>VZSR01003801.1:5211347-5235827 GCA_013398615.1 Brachypodius melanocephalos | reverse complement strand
GTGATGGAGCTGCTGGAGCCCAGGCAGCTCTGGAAGGGGAGGAACACCCCTGCACAAGGAGAGGAGCAGCAGGGCTCTCATCCAAGGAGCTGCTTTGCATTTTCCTCTGGGACAGAGGTGGAAGTGAAGGGAGGAGTGGAGCAAAGGACAAAACACAGGGGTGAGGAGTGAGAGGCAGAGCTGAGGCCAGGCTCCTTTACACAAACACAGCAAATCTGCAGAGCTGCCCTCTCCTCCTGCCTTCTCACCTTCCCTGCTGCCGGTTTCCAGCTCGGATAAATGAGTCCAAATTGCCTTTTAAAGGTTTTCCTGCTCTCCGGAGGGACCCAGAGCCCGAGCAGCAGATGGATTTCAGCGGCAGTGTTTGTGCATCCTCACATCCTGCCTTCATTTGATGTCACATTTAACATGCTGATGGCCACGCTCGGAATGGGAGCATCACAGGGAAGCTTTGCACCCGAAAAACGCTGAATTTGCCACACCAAAGGAAACGTTATGAATTGTGCTGCAGTTGCCCTTTGTGCCTGTGTGTTTACTTGGTGGAAGCATCTTGACTGTGGAGCTTTCTCCTTGAAGCCTGATTTGAATGGAGGATCCAGCTGGATTGCCCCAGGGCCTTGTAACAATTTATAGTCTGCATGGAAAGGCAGAAGTGCATAAAAAGACAGTTGGGAAACGCTGCTAGTGCCCTGTGATAGAAAACCTGGCTGTGATGACCTTGGCTGGGAGGGATGGCTCTGCCCTGATCCAAAGGATTGGAAAACGGAAAGGATTGCATCTCACCTGGAGTAAAGGAGAACACAAAAATCAAAAGAAATCTGGTTTTTCTAAATTATGCAGTTCGTGCTCTCTCTCCTTTGCATTCCTCCTGCATATGGCCTTGCATTTCAGCAACCATGTTAAATTTGCATCTGTTATTCTCTGCACTGTTACAGGAGCTGGGAGGGTTTTGCATGCAAATATCTGGGAGAGGATTCTGTAGCCACAAGCATTTATGTATTTAAAAGCCTCGTTCTGTTTGCAGATGAATTGATGTTCTGTTCCTGAACTGCAGCTGAATTAATTTGTGGCAGATTTTTCCTGGCCAGTTCTGAGGCAAGCGTGACCTTTCCTTTTTGGTGTGGAAAAAATGCTGATTAATACAGATTTATATATTTTTTTTTCCCCTCTGCTTCTCCAGATTCATCGCTCCTTCTACAGCCAAGAAAAAGCAAAAAAGATTTTTTTTCTTCCTCCAAATCACTGCTAAACCTTTTCAAGGAGAGGTTGGGCAGGGCTTGGAGCAAGCTGGGCTGGTGGAAGGTGGAACTGGAGGGGTGGAACTGGCCAGGTCTTCCCAAGCCAAGCCAGGCTGATTCCATGGCTCTGGAATTGCTGCCCCTTGACTGCTCAGGGTTTTTTTTTTGCCATTAAGGGCCAGAGCAGCCTTGCTAATAGGAGCCAGGCAAACGAGACGTTTGAAGGAGCACTGAATTATTTAAAATAAAAAATTTAGCCTGCAAATGAGATTGGCTTTTATGTCTGATGTGCAGAGGATGGAGGCGCTGCAGTGGGGCAGGGTGGGGTGGGAATGTGGGTGCAGGGCTTTGGGGGAAGTGCAGGAGAATCAGAGGTGACACTTTAAGGATGGCAGGGCAGGGGCTGCTCCCTGATTAAATCCACTGATGCTGTCACTGAGCCGTGAGGCTGCAGATAACATTCTCTCC
The DNA here is from genome assembly GCA_013398615.1 of Brachypodius melanocephalos. NCBI lineage: Eukaryota > Metazoa > Chordata > Aves > Passeriformes > Pycnonotidae > Brachypodius > Brachypodius melanocephalos. Next base: position 5,234,121 of record VZSR01003801.1, on the reverse strand, counting down.
CTGTGCTGGAAACAAGAATCAATACAAACTCCTTGACAGGGGCTAAATTATTAAATAGAGCCTTCCTTACAATGTTTCATTATCTGGGATTTACCTCAGCTGGTGATTTGTCAGCAGCACAGGGAGATTTGCTGGGCGTTTTGTATTAAAATAATTCCAGATGCATATGAATCCATTTTGATAATTCCCCCTCCTTTTTACAATGCTGCTGCTCTGTGTATTTTTTTTTTTTGGTTGCTATTACCCAGATGCCACTTTGAATTCTCCCACAGATCCTAAGCTGTGGTGCACAGTGAGGTCTGGGCTTGTCACATCTGTGTAAAAATAAATTCTTTTTGTATGGCAGGCTGTTCTCTAAGTGCTGCTTTCAGGCTGTTAAATTAGCAGGGGATTTGCAGGGTCTCTCAGGTGAGCTCCAGGATTGAGGGAAGAGGCACGAGGCTGCTCTGTGGATTTATGGGTACTGGAGTTTCACTGGACTCAGCTGAAATATAGAGCAACATTCTTTTTATTTTATTGTACATCTCCTGAAGGAAGGCAGGAGCAGGAACCATCCATCCTGAGGCAGCTAAAGCAGCACATTTTGCATTCCCAAGGTGCTCAGGGCTGTGTGGAGATGCTGTGCTCAGACCTGGCCGAGCTCTGTAATCTCATCAGTGCCATTATTTTGTCAATTAACCAACGTTTAACATTTTTTTTTTGGTGGGATTTTGGGGTTGTTTTCCTGAGCAGCCTTGACAGTGTAATGCAGCAATGCAAGTGAATGAATTCCTGCAGAGCTGCAATGTTATGTCACAATTACCTGCTGGCCTTTTGGAGAGGCAGAGTGTTCATATTTGGAGGTTTAAAGCAGATGGCAGCATTGTTCACAGTGAGCATTAAACAGCTGGAAGTTGTGGCTGTATTTGAGTTTTTTAGGGCTGGAATCCAGCTCTGCCTCCATTCCTTCCATATGGCCTGGATCTCTGCAATTGCAATCCAGACCTTACAACTCAGGGGCTGCATGAGAAAAACCCCAAACACACATTTAAAACACCAAAACAAAAAAAACCAAAAACCCACAAGACAATCCACAGGGGGGTTGTTTTGATTTTTTTCCCCTTTTTAGGTGATTGCCTGGTCTGTTTTTGCCCCACTTGGCATCCAGCAGTTGGAATTTTCATGGCTGGTTTGTTGGCACAGGAGCACTGGAGGCTGTGAGGGATTATTCCCCCCGAGGAAAGGCTCCTGGGCTGGTATTTATAATTTTGCCCTATTTTCTGCCCTAAAATTATAAATAATTTTATAATTTTAATTATAATTAAGCCCTTTGTCATGGCAGTGTGGTCTCACCACCTTTAGCTTTTTTATTTTACCTTTCTCCCGTCTTGTTTCCTTCTCCTTACCCCGAGTAAACCTGATTCCTACACCTGTGCTGAGATAATTGAGTGCTAAATAAATCATTGTGCGCCAGCTGGAAAATATGGAGAAAAAAAATGTTATCTCTGGCTTTTAGGGGGAAAAAAAGAAAAGTATCAAATTGTACATTAGCCGGGTTTTATGTAGCAAGAGAAAATGGAGTTAGAATAAATTTAGCCATGTCCTCTGGTGTTGAATAGTGAGAGCATCTGTCATGTTTAATAATGCTTCTGACCTTTAGGATTATTGAAGTTGAAATTTCCTCTCTGGTCGTTTGGGGGTACTTGAGCCCTGTCAGATTCCCCGTGCCTCTGCTCAGCCTCCACAGACACGGTGTCATGCTTGGGGAGCTGCTGGAGATCATTCATTAGAGGGATTTGTTTTCCTGCTTTCAGAAGGGTTTCCTTGAGGAATGGGAAATGTCACAGTGGGCGCTGAATCCCGCTGTGAGGGTCCCAGCCCTCGGGGATGTGCTTGGAATTGTTGTTCTTGAAGGTGCAGGTGATGCTCATCCTGCTCTTGTGGCACTCAAGGGCTCAGTGCAGATTTTGGGGAGTGTGGGTCACCCCAAAGCTGTGCCAGGAGGGGTTCATGTGTGTAAAATCATTTAATTCTGGGAGAGGTCTCCAGCAGGCTGGGAGGGACAGAGAAGCTGGCACAGGGAGGGGAAAAATGTGCTCTGAACTCCTGGTCTGTGCCTGAGTGGCAGGAAAGGCAAAATCTCTTTTTTTGAATACCTGTTCTGTACCTGAGTGGTAATAAAGGCAAAATCTCTTTTTTTTAATACCTGTTCTGTGCCTGAGTGGTAATAAAGGCAAAATCTCCTTTTTTTGAATACCTGTTCTGTACCTGAGTGGCAGGAAAGGCAAAATCAACTTTTTATTCAGCAGGGACTGATGGAGCCACTTAGGAAAACTCTTCAAGTCAGCTCCACCTCGTGCCTGTCTGGCAGAGCTTCAGATGCTCTCAGGTTGGGGTTTGTCCCCTGCAGGACCTGGTGTCACCTCTGGGATGTGATGGATCTGCAGTTTTGACACTGCAATCACTGAACGCCGATCCATGGAGAATTTGGACTTGTGATTTTGATTAAAGTGATTGATTTTTTAAAGCAGCCTCGGTTCGTTTTGGGCCATTAGAGGGTATTTGAAAGGAAAATAACTCTTTAATTAAATTAGTAGTGTGTGAGCATCCTGCTCTGCTTTCTGAGCAGAACTTCTGGGGCTTTTTAAATCATCCTCCCTTCAGTTGTTTGTTGGCACATTTTAAGGTTAAAAGTGATGCAAAATTAATAAAACCTACAAACTCGTGCTGAGCAGCTCTTCAACTTCAAATCAAGTTTTTCTTTTGGGAAAACCCCCAAGTTATGTTGTTGTGTAAAGCAATTCTTGTCCATCCACCTGGATGTGATATTAATGGAAGGAATGCTGTGTGAACAACAAAGTGCTTCCCTTTTATTTGTAAAACATCCCTTTTAGAGTACAAACACTGCTAAAACATTCAGCTGATAGAGAGAATCAAATAAATAAGATAAAAGAATAGCTATGTTTCAGTGCTGTGGGATAGAAGGAGATAATTTATGCTCTGTGTCTCCCCTCGTTGCGATTAGTGACCTGAGGCTGTTGAACTTCCTCTTTATGGATTGGGAAAATGCTGTGACAGTTTTCAAGGGAATTGCTCTCTTTGAGTTTAAAGAGATGAAAATGGGTCTGCTAACAAGGACCAGCTTCAGCGTGTGCTTTCATATTCCTGGTGTTTAAAAAAAGAAAAAAAAAACACCAAAAAAGGCAGGCGAAGAAAGAAAAGGCAATTGGGTGCTTTGATATGTGTGAACCCCAGGACCCTGGCAGGCAGAAGCTGCAGAATGTGGAATACCATGATGCCAGGGCTGCAGGGAGCTGTTCCCTGGGCTGCTTTCTGCACTGTCTGTGCCTGGGAACAGGGAGGAAGGTGTCTGCCAAGAGGGGAGCTGTGTTTGGTGCCAGCTTTCCTGTTCTCAGGTGTTGTGGTGCTGCCCATGTTGGTATTCCAGGAGCCAGGAATTCCCTGTGCTCACTCTTGGTTCAGGGTGATGAATACCAGCCTGGGCTGGGATTTAGAGCTCCCCTCCCTCAGCTGGGGCAAATCTGTGAGGAAATACCTGAAAACACCATCCTGATTTCAGCCATGGCTTCGTGGGCTTTGCTGCACCCTCAGAACATGAACTTGAGGAGTTCTGAGCTGGTTTGGGCTTTTCAGCTGAAAACTTCACACTCTGAAGGGCAAAATTCCATCAAGTGTGGTGAAATATCATCCTAAATCCCTGCTCTGGAGGCGATGAAACCAAGGGGCTGTTTGTTACTGAAGACATTGGGCCAGGCAAACAAACAGCTGGGAGCACATCTGGAGCGTGGCTGCGTTGGAAACAGGCACGGTAAATATTGAAATGTGAGCTAATACCGAATTCCAGCACAGATTAATTCATCATGTGCTCCTTGGGAAGCACTTGTGGCACGAGTGCTGCAGTTTACACCAGTTCAAGTGCCGGGAAATGCTCTTTGGATCTGTCAGTGTGGCTTGTGCCAGTGCAGGAATATTTAATTTCACTTTGCCAGGGTACTCAGGGAGCTCCAGGCCTTTTCAGGTCATCTTCCCAGGGAGATGGCACAGGCAGTGAAATGTGGGCTTCGGTATTGATCTAAGCAGGCTGAACTTGTGTCACACAGAGGCAGAGCTCCTCCTTGGTGACACAATCTCTAACACTTCCATTTTCCACAGGCAGGCCCTGCTCAGCTCTTTGAGGAACCAAGGGCATGGAAGTGCTAAAAACAACTTTCTGAGAAGGTTGCCTTTGGTGAAAGGAGGCTGATGTAAATCATGAGCCCTCTCTAAACCCTCAAACCAAGCTTTACACAAATTCCCCGAATGATTTTTAGTAATTTTTTTTCAGTTTTGTGAGGTTCCCTGCCAGTTTCTGCATTTATGGGTGATGGTAGCACACAGAACTGCCTGTGCTGATGCCCTCGGGGTAAATCCTTGTGCCCAGGGCAGGGGAGAGGCAGCACCCCTCATTCCCAGAATTGGCAGAATTCCCATTGCAGGAGGATTCCAGAGTCAGATCCTTGGAGTCTGGCACTGATGGGTTCCATCCAGTGCCTCCAGTAATAGAGGAAATTAATTTGAGTTCTGCACGGGGGCTGAGAGGTTTCTGCTGCTTGGTCTCAGAGCTTTCTGCTGCTGGACCTGGGAGTGAATTAACACCTTGACTTCTTTAATAGAAGTTATTAGTGGCTTCATTTGTTGAGGTTGTAATGCTGTGGTGATTATATGGCCCAAGACAAATGATTAACTTTGGAACTGTGTGTTAGCTTGGCTGGCTGTGCTCTCTGTAATTCAAACCAGAGTGCACATGGTGGCCATGGTATGTGCTGGAGGTTTAAAAACCATATTTCCTTATTTCAGAGCTGTTTTTCTTGTGGACCATCTCAGTTGTCTGTATATTCACCCCCAAGAAAAGTGTTGGGTTTTTCTTTTCTTTTTTTTTTTTTTTTTTTCTTTTTTTTTTTTTTTCTTTTCTTTTCTTTGTATCTCTCTCCCAACTTTTCCTTTGAGATTTTTTTTTTCTCTTCAGCAGGTAAATGCATCCCGTTTATTCTCAGTGTAGTTATTTCTGATTTTAGTGTTTTCAATATCTGGCTATTTCCAGATGAATGGAGAGCATCTTTCCAATCTTTTGATTTAGATGAGATTGCAGCCTGTGGAGCTGCTTTGGGGTATGTTTATTTAGTACTGATTTACATATAAATACAAAGAAAAACTCTGAAGCCCGGTGTTGCTAATTTAGCCTTTGATATCAGGGCAGCCAGCACGGATCTCTATTAGAAATTCCCTGTGTGGTGAGATTCAGTCGTGTCCTCTGCAAATTGCCATTTTTCGAGATTGCTGCTTTGTTTCCTTGATGAGCTGCTCTGGGTGTTGCCCGTTAATTACCGGCAGGGTTTTTGTTGAGGCTGTGCTCGCTCAGCCCCCTGTGTGAGTTCTGTGTGAAAAGCTGATTTTGCTCTGGCTCGGAGCATCGGCCGGTCGATAACACACACGCGTCGGGGCACTTTCGGAGAGGATGTAAACATTTCAGTAAGTGACCATTTCGTAGGTAAATGACATCCTCTGGGGAGCTGCACAAGGAATCATTCCCTTTCCAGGCATCTCTTTGCCAAGCACACTTTGGAGCAGCCTTTGCTTTTGTGGTGGAGCAGCCAAGCCCCAGGATCTGGCCGATCAGTGCATTTTCTTTCCTTTCCTTTTCACAATTTCCAAGCCCAGCCTTTTGGCAAAGGTGCTTTAATTTTCCCTGCTATCAATCCCCCTGCCCACGAGGTGATATTTTAGCAGGCAGGGACTGTTCGAACTCGGGGCTGGCTTTGCAGAGCAAACTGCCTCCTGATTGTTTTATCCTGCAGCTCTGGGTGTATCTTTGTTCAAAGGTAAACCCCTCAGTGAGACGGGAAAGAAAATGTGGCCTCTTGATATTTAAAAGGTGAGAAATCTATTTAAACCGTGTGTGATGGTTTCGAATAGCCCCGCTGCTGAGAGCCGCTTGTTTTAATAGAAGTGATAAATACTGTGGCTGGTGCTGCTCTGCAATTAGATCTGAGCTATGTGCTATAAATGACATTTAATGGCAAATGTCAGGCGGGGCCCGAATGGTATCTTCATTTCGGTGTTGCACTTCTTTGGCAGAAGGCTGAAAACACCTTAATGGAATTTAATTAGCGGAGCATCCATTCACTGATGACTTCAATGCGTTTGTGATGCCATTAGGGGTGGTGGCTGCCGGGGCTGGGCAGGGCAGGAGATGCTCAGGAGATGCTCAGGAGATGCTCAGGAGATGCTCAGGAGATGCTCAGAAGGGTCCCTGGCAGTTCTGGGTCAGCAGCTCCCTCCCAATCTGCTGTGGAAAGGCAAAATCTGCAATCAGTGGGGCTGGGCCAGGAGAGAACGTGAGCAGGGATGCTGAGAGCAAAAACAGTGCTTATTGCTTTCTGTGCTTTTAATTACAGCCCGTTAATGACTCTGGGCGTGCATTTTGGGATGTTTGTGCTGTAAAAGCAGAGATGTGGCACCTCCAGGGCTCACCTGGGATCGGTGAATTTATGGGAAATACGTGTTTGTGAATTTATTGTGGAGCAGGATTTCTCTGCCCAGCTGGGTGCAGTGGGGTACCCTCGAGGGGCAGCACCTTCCCCTGGAATTGCACATAACTGGAGATGTGGGTGGGAAAATAAACCCAGAAAACCTGGATGGGAAAAAAGGAAATGGAGCAGAAAGAGCCCACAAAGGGATTAAATGAGGTACTAAGCACTGACCCATAACCTTCATGGAAGATCTTATCACAGTTATATTTTAAGACAGTCGGGTTTTAAGCATAACTGCCTTTTTTTCTTTTCTTTTTTTTTTTTTTTTAAACAAGATGAATTTATCTTCTGTCATTGAAATTTTAAGGGCATTTTGTGCTTTAGTGCATTTCACTTAAATGAAAACAGGTGACTTGCTGGTTCTCAGCACAGGGAGCAGCTTTGTTTGTGGTAAAGCTGGAAAGTTGATGGGATAAATAGTACAGTTTATTTTAAATAGAGACATCTCTCACGGTCATTACCTGGAATGAATAATGTTCTTTTTCTCCTTTAAAAGCTTGGATGAGGCTGTGTTCAAGGTGAGACACACGAGTGACACTAAATAAAATAAAGGGCCGTTAGGTGACACTTGTTCCCCAGCAGTCAGCTTTTGTCAGAACGTGCTGGATTTGTTGAATTTTGCCTTCAAACTGCAGGGTGGGTGAAGCACGAGGAAATCCAATGCTGGCTCCTGGTGAGGTGGGAATCACTGCTGAATTCACCAGGCTCAGGCAGCCTTTTAGTGCTGATTATTGCATTTCCTATGGATCTGTCCACCCCCAGCAGAGGCTCAGGCAGCCTTTTGGTGCTGTTTTATTGCATTTCCTTGGCTCTGTCCCCTCTTCAGAGCTGCCACGGTTGCTGTCCCGTGTGCAGCCCCTGCCTGCTGCTCCCCCAGGGCTGTGCTGGAGCTCAGGGCTGAGCTGAGCTGTGTTTTTGAGCAAGTCTGGCAGCTCTGGTGCCAAACACCCACACTGGGAGACAGCAGATGGCATCTGCTCAGCATTGGCTGTGTTTGGAGAAGGTTCCAGCCTGGGGGGCTGGGATTTGGGGCTGGGGCTGGCCCCCGTGCACAAACAGCCCTGCAGATGATGTGCAGCGATGCAAAACTGGTTTTGGCCAGGTTTTGCAGCGTTTAAATGTGTAAGCAGCTGCTGTTTGGTACTTTGTGTAGGCTCAGGTTTGCAGGTGCCTTCCCCTGTCCTTCTGTGAGAAACAAAGCCACAAATGACCCGTGTGCGATGTTTGGTGCTGTTTGCAGGTGGTGCTGCCTCAAATCTTGTAGGAATTACAGCAGAGGTGTAGAACAAACCCTTCTGTGAGTGTGAGCAGGAGTGTGCATCCCTGGAATGTGGGAATTACAGCAGAGGTGTAGAACAAACCCTTCTGAGTGTGAGCAGGAGTGTGCAGGTGTGTCCCTGCAGGTGTGCAGGGCTCTGTACACCTGGGACAGGCTGCAGTTCAGGCAGGGTGGGGAGAGTTTAACATCTCACTGTTACTCCTGAGCCAGGCCGAATGAATTTCCAGCACGCCGAGGTGACTCGGTGAATTCCAAAAGGAGTTTTGTTCGTGAATAAAAAAAAGGACACATGAAAAATTCTGGCTGTAAACAGTCAGAAAATGTCAGGCGCGGGCTGCTGTGAAGAAATCCGATATTGTTTTGTCAATAAATTATGCTGTGGCCCGCATAGATCACAGAAATGGGCCTTTACCCTGGAAACAGCAATATTTGATAGCCCAGGCAGCTTATTCCCAGCTCAGCTCACACTTGAGTGAATGCTCTGATCGATTATCCGCGCCTTTCCCAAGGCTTCTCATTTCCTGCGCTGCTCCATCAGCTCTGCTTTGTGCCCAGATAAGGCAGGCAGGCATGTTCCTGCTAGAAAAGCCCTTGTAGATGGAGCACTCATTAGATAACAGCAGCAGCTTTAGGGCTTGCAGGCTTTGTGAGGCTCAGGGTGAGTGGACAGCCCTGCCCAGGCTGGGATTAATCTGCATGTGGCCACATTATTGCTTTTATTTCACGTTTGTGTTCCTTGCTGAACGCTGACAATGCTGCTCTGTTTGCGAGGAGTAATTACGTGTTGCTATGCTGGCGTCTGAATTAAATAATCAAGCTGCAAAAATAACATTCATTTGTAGTAATAACCTCTGCATTTCCAGGCTGGGTTTGCTTGGCTTACAAACAGCTGATCAGTTTTCTTAATTAATTAGCAAACTGCCTACAAAAAGATACCCTGAGAACGTGAAATTACACGTGCTGCTGTGGAGGGGGAAGAGAAATAATCCTTGTATCTCTCTAGCTCCTGATTTCCAGATAGGTTCATATGTGTCTCCCCACTCTGTTTTTCCTTTTCTTTTCCCACAGTGAATCTGAGTGGTGTTTATTTTTCCTTCTCTCTCCTTTGGCTATTGGTAAATGTCAGAACTGACCCAGAGGACAAACCAGTTCTACAGCAGAGTGATGTTTCGTGGTGGGAAGCACGTTGGACAGGGAGGATGTTCTGATGTTCTGTTCCTGGTCCATGGTTTTGCTGTTTGTTTCTCTGGAATTGCTGCTATTCCCTGACTCCGCCGTGTCATCTCCAGCATTTGGCACATTGTTTTCCAAAGCTAGTTGTGATTTAAAGTGGATGTAAATAGGGCGAGGAGTGAAGTGCAGTGATGAAATCCCTCTGGGAGGATCTCCGGGACATCTGTGGTGTTTGCAGGGTTTGGTTCCTCACTGCCCTGGAAGGAGAACCTGGAATCTCTGCAGATCTGCTCTGGGGTGTTCCAGGGAAAACAGGCACCTTGGACTTGGCACAAACGCTCTGGAAATCAGGACATTTCTGCTTTTTAAAGAGGACTTGCAGCATTATTTTTTCCCTTTTAAGGCAGAGGCTCATTTTAAATAGAAGTTGACCAGATGCTTGTGAACTGAGATGCTTTAATCCATTTACAGATCCCATCTAATTCTTGTTCAATGTCCAAAACTGATTCATGCTGTTTAAAAGGAACAAAACCCAAAATGTCAGCGAGAACAAAACCCCCAAATGAGCACTTTGTGAGCACTGCAGCAAAAGACAATATTTTCATTAAAGGGGAGAATGTGGTTTTGTAGCACAGGGAATCGTTTTGAGCTGACAGAAAAGACACTGGAAATTTAAAGCTCTTTGCCATGGCTGCAGTTTCTGCGAGCCTGGATTTGGCAAGTGAGTGTGTGCAGCTCTTCAGATGTAAAGATGTAAAATGGAAAAAAAAAGTCACACTTTAGGAGGTAGGGGACACTTCTTTTGTGTGCACATGGTTTGAAAATAAATAGTCTGCCACAGAAGTTGGCACCTTGACACCTCCGAGTGGAGTCTGCTGTGTAAATGACATACGTATTTAGGAAGTTGGCTGACAAAATAGCATGTCTAGGAATTTCTGTGCCATGAGGGATGTAAATGTGAAAAGGGAGACTCTGACAGACGTTTTGTATTTTTAGCAAGATTGAAGCTTTAGGTTAAAGCCCACGGAATCGTCTGTGATGGAGAGCGGGCACAGGACAGGGCTTGTCAGGGTGCAGCTGTGAAATGAACGGGACAAAAATGACCAAGGGGGTAAAAAGAGAGATTTAGGAAAGAGATCAGCTCATCCTCCCCTAAACAAAACCCCAAAGAAACCCAGAACCCAACCAACACAAGCCCAAGTGCATCATTGGCACAGACTTCTCTGTAAAAGTCCCTTGCACATCTCATTGTAAATGATATTTTTATTGCTGCTTTGCCTGTGTGTGAATGGGTTTCGTGCCGGAGTGAAGCTTCCTGAGCATCCCCTCAGGGTTTGTGTAACAAGAGTGGGGTTTTTGTCCTCTCGGCTGAGAAATACAAAGAGAATTTGCAGAGAAATGCTGGGTTGATGTTTCCCATCATTGCTGCAAGCTCCACTAATAGAATTTATGAACTCTTAGCGAGAGGGTAACAGATTATTTACTTGGACTTTTTTGTCTTCAGAATTCAGAGAGGCTGCTCATAAAAGCCGTGATGCACAGAGCATTCTTTCAGAAGAGACAAGTCTGCAACCCCAATTTCCGACCAGCAGGCAGCAGAAATCAGAGCCGCCTCTCACTCGTTGTCCTTTTGATTTTTATTATTTTTTTTCCCCTCCCCGTGCATTAGACGGGCTCGTTGGCTTTGATTGCAAGTGTGTGGTTTAGAAAGGCAGCCCGGGCTGGGGATGTTGGATTTTGGGGATGGTGGAGTGGCTCAGTCCCAGCTTTCCTGGCACAATGCTGCCACTGGCAGTGGTTCGCTGGTATTACACGGGCTCTGCTGGGGAAAGGCTTCTCCAGCGAGCTTTGGATGCTGTTTATTGAGCAGAAAAGCTCCCACAGCCGGGGCTGCTGCACGGCAGAGACAACAGAAACCTCCCAGGCCGGTTTAATTGGGGATTGGAGGTGTTTGAGGAGAATCTGGACGGGTCTGGAGGAGAACAAGGCTGCAGCTGCCTCATGCCAAAAGAATGTTCCTTTCCCTTCAGGCTTTTGTTTCTTCAAGTGTTTTTGGAGCACCAGGGAGAATTGCAGACCGAGGGGTTTTGGAGATAAACTCAGCAGTCTGTGGTGATTTGATCTAAAAATTCTCTTGAAGTGGTGTTTGTGCTTGGGTTTCCTTCTGAGGAGGAGCAGAGTGGTGGCTGGAGCCTCAATGAGAAAAAGAGCATTTGGGGAAGAGAGTTTGGTGTGAATCTTGCTGTGAGGTTGATGAGCAGCCAGAGCCTGTAATTATTGTGATTGAAGTGCAGTATCGTGTTCTTTTGTGTAATAAAGAACATCTATGATTATGTCTAGATCCATCTGTCCTTGGGGGGGAGGAAAAAAAAAATTATTCTCTCTTGGTTTCCAGTGCTGAGAATGCTTGCACTGAGTGATGTTACTGTGGGTATTCTTTTTTTTTGGCATGTTTGGCCATAAATACTTCTCGTTTGTGGAAATTAGCAGACTGCATGAGGCCAAAAATTGCGACCCTTTCTTGATGCCTGGGTTAATTAGCACGAGTGAGTGGATTGGGGTTTGCTGGGCAGATGCAGACACACAGCTGCAGGTGATGCAGGAGGTTCTGCTGCCTTTGCGCTGGAAACCAATCTGCCACCAGCACAGGCTGCAGAAATGCTGGGGCTGCCCCCTTTAGGGGTTTTTCTGTGAGGACTGGGGGGCTGTGGGCTGATTTCCCTGGCAGTAACGCCCCGGGGTTGTTTTGCAGAGCAAGAGGGACCATCTGCTGATGAATGTGAAGTGGTACTACCGCCAGTCCGAGGTGCCCGACTCGGTGTACCAGCACCTGGTGCAGGACAGGCACAACGAGAACGGTGAGTGAGCCCTGCCCTGCCTTAAATCTGGTTAAAAACTGAGCCAGAACGGGGAGTGAGCCCTGCTCCTGCTTTAATTCTGGTTAAAAACTGAGCCAGAACGGGGAGTGAGCCCTGCCCTGCCTTAAATCTGGTTAAAAACTGAGCCAGAACGGGGAGTGAGCCCTGTCCTGCTTTAATTCTGGTTAAAAACTGAGCCAGAACGGGGAGTGAGCCCTGTCCTGCTTTAATTCTGGTTAGAAACTGAGCCAGAACAGGGCATTCCAGGTGTGCCACAAGTGCTGGGCTTCTGGTGTTATCAATATTAAATAAGTATTCATTAATTAATATTAATTATTAATTAAATATTAATTAAGTCTGGTGTTATAATAATTAACAACAGTAACGGTATTATTATTCTTTTTAAGTTATTATTACTATTATTACCATTATTACTATTATTACCATTATTACTATTATTCTTTCCTTGAGAGAGGATAGAAAAGCAAAATATCCCTGGATCCTTGGCAGGACACTCCACTGGTAACAAACTGAGCACCAAATTGTCTGCAGAAGTTGGGGATCTCCTCTGATTTTTGTGATTCTGCTGCAGTTTCATGAGAACTGAGTCTTTTTCAGTCATGCTTACAGACATGAATATTCAGTGATTAATATTGCAGTGAGGGATGGAACTGAAGCACTTGGAGCCGAGTTTCCCCTTTTCTCTTTGCAAAAACAAGTGTGATCTTGGCTTTCACAGGAGCAGAAGAAACTTTAGTACACATCCCTGTGTCATTTATCTCCTGCCTCCAGGGAAGACAGAACATTTGCTTCTGTTCTTACCAGGAAATTTCCTTGAGGCAACTGTTAAAAATTCTGAAGATACTCCAAGGTGAACCGTGATGATAAAAGTTGGTGATTGAAAGATGGAATGCAGCAACTTTCTGGTGCCTGGCAGAACAAAGTTGAGCACACGTTCCCCTTTTAAAGGACATTCTGTGTGTGCTTTTAGCAAAAGCCCCACAAATCTAACATTTCTGGCACTAATTTGTTTGAAACGTCTAACAATGAGATTACAGGCACAGTGTCAAGAAGTATTTTTGATAGCATGGCTGCTTTTTAGTGCAGTCTCCTGTGTGTGCAGAAGAATTTTTGTGTCTTCCTCAAAGGTATTAGAAAGAAGTGATGGAAAAAGTTGTCTTGAAGTTTTTTGTTAACACTCAGAATTTTCTGTGTTTGAACATGAATATCAATATTTACCTCAAAGCCAGAGCACTGTCAGGATTTTGTTGAAGATTTGACATTAAATATGCACAGGAACCAATCCCTCATCCTGAAAACCGGGACAAATGAATTTCCTTGGTTCCTTTCACCTGGGAGTGACTGCTCCCAATGGTCCAGATGCATCACCCAGTGCCCTTAAAAGCTTTTTCCCTTCAGAAATCCTGGGGGGAATTGATGGATAAGAAAGGATGCGATGTTCTTATGATACTTTGGGATGGCCGAGCTGGAACAGAGACTGGCCAGAGCTGGAGAATAAAGCAGAGATTTATTGAAAGGCCTTTAGGGAACACCTTGGGCAGGACAAGAGCCTGGCCAGGGCTGCACCCAAGGTGGACCCAAAATGGGCACAAAATGAAAAAACAGTCACGAGGTCTCAGACTTTTATAAGTTTTGTTCCATTTGCACCTTGGGGTTGAATTGTCCAATTCCAGCTCCAGGTTCTGCAGTCCCATCCTTCTTGTTCCTCCCTTCAGCCACCCTTGGTTGTGCTTTTGGGCTGAAAGTTGTCCTTGGTGTGCAGCAGGAAAAGGATTTGTTTTGTGTCCGTGCTGTGTGCAGAGCTGAGTGACCCTGACTGTGAGCTCAGAGCTGCACCCCTGGGCGCACAGAACATGAAAAACATGAAATTAAAACTTCAGGCATCACTTACACATCAATTCTCCCATCCCACACCTCGCTGACCTCGTGCTCAGCGTGTTTGTCACTGTGAGTGTGCACCTGAGGAACATCCTGGGGCTGTCACCTGCTGGGGACCCTGCCCAGGGGCACTGCTGGTCCTGCTGCCGTGGCAGGGCTGGTCAGGGCTGTGTTGGTGATTCCCCTGCCAGGGACCCTGCAGTGTCAGGCTGTGTGTGTTTGTGTTCCCCTGTCAGGACCCTGCAGTGTCAGGCTGTGTGTGTTTGTGTTCCCCTGTCAGGACCCTGCAGTGTCAGGCTGTGTGTGTTTGTGTTTCCCCTCTGCAGACTCGGGCCGGGAGCTGGTGATCACAGACCCGGTGATCAAGAACCGCGAGCTCTTCATCTCCGACTACGTGGACACGTACCACGCTGCTGCCCTCAGGTGGGGACACCTGGGGGGCACCTGGGGGGCACCTGGGGGACACCTGGGGGGACACCTGGTGCTGGGGACAGCCTGGGGGGCACCTGGGGGGACACTTGGACCTGTGGGGACAGCCTGGGGGACACCTGGGACTGGGGACAGCCTGGGGGCACACCTGGGGCTGTGGGGACAGCCTGGGGGCACACCTGGGGCTGGGGACAGCCGGGGGGACACCTGGGACTGGGGACAGCCTGGGGGGCACCTGGGACTGGGGACAGCCTGGGGGACACAGAGGTGTCTGGGGGTCCCTGTCACCCAGCCCAGCAGTGTCCCCTGCCCTGCAGTGATGCACTGTTCTCTCTCCACCCGTGCTGCTCAGCAGTTGTTGTTCCCATTGCTGGTTCCTGCAGCAGCCCTGCCCTTCCCTCTGAGCACTGGCACCTCCCGCAGCCCTGCCTCTCCCTGGTTAAATTGCATTAAAGGCTTTTTCTGAGTGCCTGCCCTGGTCCCAGCTCAGGCCAGAGCTGAGCAGAATCTGCCTGCCCTGGGGATGGCTCAGGTGTGTGCCCTGCCCTCTGCCCTGCCCTGGGGCTGCTCCTCCACCCTGCAGGCTTTTGGCTGAGCTGCCCACCCCTGGCAGGGCTCAGGGAGTCACCCTCACTTCACGAGTGATCAGATCCCAGAGCAGGGCATGATTTGTCAGCTGATTTTCAGCATGCCAAACATGCATGGATATTGTCAAGATGCAAATTGAATAATCTCCCTGATAATGGTGCTCAGATGGTGTTTCACCAGAGCCATCTGGAGACATTTTTTTTGTTCAGAGTCACTTTTTGCTGAAGCCACTTACTTTAAGACAAACTGGCTTCTGTTCTGGCAGGGGAAGCCTTTGATTTCAATGTTAAACCTGTCTTACAAACTCAGAGCATTCCAGCAGTGTGCCAGGAGCCCCTGGAATTCCTCAGTGCCTCTGCTGAGTCCCTTCCAGTTTTAAATCTGGAGTTTGGCTGTCCTGATGGAGCCAGGCTGGAAATCTGCTCAACTCAATGTCTGCAGTTTTCCCTGGGACTGTTCTCACTCCCCTCCTGCATCCTTTCAGTTCTTTTTTTCCTTTTTTCCTTTAGAGAAAAGATAGAAAGGGAAAGATAAAAATGGAATATACGTGTGTGCCAAACAAACTTGGAAAATAACCCCTGAGTGTAGAAGATGAGCAGAAGGATAATTGCACATGGTGTTCCTGCAGGGAACGTGGGGGAGGCAGAATGTGTCGTGATGCATGAAAGGTTAACGTGAAATTCTGATTTATTGGAATATGGGATTATTCCTCTGCCCTCTGCAAACAAATGGCTCTGGACACACAACGAATTGATGACAAACTGGGGAATAAAAGCAGTGATTGTAACTCCCAATATTCTGCTCTAACCAGAGGAGGAATTGAACTAGAGGGTAGCTGTAGATCTCTGTGGAAGTGTGCAGTAAACATGCTGTGCTTTTTACCTCTCTGGTAAATCTTGCTGGTGAAATGCAGAACTCCTGGTCTGGAGTGCTGTGAACAGGATGTGCTGCTGCCATCGCAGAGATGATGCAGCTGATCTGGAAAATGCTAATTAGCTGGCAGGTGAATTACTGAAAGGAAGCTAAACCTCTTCCCCCAGAATACTTTTTAAATGCGAGTTTAATGTGAAATATCTAAACAAATACAAATCCCCCTGCTCATTTTCTCTCTCTAAATGAGCAAACTTGGAAAGCAGCATCAGCCTCCGGGGGGAAAATCAGTGTTAGTGAGCAAAGCCTGGCCCTCAGTGTTTGTGTGTGGGGCCTCTCAGACCTTGCTGCTGGTCCTTTACAACCTGCCAGGACCTGGCCAGAGTCCAGGGCTGCTCTGGCTCTGCCAGGAGGGAGCTGGGCAGGCACAGGGGCAGCTCTGCAGCCTCCACTGCCAGGGGGAGTTTGTCCCAGAACAGCCCCATGCCCTGATTCACCCTCCATCCTGCTCCAGCTGCCCCTAGTGAGAGCTCCTGGTCCAGGGCAGGGCTCTGAGAGCCTTCTGGAAATGCTTTCCCCCTTTTGGGGAGCGCTTTCCCCCTTTTGGGGAGCTCTTTCCCCCTTTTGGGGAGTGCTTTCCCCTTTTTTGAAGTGCTTTCCCCTTTTTGGGGGTGTTTTCCCCTGGGAAGATGGGGAAGGGCAGCACTCTGAGTGTTCCAGCCTGGTCCAGGGCTGCCTTTCCTGGGTTCTCCAGGGGCAGATCTCATCCCTCCAGCTCTCCCTCTCTGTGCCCAGCCTGCCCAGCAGGATCTCTCTGTGATTCTCAATGATTCTCTCTCCCTTTGCTGCTGGCTCAGCACTTTTTATTCCATTTTAAACAGAGCTGGCAAACCTCTGGCAGTGTGCAGTAAACTCCCTGTTTATAACAGGAGCTCTGTTCAGGAGATTGCAGTGAGGAGAGATGAGATCTTAGCTCCTGACAGTCTGAAAAATAGAAATATCTGTGTTTGTGCTCATTGCAGTGCCTCTTTTTGGGTAAAAGGCCCAGCCCTGACCCATTCCTGATCCCCTCAGGGGCAGCAGGCTGGGCTGTGTGGTGACAGAGCTGGGGCATCACCAACAACCCCACAAACCCTCCAGGAAATGAGGAGCAACTTCTCACACTCATAATGCTCTCCTTGAGGATAATGACTTCATCAGCAAGCTGTATTAAAAATATTATTAGCAATCTGGGGTAGAACAAGCTAATAAATCCTCAGGTCTCTTTTTTTTTCTCATTTTCTGTAATAAGTCTTTGTGTGTTTTACTCTCTCAGGTGTGAAAATAAAAGAAAGAAACTTCTGTCTGCTTGGAATCTTCATTGCACATTTGCTGAAGGCAGCACAGCTTTGCTTTTTATTTGGAGCTTTTATTAAACTGAAGTTTTATTCAGCTTCCTAAATGGAGAGCTGACTTCAGCCATGTGGACAGGGGAATTTTGGAGGATGGAACTGTAACAGGACTGTAAAGGCTTTGCAAATGAGGGATTGGCAGGGTTGCATTTCGAGCTCTTGTTTGTTGGGCTGATTAGATTTGGGCTCCTCAGGACTGTGCTGGCTGAGGGAGAATTAATGAAGAATTAATGTTTGTAGAGCCCCATCTGAGCCCCTGGAGCTGCATTTCCTTCCCTTTCCACCGTGGGAAGAGCCCACACGGATTCCTGCTCAAGCAGCTCTGTATTTATGATGTTTTGGACATTTGTGAGAGCAGGGCTGCCTGTGGCTCTTAATTAAAGTAGCTGTTACTCAGGCTGGAATTTTAATGCCATTTTCTCCCCTTTCTTTCCTTCTTTCAGAGGGAAGTGCAACATCTCCCACTTCTCTGACATATTTGCTGCTAGAGAGTTCAAGGCACGAGTGGATTCATTTTTCTACATCCTGGGCTACAATCCAGAGACAAGGTGAGTGAAAATGGCTTTTAAACTCCACTTCACCACGACCTGAGCTGCTGTTCACTCAAAGGTTGGACTTGATGATCCTGGAAGTCTTTTCCAACCTTAATTCTGTGAAAATTACTCGAGGGAAGAAAGGTGAAAATGCAGCTGGTGGGAGGCTGGGGTGGAAGGGATGCAGGGGAGCAGCTGCATCTTTCTGAGTGTGTTTATTCAGGAGGAAAAATAAGAGTAGAAAATAAAATTGTGCAGTGAATCCTGATACCCAGGTGCATCTCTGGGTAAATAATGTGCTGCTTCTAAACAGCTTCTTGGAAATGTGGAAGTTTGTTAAAGCTTGCAAACTTCAGCAGGAATTCGTGCAAAACCCTGAAAATACTCCTAAAAATCATTGGCACATTCTAGTCAGCAAAGTTGAAATTTAGACGCTTCTGAGAGATCCAATTGAAAGTTTTTAATGTGGAAATTCCTGATTTCCTCTGTACATAATCATCCAGGAATATCAGCAATGCCTGGTTTGTGCTTTGCTGGCCTAGAACAAGTGAGAGGGACAGAAAGAACTTTTTTTTTTAATCAGTTCATATTTGAGGAAGGTGTGTCCAGTCTGCCTGGGCTCTGTTCAGCCAGCCTTGGTCAGCTCTGTTTGGAAAGCTCAGTCCAGGCTGTAGCTTTGTGATTTTCTGGGTCCAAACACGACACTTTGTCCATTTATGGGATTTTCTAACACAGAAAATGCCTCCCAAGTGCCAGCCCTCAGGAGTTTGCTGCCTGGGGAGGATGTTTCCATGTGAAAGATGAATAATTTGGCCCAGCTCTGTGCTCACTGGAAGGGGATTGTTCTGCACTGAAAGAATAATCAGCTGTCACCCTTGATTTCCAGAGATACCATGGAGAAAAATCTCCTTTGAAATGGGTGGGGAGTTAGACAAGCATATAAACAATAAATATTTGAATTGTTCCATGGTAGATTTACTGGTTCTAATGCAGATCTGAATCTTTGTGCTTCAGGGCATTGTCTGCAGTTAGGAAGGAGTACTTATTATATATAACATATAACATATAACATATAACATATAACATATAACATATAACATATAACATTCTTCTTCTTCTTCTTCTTCTTCTTCTTCTTCTTCTTCTTCTTCTTCTTCTTCTTCTTCTTATTATTATTATTATTATTATTATTATTATTTCTTCCCTGGGTGGATATTTATCATGAAATTTCCTATTTTTGAGCCTTCCTGTGCCTCACTCTGCAGTGTCTCAGTGTCTCTTTGTGGCTGGCCTGTGAAATCCCTCACTGGGGCGTTTCCCATCCTCTGGGAGTCCCTTGCTGCTGGTGGATGGTGCTGAGCCCCGGGAAAATCCCAAATTCAAACTGCAGATGTTGAAATGCTCCCGGCACATCCCTGCTGTGTTTTCTTCCCCCAAGGCAAGGCGTTGCTGAGGTTTTCGCGGTGCTCTCCCTGAGCCCTGTGCTGGTTTTTGTGTTTTGGTGCATTTGGGGCTGCAGGTTTGCAGTGCTGCCCAAGGGCTCAGTTCTCCTGTGCAATGCCATTTCTCCTCGCTGCCAGGGAGGTTTGAAACCCATTTTGTGGGCAGAAGTCGCTGTTAATTCTCGCAGCTATTAGAGAATGACTGAGCCTGAAAGGATCAATGAAATGACCGAGCAGAGCACTCAGTGATCAGCTAATTACTCACAGCTAATTACTCACACTGGCCAGCTCGGAAAAGTCGCTTTTTCTTCATTTGGCTGCAGCCAGGTGTTTAGGTTTTTTTTTTCCTAATTCCAACTCTTCAAGCCCGTGTTTTGTCTTGGACTGGGGATGTTCAGAGAGAGGAGCTCAAGGGAGGTTTGGGGTTATTTTTGCCCTGTGTGTTTGTGCTGCTGCAGTGGCTGTGAGTCTCTGATGCTGGATTTCCTTTGCTTGGGGAAGTGAAAGTGTAGTGAAAGCACATTTCAGGGGGGCTGCTGGCCCTTGGGCTCTTTTATCTTTTATCTTTGGTCAGTTTTATCTTTCCTAAAGTAAAGAATAATTTTGTTTCACGTGGCAATTTCTGTCTGAGGCATTCTGGGCTCAGCAGAAGATGCTCACAAACTTTTGCAGGACTCAGACGCAGCTCAGCGTGGTGGGGATCTATTTTAGTGTGTTTATATATTTGCAGAGAAGCTATTTTTGTGTGTTTGTATTTGCAAAGTAACTTGGAAAAAAAATGAGACTGCAAAAACATCCCCAGCACTGGGGGAAGGTGTAGGACGAGGTCCTTTTGTTGTTGGAGGACTCAGAGCTCAAGGAAAAGTTGTTTTGTCCTTTCTGTGCTGTTTGAAACTTGGGATTTTCAGTTTACCTGGGGGAATACCAAGCCTGGTCCTGGTGTTGGTCATTTCTCAGCTCTGGAATTGGTCAGCCTGGGCTGTTTGGGATGAGTTCTGTACTTCAGGCTGGGTTTGCTCAGCGCAGGAGTGCAGAGGATGTGTCAGTAATTCTCATACACTGAGAAAACTCTGACTGTGGAATAAAACCCTGAGCTAATCCAAAGGGTAGAGGCTGGGTGTTCTCACCTGGAGCAGAGTTAATAAAGGCAGAGCTGCCGTGTGCTCCTGGCTCTCCAGAGTGGGGGATGCACCTCAGCACTGCCAGCTGAGAGGGAAAAAAAAATTATGTCAAGGACTTGAAAACAATTAATTTGGAGTCTCTTCAGAGGAGTGACTGCTTTGACAGTGACTGATCCCACCTCCAGTCCTTGCTTTTGTGCTCTGGCATCCTGTGAGGACCTGGGGACATCTGGGAACCCTCCTGGAGGATCAGACGTGCCAAAGGCACTGCTGGCATCTTCCCAGCAGCACTGCTTTGCTCCCAGGAGTAAATAAAGAAATTATAAAGATGTTATGAAGTTTTCTCTGACACTGATACCTCTAAATATACGTAGATTAAAAAGCTGCTGAATTTTTGCTTGGATGTAGAAATAACCAGGTATTATTATTCTACAAAGAGTTTCATGGATCAAAATCCCTCCTCCCCATCATTGTTTGGTGTTGTAAGAATAAATAATGCCAAACATTGGAGGCTTGGGTGAATTTCAGAATGGGTGTTTGGGAAGTGTTTGTGTTTTGGTTGCACAAGGTTTGCTTTTCTGTTCTTTTTAATCTTCTGGAGCGTTCTTGCTGGGGGGTGCTGTGAGCTAAGCGAGTGTTGGGGTGTCCAGGGAATGGCTTTGGATCCTTTCAGCAGAGCCACAGGAGCTGGAACTCTCAATTTCCTGAACATTCCCACTGTTGTGGCACGTTCATTGCAGGAGCCAGGCTGTTGGGGAAGGTTCCCAGGCAGGGTCTGGGAGGTAACAGAGAATCAGCACCAAGGAAATTGTGTATCCCCCTCTGCTACAATGAAAATTCCCCGCTGGATTACCAGAAAACGAAGGGTTGTTCTGGGGCCTGGTCTGGTTTGCTTCCTCTGTCTTTTAAAATACAATATTTGGGGAACTTTTCATGCTTCTTTAGCCTCGTGGTAGATTGAGGCAGCTCAGGAGCTGGAAAATAGAGGGATGGATCCCAATTAAAGCTGTGTGTGCTGGAGGGGAGGGGATGTTACCTTCAATAAATGGGTAATAAGAGCATGTTTCACATTTCCTATTAAACAGAGGGCTCAGAGGTGCAGGCTGGTGCAGGAAGTTCAGGCTGGAAGAATCAAACCTGGCTCCCCAGGCTGTGTTCACCCCTGCTGGGTGGGACAGTCATATCCCTGAAATGCTCCCAACACTGCAGCAGCACCAGGAGGAGGGGAGGGTGCAGTGCCTCAGCTTCCTGCTCTGCTTCCAGCACACAAACTGCATCCCTGCCCTCCCTGCCCTCCCTGCCCTCCCTGCCCTCCCTCCATCCATCCATCCATCCATCCATCCATCCATCCATCCATCCATCCATCCATCCATCCATCCATCCATCCCTCCCTCCCTCCCTCCATCCCTCCCTCCCTCCATCCATCCCTCCCTCCATCCATCCCTCCCTCCCTCCCTCCCTCCATCCCTCCCGAGGCCAAGGAGGGCTCGGCTGCTCCCGGCTGCGTTTGCAGAGCCTTGGCCGGGGTTGATTGCTGTATTAACAGATCCCAGCTGTATTTATTAGTGGATCCCTGGTTGTATTTATTTATTTACTGGCGAATCCTGGGCTGTGTTTGTTTATTTATTCGCGGATCCCTGGCTGTATTCACTGGCAGATCCCTGGCTGTCCCCGTGGATCCTCGACTGCATTTATTTATTTATTGACGGATCCCTGGCTGTCTCAGTGGATCCCTGACTGTATTTATTAGCTGATCCCTGGCTGTATTTATTTATTCACTGGCAGATCCCAGGCTGTATTTATTTATTCACGGATCCCGGGCTGTATTTATTTATTTATTCGCTGATCCCGGGCTGTATTTATTTATTTATTAGTGGATCCCGGGCTGTATTTATTTACGGATCCCCAGCTATATGTATTTATTCACTGGCGGATCCCGGGCTGTATTTATTTATTTATCCGCGGATCCCGGGCTGTATTTATTTATTTATTAGCGGTTCCCGGGCTGTGTTTATTTATTCACTGACAGATCCCGGGCTGTATTTATTTATTCACTGACAGATCCCGGGCTGTATTTATTTATTTATCCGCGGAGCCCGGGCTGTCCCCGCGGGTCCCCGCCGCGCTCACGGCGGAGCCGTTCCGGAGGGAGGAGGAGGAGGAGGAGGAAGGAGGAGGGAGGGTCACAGCACATGCTCAGTGCCGCCGGTCCGAGGGCGAAGTTTCTGCGTTCTGCGTGCGGGCTTAGGTCACAGCACAAGCTCAGTGCAGGCTCGGCGAGGGCTCCCAGCCCGCATGTGCCTCCATTTTGAGTTGGGAGAGTGCAAAAGGCAGAGTTTGGGCTGGGAGCAGAGCGCTCAGCGATCCACCCCGGCCCACGGCCGCTGCCACCGTCATGGATGATCCATTCAGCCCCTGCAGGTAGGCGACATCGGCCGCCCTCCCGGATCCGTGCGGATCGTTCGGCACTCCTGCAGCGCTGCCGAGCTCCTGCCGGGGCTGGTGCATGTTCCTGAGAGCGCTGCCTGCAGGGCAGGACTGCAGCTGCATGCCTGGGGGGATCGGGGAATCCAGCTGTGCATGCAGCTGTGGGAGCTGCAGGGACTGGGGACCAGGGATGCT
>VZSR01003801.1:5147438-5206666 GCA_013398615.1 Brachypodius melanocephalos | reverse complement strand
CCTGCCCGTGCCCATTGCCCATCCCCGTCCCCTGCCCGTGTCCCTGTCCGTGTCCCTGCCCGTGCCCATTGCCCATCCCCGTGCCCTGCCCTCCCGGAGCTCTCTGAACACCCCTCTGGGGCTCAGGCCGTGCTGTTTGCCCTGCTCTGCCTCTGCCTCTTTGATATTCCAGCGCTGGCTCCCAGCTCCTCTCTGACCAGCCCCTGTTTACTTTGCAGAACACAACGTTGCCATGGCAACAGGTTACTTTTCAAAGGGAACATCTTGTCATTATATTTAATCCACTGCAGCTGAGGAGGACTGAAATATTAAGTTGTTGTTGCTATGGATACTGCTTTGTTACAGCACTTTCTTTTGTGTCACATTTCATATCCAGCGTTGGCTCCTTTTTTTCCCTTTCCCATGGAATAAACACAGGATGCCATTCCATTCTCACTGTAATTGCTCTCACCGATATGATTTAGCTTCAAATCCGCAGTGCATTTTAGTTTCCATAGCAAGAATTTTTCTCTCCGTTTGAAGCCCATTCCTGGGGATGTGGAGGGAGTGGAAATGATGGAGCAGATGGTGTGTCCTTGAGGGGCCAGGGGCTCTGTGCCCTTTTAAAATCCAGGTGGGATGTGGAGCAGCCTGCCAGAGCCTCCTGCACAGCAGCTCAGCTTTTGGGCAGGGCAGGGAGCACCCTGAGGTGTGAATATTGCCAGGAAATGGTGCCTGGGTGATGGAAGGACATACAGAAATGTTTCTGCTTCATGAGGAGTGGTTGGAGAGCCCCACTGAGTTCCCACAGAAGGAGCTGGGAGCAGAAGTCCCATCCCAAACTTTGCTTTTACCCTTGCAGTTCCAGGATGTTCCAGCCTCGGTCCTTACATGTCTCATTTACCATTTTCAGTGTGGTGCAGCTGGAGGAATTGGGGGCTGGGGGATGTTTGGTTCTTCTGTCTGAGCTGAAAGCAGCCCAGGGTGGGCACAAACCCTGCCCAGGAGGGTTCTGAGCTTCCCTGGCACTGATCAGTGGGGATATGCACGGCCTTAAAATGAATTCTGGGAGGGAAGGAAGAGCAGCAGCATTTTCTGTTGGCAGCTTCCCCTTTGCTCCTCACGGGGGGGAATTCTGACACCTTGTAGTAACCTGGTATTTAATGTACAACTTTGTCAACAGAAAATTGGTTTCCCAGTTCAGTCATTTCCTTGCATAACCTGAAAACAAGAAGACAGTGTCAGCTTGTCTTGCAAAAATGTACATGGGGGGAAACGTTCTGACGTGTTCTCATTGTTTTCTGGAGGCTTTTGGCTGATATTTGGAGTGGATTTGTTTCCTGGGAGGGTGGCACTGCCCCAGCCCCTGCCAAGGGACACCTCCCCCAGACCAGGTTACTCAACAACTCTGAGCACATCCCCTCTTGTTTTCTAAATAATGTTATTGTTGTTATTGTAATTGTTTCCTAAATAATGTTATTGTTTTTATTGTAATTGTTTCCTAAATAACGTGATGTTTCTGCTGCTGCTCCCTCTGCTTTGGAAATGCAATGACAAAAAGGAATATGACCCTGAATTGCATTAATTGCAATCTTTTCTGATTGCTGTTTTTCCTTTGTGTCTTAGGAGGCTGAACAGTACCCAGGGGGAGATCAGAGTCGGACCCAGCCACCAGGTGAGGAGTTTTGTTTGTGTTCAGTATCCAGAGATGCTCTTTGCCCCTTGATCTGTGCAGGTGTCAGTAGTTTGGAATTGCCTGTGCTCAGATCTGCTGAGGGTTTTTAGAATCATCTTTAGATGATTGCCTTCAGTGAGTGTTTGGCATTCCTTAGCTCAGTTCCAGAGGTTTTTCTGTCAGATGTTGATATGTTAATGATTTGCAGCAGCAGAAGCGCCGTTGGGTTAATTTTGGATAAGGCTGAGGGAATGTGAGTAAGGCTGGAAGTTCAAGAAGTGCTTTGAGTCATTTGGGTTGTTAAAACGCAACTTGAGGAAGCTGCTGAGTGTGTTCACACACCGGGAAGCAGAATAAGGTTAAGACTCTGGATGTTCCTGGTATGTTAATTCTAATTTGAGAGAAATCCTTCATAAGCATTGGGAATAATCTGTTCTTAAAGAGAATTAACATACAACTCGCTGTGGTTCATGGGGCCAGATCTGTCACTGGGGGCTGAGGCCTCTCCTTTTCCTGAGGAATTCACTTTGTAGTGTCCAAGTGCTGGAGTTCTGCATCCAAGTGATGAATATTCATTCAGGCCCTCTTAAAAATCTCGTTTAAGAACTAGTGAAAGTAAATATTTATGGAGCCTCATGTCACATTCTTGAGGATGTTTTGCCTTCAGAGGAAAAAAAGTCCTTGGCAATTAAAGCTGTAGTGTTCTTTTCAGTAGTCATAACAAGAGTGCTGCAAATGCTACCTTCAAAACAGCTTTCATCTCAAATTGTCATCTAATATTTTGGCAGGCATTAGTCACCCTGCTCTAAGGTGTAATTACCACGTGCATTTATGGATGGGGGGAATAAAAAAGGAGGAAGAAGGTCCATCGATTTAGAAAACTGTTAATTCTTGCTCGTTTGGTGTTTTAGACTTCCACTGTTGCCTTGTTTGTGACAGATGTGATCCCTGCCACCCCCCTCAGTGAGCAGCAGGTGAAGGCAGCAGAATGCAGAGCCTGGGCTCCCACCTGGCCTTCCTGGAGCCTTCCTTTCCTCGGAGCTGTGCTCGTGGCAGGCTCAGGGGTGTTTGGGGTTCCCTCAGATCCCCCCAGCCCTGCCTGTGTCCCCACAGCAGACAGATGTTCTCAGAGCCCTGAGGATTCCCCCCCAGGGGAGCACAGGGGGTCTCTGCTCTCCTGGGACAGTTTCTGCCTACAAAGAACAGCCAGGGGGGTTTGGAGTCCCCAGCCCTGGAGGTGGCACTCGGTGCTCTGGGCTGGGGACAAGCTGGGGATGGACTTGATCATCCTGGAGATCCTCTGCAGCCTCAGTGATGCTGTGAGGAAGAGGAAGCTGCTCCTGGGAGTGATGAAGCACATTGCAGGGGTTCAGGAGGCTGAAGGTGGCTGGTGCAGCCCCCTGGGTGCAGGAGAGCCTCTGTGACACAAATCCCAGTGCTGCCTTATCCCTTGGCACAGGAGAAGTTCAATGACATAGCCATTTTCCCAGGCAAGAAGTAAAATAAAGCAGAGATTAAAGAGCAGAACATGAAAGACATCTGAACCTGTGACTTGTAATTACTGGTTATGTATAAATGTTGCCTCTCAAATACGTTTAGCGTTGTGAGTATAGGAGGTAATTATAGGGCTTAAAAGCTGTTTCTGAAGAGGCTCTCAGCTATCTCATCTCAGAGCAGGAGATGACTAAAGATGCTAATTGGGTCTCTGGATAGAGTGTAATACTTATTTAGAGGCAGTGTTCATTTTGCTGAGCTATCTCCCTTTCAGGAAATGTCTTTGTTTCTCTTTAGAGTTCTGATGATTTACCCAGCATTTAATTTTAAACTTGGTGTCACATGTGTGGGGTTTCTTGCTGATTTCCAGAGGGACACATGTGGTAACCACCTTGCTGCCTTCCTTCTGGTTGTGTGAGGGTTTCAGGCTGGCAGCAGCAGCTGGGGCAGTGTCCCTGTGCCAAATGCAGCTGCTGGGGGGAATTGGGCAGCAGCTTCCCAACCACGGGGCTGTGCAGCACAAAAGGCTTTCCTTCCAATGTCTGCTGTGGGCAGGAGGGCTCCACTGGCAGTGGGTGAGGTGGTGTCAGCCCTGAGCAATCCTCAGGAAAATCACTGCCCTTCTGAGGAGGGAGTGCTGGAGGAAGGGGATGGGGTTTGGTGCCTCAGCATCCTCAGAGTTCTGAAATGTGGAACAAACCCTTTCACCCCCTGTTACCTGAACATCCCCCACCTACCAGATCCTCCTGCTGCAGAGAATTTGCACACCTGTGTGTCCTCTGACATCAGGACCAAGTGCCATGTGTGTGTGTGTCCCTGTTTTGCAGGCCAAGCTCCCTGAGCTGCAGCCGTTCCCTTCCCCGGACGGGGACACGGTGACACAGCACGAGGAGCTCGTGTGGATGCCAGGAGTCAACGACTGTGACCTGCTCATGTACCTCAGGGCAGCCAGGTGGGTTCCCAGCACCCTGCTGGGCTGGGCATGGCTGCAGCCCCTCCTTCACTCTGGGCTGCTGTGATAGGAATTTTAAGATTAAGAGAGGATCCATTTAAATTTACTTCCCAAAAAGACCCCGTTCAAAAGCTTCTGCTCAGATTTACCCTAAAGCCCAGGCAGTGGCATCAGCTGAGATGTTGGGTTTGGGCTAAGAACGCTCAGATTTGGGCCAGCACAGCAGCTCCCATCACCTGTGGCTGTGCAGAGGCAGCAGGGTGCTGTGGGATGGGTGAGCATCCCTGCAGGGAATCCCCTGGGGAGCTCCAGTTTGCATTTCAGTTCTTCCCCGGTGGGTTCAACACCCCCGCTGGTGGCCCTCAGGAATTCAGAGTTTCAGTGAATTGCTTGTAGCTTGCAGGAATTCAGGGGCCGGGGAATCTGCGGCTCCAGTCGGTTTTCTGACATTATAAAACCAAGATGACAGCACAAAGTTTGCTGGCTCTGCTGAGACTCCTTTCCCCTGCCTGCAGGTTTCAGCTTCTGTAATCCTGCTCAGGCTCTGCTCCTTTGCCAGTGCAGACTTTGAGCTGATGAAAGCCAATGAGATTGGATTTTAATGCTGGATTTATTCCGTGCGCTGGGGTGACTCAGCTTTGCAGTTTGGTGGTACCTTATTCAATCCAGAGTGTCGTGAGGCCCTAAAATTCACGGTCCAGGGTGTAAACGCAGCACTTGTGAGGAGCTGACCCCTTTCCCTGGCTTTGCAGGAGCATGGCAGCCTTTGCAGGGATGTGTGACGGGGGATCCACGGAGGATGGATGCGTGGCTGCCTCGCGGGACGACACCACCCTCAACGCCCTCAACACCGTGAGTGCCCCCGTGGGGAGGCACAGCCCCCCTAAAACAGGGACTGCAGCCACTCTTTGGTGTGCAAGCCACATTTGGGGAGCCCGTTTTTTGGGTGGTAACTTCCTCTCAAGCACCGAGTGCTTTCCAAAGGGAGCGCAGTGCTGAGCTCGTGGGTGGTGCCTTGAAGGTGACCCCAGTGAGGGTTTTTGGGGCCACCAGCTGCAGTTGGGGCTGGCTGAGCTGGCCCTGAGCTGGCCCTGGGGGTTTGCACTCAGCCCAGCTGCTCTGGGGTTTTAACTGGGGTTGAAATGCCTGAATTCTGCACGGGGAGAATGATCCTGGTGTTCCTTTCCCCCTGAGGCTGGTGCCTCACCACCCTGAGCTCTTCCCTGACATCCTTGTCAGAGACTCAAATTTCTGTTGAGGTCAATAATCATTAAAGAGGTTTTGGAATTGGAATTTCTTTCCCCTTATCTATAATAATAGCCTAATGCAGAAAATTCATTTAACTTCAGTGCTTCTCTATCTGCTTTAATTACTCCCTTTAATGGCTTGGCAGCCTGAGGAATCTGTGGTTGCACTTGTAGAATTCTTGCTTCTGAAATTAGATTAGTCCCAAAATATTTTGGTTTTGTTCTTCTGGTTCTTTTCTCTTTGTGTTTCTAGTGCACATCTATTTCAGAAAATGCTTTCCTTGTCCACTTTGAATTTTTCTGGAAAATAGTTTCCTTATAAATAATAGTTCTGTCAGGGATATTTTAAGAAACTTTGACTTATTCCTGAGACCCTGCTTTTTTGACTTTAAACCGTTTAGATAGGTCACCTGTTGTCCTGGCCAAATGGTACCTTTTTATGTTTCAGTTCACCACCTATTTAAAAGAGATCAGATTTATCAGATCCATGATTTGTGAGCCTCTTAACCTGCTCTAAGTTGTGTCTTTGTTTAGAAATTATCATATGCAACCCAGAAGATGAATGTAAAAGAAAATGGTGTGCTATGATTTCTTATTATGGAAATCCAATAAACTTCAGGGCAGCACTTCACATAAATCAGTCTTGACAAGCTCCTTTGCTGCTGTTTTATTTATGTAATAACAGGTGCTGTAAGCCCCCAGAATGATTTATTGTTAATTATGCCAGATAGAAATGAAGATCATGGCAGGCACAGTGCAACACACAGACATCACATCCATGTATTTATATCTCAGCTCACTGCCATGATCATTCACTCAACATTCCAGGTGAATTCCAGCTCCTGCTCCTTTGTTTGGCTGTTGGCCTTTGCTGCCACATTTGTCACTGTGACCCTTAGGAAGGAAATAAAGTTTTCATTTGGAGTTTGTGCCCTCCTGATGGGTGCTGCTGTTGGTCTGGGAGGGCTGGAGGAGGACACAGCAGCTCCTGCAGGTCTTTCACCACCATAATGGTGAAAAAAATGATCCCAGCAAGCTCATGCTGCTCTGTGGGGGGAATGGCAGGTCTGATAGTCCAGGGAAGGATGAACAAGGTGGATACTGAGCACAAACCTTGCTGCTGGCAGTGCTGAGCAGGGACAGCTGGGGGAGATCCTGGAGCAGTTCCTTTCCCTCCCTCCTCGCCTCCTCTTTGCTCTCCAAACTCTGATTTTCCATCAGCTGTGGGTTAAGATCCTTTCTGTGTCCACACCAGTGCAAAGGGTGGATCTCAGGAGCTCTTTTGTCCTTGTGCCTGCTGGTCAGAGGTTCTGCAGTGCTGTTCCCAGGGATCCCAGGCCAAGCAGGAATTCATTCCCTGCTTTGTGCTCAGGTTTGACAGAGCTGCAGAGCTGGAATTCATTCCCAGGGGTCAGCCTGGCCCGGTGTTCTCTGGAGCAGACCCTGGGGCAGGCAGGGTGCAAACTCAGCCTGGAACACAAAATCTCTGAGCTTTGGTTGGTGTTTGTGCTGGGGAAATCAGAGCCAGCCACTCCTGTTTATCCTCACGAGGAGAAAAACCAGCACCACTCCAACTCCATGGAGGAGAGCCCAAACAGTGACATGCTAATATTGTGTAAATCTCTCTTTACTAATAGTGCTGTTGTGCCTTCTCATGGCTCTGCTGCATGGGAACGTGTCATTATGAGTGACAAACATGACAGGCTAATCTCAGTGCTAGGAAATTCACTTGGAACTAAGATGTCACCCAGACAAATTACTCCCTGTTTTAACTTGCCCTTAGACCAGATTTTCTTGTTCATTAACTACAGACAAGGTTGAAAGCATTAAAAGAAATTATTTAAATATGTGTTAGCATTTCTCCTTGTGCCTGGTTTTCCTGGTGGGTGATGTTAATGAGCAGCTGCTCTCCTGGTTCACACGGGCTCCCTGCCCAGGCCCGTCCCAGGCTGGAGCCACCTCAGTGCAGGAGACAATTCTGCCACCTGCAATCCCCATTCATCCTCACCCTCGCTCTTGCAGGCAGGTAAAACAGGGCTCAAACTCACTGCCGGGATTGCTGTTAAAATTCTGGGGGAGTAAGCAAAATATTCCTGTTTTTTGAAAGGTTTTTTTTTTTTTAAAGTGCTGTGCTGAGTTTTGCAGGTGATTGGGAATTTCTTGCCCTGGCTCTGTGTGGAGCTCTGGCCATGCCTGTATTGCCCCCACAGCTGTTTGGCACCTCCCTGGCAATGCATCACAAATATCAGGCTGTTAAATCTTCAGCAGCAGCTCTTTAGATGCTTAGAATAGATCAGAACTGGGGGAAAGAGATGGAAGTTGGGGTTTGGGGTTTTTTTTTTGTTTGATTTTGTCTCATACCCAAATGATACCCTAAAGGGCACTTGGGGCTCTTGTCTTGCTGGGTTTTAGAAATGGTTGATGAAAATGAAAAGGAGCATATTCTGTGTCCAGAGCAGGGCAAGATGTCCACAGCTGTACAGAATATCCACAGCCCTCTGAAATGCAGTCAGCTCTTCCACTGAAAGAAGTGGCCTGAATTACATTTTGTGTTAACTGAGATGTTGGGTTGGAGTTATCCCACCCCAAGGAGCAGCAATCCCCATCCTGCTCCTCCTTTCCCTGCTCTTTTTCCTTCTCCCTCCTCTTGGGATGTGATTTGTGCAGGACAAGTCATCACCCCATGAAGATCCAGCTCTGGAGCCTGGAGAGCTCAGGAATTCAGTGCTGTCCTGTCAATGCTGGATGTTCTGCAGCCCCATAAAAACGGGTTTGGCTGAAAAATCCCTCCTGCTTTAACCCAACCCAACCCAGGCTGGGGCTCAGCGGTTTTTGAAGCAGCTCAGTAAAACCCTCCTGAGACAGCAGCAATTTTTCCTTGGAGAAGAAGGCTCTGGGATCTCAGTGTTCTTAATGGAGTGCAATTATTTAATGCTGAGCCCTGACTGAGCTGGGCTTTTCAAGGCACATCATAATGGCTGTAATTGCCAAAGGAAGCCTTGCTGGAGCAGGAGCTGCCAGATGCAATGGCACTCTGCTCTAAAAAGGTCACAGGAAAGGGACATTTAAATTAAGTTATAAATTACAATTGAAGAACAATATTTTGATGAGCAAGCCCAGAGATGTCAGAGCTGCAAGATGTAATTCATGGGTTCATTACAGGCTGGAGGTGCCTGACAGCTGAGCCATGCCAAAGGAGAATTTATTTGCAGCATCACCCAGACAGAAATGGCAGCTCTGCTCAGAGGCTGCAGGAGGAACTGGAACCTTGTGGGAATGTGGAGCCTTGATGGTGAAATCCCTTCCCTGGGACCTGGCTTTCTTTAATAGCAATGTAAAGGAGCCTTTTGGACACGTGCACATCCAGAATTGTGCTGTCATCCTGCCCAGTGATGCAGGAGTTGCTGTATTTTCTGTATTTTCTGCTTCAAGGTCCATTTGTGGTGGTTCCCTTTGTTGCAGCTGTTCACAGATCAGATCTCACATTGGTGCCAAATTTGGATGCAGAGTTAATGCTCAAAATGGAGATTCTCTGCTGGCTGGACAATGATCCAATGTTTGTAGAAATACCTGGAGAAGTTCAAGCAGGAGTTCATGAAAGCAGAGGCAGTCATCATTAGCTGGTATTTATATTTGAATCTTGCCAGTGAAGTGCTCAGGAATAGGAAATGGCTGCAAGTAAAAAGCAGAGACTGAGCCAGGCTGGAGCACATCAATTTAACTCCAGCACTTAGAGAAAACATTGGTCCTTTCTGCTGCATTAGAAAACTCCTGGCATTTAGAAAACATTTTTTTCCCACTCCCACCTGCTAAAATGAACATTTTTCAGTAGGCTCTATGCCTGTGTCATGTTTTCACAGGGATCTTCTCTGTCCCATGGCTCTTCTGTCACATCTGTGCTGTGGGGTTTGGGATTGTTAGGGTAATTAATGAAATTACTTGCTCCAAAGTTAGCGCCCATATTACCTGCTGCTGATCTGGGACAGCCTTGCTGGCCTGTAAACTTTTCATTTTCTGGAGCAGCTGCCTGTCAGCCCTGGCTGTTCTTTGCTGGGCTTGTCTGGTTTATTTTTCTTGCAGATTGAGCTGCTTGGGCAGCGGGGCTGCCAGGGAAAAACACGTGTTGTCCTTGAGGCAGAATAAAGATGCCCTCCAAGTTCCAGAGAGGCTTTGGCATTCCTGGTGCTGTGGGAGGGAGCAGAGAGGGGAGGGGAACAGGAGCTCCATTCTCCTCAGCACTGTCACATCTCCTGAGTGAAAAATCTGCTAGGCAGTGGCACGCACAGAAAAGAGGCATTTGCAAGGTGAGCTGGCAAAACAAACAGTGCTTTTTCCTTGGAGATGGATTTGTGCCCAGTGCTGGAGTGCAGACAGGGAGGAAAATGAATGTGTACCCAGCAGAAAAGGCAACATCTTATTTTCATGCCTGTAAGTAGGCATTGCATACCACCAGAGCCTTAGAACTCATTTTTTTAAGTTAGTTTTGGTTTTTTTGTTTTTTTTTTTTTTTTTTATTTCCAGGCAGTTTTGGTGCTTGAGCAGAGCCAGTGAGGGCTGGCAGTGGGGGCTGAGCTCCCTGTGCCCCTTCAGCCCAGGCTGGCACCCATCCCCTGCTGTCCCCAGGGAATTCCAGGGCTGGAGGCAGGAGCTGTGCCCAGGCAGTGACAGGCAGGGTGGCACTCTGGAAATGAACTTTCTGGAAGTTGGAGCATTGTTGTGTTTGCTTTCCCTGCATCAGTGCAGGGGGTTCATTGCTGCCCCCAATGCCTCCCTCAAATAAAAGCTCAAAATTAACAGAAATTAGTTAGGCTTAGTTTTCTTTCTTTCTGTTACTGGGGCACTCATTTCTCTGCAGAAACCCTGTTTGTGGTGTTGTTTTTGTTGGTGGTGAGGAAAAAATCGTTCTGGCTGCCAGTTGAGGAGCATTTCTGTTTGTTCCAAAAACACACTGCAGGTCACAGCACAGGTCTGTGCCCACGAGAGACCTTTTATTTTTAGAAGTACTTTTTTATTTTCCTTTAAAATTCCCCTAAGTATTCAAAACTTGATGGATGCCCCGGGAAGTTGGTGGAGGGGGAAGAGCACCTTCAGCAGTTCAGGTCTGTTCCTGCTGACGACGGGAGATTGGAGCCAATTTGTGTGAAGTATAACCCACCACGTATTAATTTTTATTTTACCGTGGCTGGCATCACATTGAGCCCTGTGAGTAGAAGGGAGCAGTGTGACTTTGGTTTAAATATTAAACATTACCTGGGACAGGTTCAGGAAGGAAGGGAGATCCCTGCTTGCTTTAATGCTGCTCCTTTCACTGATAAAACCTCAGTCACCCTTCAGGTTGTTTAAATTTCACTTCATACATCAACAGTAAAAACAGTTAGGCAGAGAACATCTCATGTGGCTCCCTGTAGTGGTTTTTTTTTTTTTCCTCCCTCCAATATCAGATCACTGCTAATTCCTTTGAATGATCTATTTGTCTTCTTTATTTTCCAGCTACATGAAAGTAACTACGATGCTGGAAAAGCCCTGCAGCGCTTGGTGAAGAAACCTGTGCCAAAGCTGATTGAGAAGTGTTGGACTGAAGATGAAGTGGTAGGAAATGATTTATCTCCTCCAGCCTTTATGGTTCACCTTGCTGCTCTTGGTTTTTTTTTAATGTTGGGTTCTTTTTTTTTTTTTTTCCTAAAGAGATTGTCTTTATGTGCAAGAGGAGGGTGAGTGTAAATAAAAATACACATGCATGGGTATGGAAATGAAAATACAGGAGTATAGAAATGAAAAAGCCTGATCCAGTGCATGACAGAATTGCTCATGGAAAAGTGACAGGAGAGGAGTTTGGTTGATTTTATTATTTTTTTTATGCCTTGAGTGGGTCAGTTTTGAAGCTGGTTAACTGGTGAAGCGTTTAAAGAAGTAAATGAAAATAAAAATGTCATCTTGTTAAGCTACTAATAAAGCTGGCATTGGTGCTAGAAACTAGAACTGATTAATGGAGGAAACTTTGACGTTCTCTTAGTGGTTTTAATTATTCAGGCAGTGGCTGGAGAGATTCCTCGAGCTGTAGGTTGTGTGCAAGGCTGCCAGGGAGCTGATGCAGTGCCTGACATGTGCTGTGCTCTCTCCTCATTCCAACCTTCCTGCAGGAGCTGGGGAGGGCTGGGCCAGCCCAGAGCCCCGGCTTGGGGCTGGTTCCAGGCCCAACAAAGAACCTTTGTGGCTGCCTGGAGCCAGGGAGGATCCAGTGCTGGCAGTGACCCCAGGGCAGGGGCACAGCCTGGGACCCCCCTCCTGCTCACTCCTGCCCTTTTCTTGTCCCAAAAGGGAGCTCTGTGCAGGGACTGAGGGCTGCAACAAATCCTTGGAGTGCTCTGCCCTGTGTCTGCTCAGTTTGGGTTGGGATTGCTGCAGCCTGTGCTCTGCACACATCCGGGGGGGAAATTGTGCCAGCCCCTCTCTGTTTCTCCCTCTGCAGCTTTTTTCCCCTCTCATTTTTTTTCCATCAGCTGCCCCGAGCTGTGAGTGCTGGAGGTGCTGCACTCAGGGGTTTTGATGATCCACCCATGTTAAAAGAGACAGAATTGAGCCTTACTGATGGAAAAAAACCCCAAAGTTTATTGAAAAGTGAAGCATTACTGCAGAAGTGCAGCCTGTGAGCACAGAGTAATGATCACTGACTCCATCAATCATTGTCAGCCCCAGCTCATTTTATCATATTTGTTCTTGTTCTGCTCCATCCAAGTTTCCAGAAACATTTGGCAGCCCTCCAGCCTGGGCAGAGCCAAAGATCAAACTGTGCTCTTATTTATAGACAGCAAAGCTCCACCTGCACAGCCTCAGAGCCTCTTGGTCCCTGCAGCTGGGGCCAGCTCCAGCCTCTGGAGCAGCTGGGCTGCACTTGGGAGCTTTTTGGAGCCTTGCAGGGGGAATTTCCTTATTGCAGGCGCTGGGAAACTGAGGAGAACTCACAGGGTGCCCAAGGTGCACAGGAAATCTGCAGTGAAGCGTTGGTCAGAAAATCCTCAGGTGTCAAACCCTAAGTGTGGCCAAGACAATTAAATTGTGGTGACAGCATTAACCCCGTGTGTCCCCTCCACCTCAGGGGGCCGAGGGATGGAGCCTCCAGGGGTGTGGGTGATAATCCCAGACAGCTCTGGGGGAAATCTCTTCTTGCAGCCCAGCAAGTGTGGCTTACTTAAAGACTTAAATTTAAGTTTTGCAGTTGGATAGATCAAATCTTGCAGCAAATCCCAGACCTGATACAGAGCTTTGGTCAGTTAGCCTGAATAATAATAATCATAATCATAATAATAACAATACCACCACATTTAAATCTTTTTTGTGGTCTCTCAGCTGCCCAAAGCCAAACCTTTTGTTTTCCATGAGAACAGCTCTGTGTCCAAAGTGTGAGGCAGGAGCTGCTTGGCAGTGTCAGACCCGATGGAAACAAAGGATGAGATTTGTGTTATTTTTCCTGCTGCTGATGTGGTTGCAGATGTTGAGGTGGAATTAAGCAGAGGATAAAATTGGCCACTGATTGAGTTATGTGAGGGCTGTGTAAGTAGGAAGGCTGAGGTTTGTTGTCTCCCTGGTGTCTCTGAACCTGTGGCTATTTTTAAAGCTTTTTTTTTTTTTGTCCCAATATGTAAATTCTGAGGCACAGAGGGAGAGGCAGCCTTGCACACTGCCCTGGTGTGTGCAGGGGCAGCTCTCAGCAGCTGTTTCCTGTTTGTGAAGGCTCCTTCCCCACCTGACAGCAGCAATTTCCAGCAGAGGGTTGATGGGCAGGGCTTGGTTTCTCTTGTGATGCTCACAAACTCACTTCTGTGGGCAAGTCGCAGCAATTGTCACATTTAATGCCTGACTGAGGCCCCCTCTGAGCACACATCAGCCCTGCTGGGGGGCTGCATTTCCATGGAGAGCTGGATGGAGCAGGGGGATTGTCTGGGGAGAAGCCAGGAGCAAAGTTGTCTTGGTTTAGTACAATTCGTGCCTCCTGCAGGTTTAAATCTGCACTCAAACCCAGCTCAGGGTGTCAGAGCAGTGAGTTCTGCTCTGCATCTCGTGGTGACCCCAAAAAATGCCCCTTTCAGTCCGTGCCAGGTGTGGGGTTTGGGCTGCAGGCAGTCAGAAATCCCCCCTAGGGATGGGATGGTGCTGCTGAGTTCTTGTGCTCTTGGAAATCCCTCAGAGCTGTTCTGTGCTGAGGTTTGGAGTTTGACAGTGCCTCTGTTTCCCCTGCTGCCTGCCCTGGTGATGGAGCTGGGTCCTTTCCACAGATCCCAAATCTGGAGCCAGGGTCAGGAACTGAGCATCCCCATTCCCTGCTGGGAACATCTCCCAGGACAAATTGTCCTTATAAAAATCTCCATGTGTCTTGGGACAGACTCTCTGTGAAATGGCTTTTGTACCTCGGTGATGTTCAGAACAATTCTGAGCCTGCACCTGCCCCAGGTCCAGGAAGGAGCTCCCATTTGGGATCAATAACCTATCAAAGAGCTGTGATCGATACAGGGCCAGTGAGCAGCTCTAGTTTTGGTAACCTGATGGGAAGGTTTTCTGTTCTGGAGTGCTTCACGTGCTGGAAATGTGGAAGGAGAGGAGCTGGAGCTGAGTGCTCCTCACCCAACAGCCCCAATTCCACCTCACATTTTTATCTCTTCATTCTGAATGTGCTTTTCTCTCTCTCTTTATCAAAAGTTCTGACAAAATCAATAGGGCTTGCAGGAGAGAGAGAAATCCGAATCAGAACTAAAGGAACCTCCAGTTTATTAGGTTTTTAATTAAACATGATGAACACATTTTAAATACCACAAAGGCCTGGGGCTGAGCTGCATCTAATCGAAACAGATTAAGTCACCCGTCCACACTTGGGTAGTTATTAATTCTGTTTATTTATGCATGCTTGCTACAGGCAGAGTTTGCTGCTGCTCTGCTGCAGTTTATTGCACTGGGATGCTCTCCTGCATGGAGCTGTGCTCCTCATTAGCATTCAGATGTTGATTGTGAAGAACTGGTGAGGTTTAATTGAAGCACCTTTGGCACTGGGGGCTGTGTCTTCCAAAGCTAAAGGAGATGTGGGTGAAGCAGAACTTGAACGTTTATTGGGCCGTTCCTCCCTTTCCCTCTCCACTTTGTTCCATCCATGGGAAATTCTCTAAAGGAACTTGCCAAGTGTTCCTTGTGCAGAACTGTCAGTGCCACCCCCTGCCATCCCTGCTAACTGCCTTTTATCCTGAAATATTCTGCCTTTTCAATATTTGACATGGCTCTTGGTGTCGGGCAGTTGAGGTAAACAACCTCCATTCCAACAACCTCCTCAATTTACGTGCAGGGCTGGTTAATCCTGGCTGGTGCTAAACCTTAATTGGCCGTGTACATCCATTTACAAGTTCATAAATTTTAAAATATCCACACCTGGCTGCAGCTTTAACTCGTTTATCACAAAATCCAAGTGGAGATCCTTGTGCCAGAAAGGACAAGATAGAGCAAAGTTCTTTCCTGATGTGTTTGCAAGTGTTTGTAATCCAGTGTGGCAGGTCAAGGAATTACTTATGCAAAACCCACAGAGTTATTTGCTTGGCTTCTTTGCCTGGAATCATCCTCCAATGCCTCTTCCACCCTTTTTGGAGTGTGTGCTCATGAAAACATTGTTCTCCAGCTCTCCTTTGAAATCAGGGCTCCTCGGATGTGCTGGGAGCCAGAGCTGCTTACTGAGGCAAAAATACCATGAATTTTATTTACTGTTTATGTGGCAGCTATAGAAAATGGAATTCAGAGCCAGATTGAAACAGAGCCTCTGGAATGGTCGAGTGGAAAACAAAAAATCATAAAGGGGTATTGGAAAAGCTGAGCAGCATTGCAGGGCTGACTCCTGGAGTGGGCTTGAGACAGGAGTTACTGCTCAGTTCCATTGTTCTACCCACAAAAAATAAACATTGCAGCTTCCCAGTGGAGTAGGTCCCACTAAATGAACATTTTCTGGAATTTAGTGATCCAACCACTATGTGTGATAATCAGTAATAATTGAAACTTAGCTGAGCGCTGAGATAAAAACCCAGATTGCTGCGCCCTTGTAGGACCTGTGTCTTAAGAATAAATAAGATTTTAGCTTAAGCACGTGTGGGAAGGTTTTGTCTGTGTCTTATTCTAAGAACTCAGAGTGGAAAAGAACCATCAGCCCTCCCAGTCAAAAGTGACCAGTGAAGGATGAAATTATTCTGCTTGGGGGAAAAAGTTGTTATTTAAAGGTTGCATAAAATTATAGTTACTGAGTAGCTGGCAGGCTTACAAAATGCTGAGGTGCAGTACAGCTGGAAAATACAAGGTTTATTACAGCTCAAAAAGGGGAGTTTGGTTTAAACACAGGTTCCTAGATGACAGATAACAATCCTTTGTTTGTGATTAACTTGCATCAGTCTTTGATCCAAGCCCTTGTTGAAAGGGATCAATACTGCACATACAGCACCGAGTTTATTGTCGAGTCCTTTTGGAAATAAGGCAGTGAATTAAAAATCAATTATACGTGCAGAAAAGTTTGTGTAGGGCAATCAATTCTGTCCTTTTAGTTTGCCAAAAGATTCCATTGTTTAACCAGCTGTGAAAAGGAATGAATTTTAAAAGCCTCCAGCAAATGAGGGAGCCCAAAGGGGCGGGGGGAGAGATTAAAAAAAAATTATTTCGGCATTTCATGTTCAGCACAGGCTCTTCAGGGATAAATCTATAAATCCTGTCAGTGACCTTGCTTCAGAGTGGGTGATTTTGCTGCTTTCCCTGGTGTTGATCTTTGCCCAGCTGCCAGAGAAGTTGCTGTTTCCTTAAACAATATCATTTTGGGGTTTGTCGAGCTGCCATGTGCCCCTTGATCTGCCATCTCTCTGCCTTCACGTGGAATATTTTTGTCTGTTAAGCACTGACCGTGCTGCTGATCCCCAAAAACACCAGCACAGCTCCTTGCCCTGATGGGGAGCCACGGCTCAGGGACACAAGAGAAACTCCAACCCACCCTGAGGTGCCTGCAGGAGCTGCTGGTTGGTTCTGCAGGGCAGGGGCTGCCCTGCCCACCCCCCCTGAGCTCCCTGGTGCCAAGGGGAAGGGAAAGCTGCTGGGAGGATTAATAAACACGGCACGGGTCGAGTGCCAGAACCGCGCTTTT
Organism: Brachypodius melanocephalos; assembly: GCA_013398615.1. NCBI lineage: Eukaryota > Metazoa > Chordata > Aves > Passeriformes > Pycnonotidae > Brachypodius > Brachypodius melanocephalos. Next base: position 5,190,170 of record VZSR01003801.1, on the reverse strand, counting down.
TCATCTCATTTTCAAGGGCATCCTAAAAACTGAGCTGGCTCGTGGGGCTCTCCATCATCCCTGTGTGAGCATTTCCAGCTGGGGCTGAGCTCTGGGGGAGGTGAGGGATTGCCTTTGTCCCCCCAGAGGGCACAGGGGTGGTTTTATCAGCAGAGAGGAGCTGCTGTTCCTCGGTTTGGTGTCCGTGGGTCTGTCCCAGAGCAGAGCAGGAGCTGAGCCCTGTGCTGGGCACAGAACAGCCCCAGCTCCTGCCTGGACCCTCTGGTGATGCCTGCCAAGGACACAGCTCCTGCCTGCACCCCCCTGACCTTTTATCCAGATTTTATCTGCTCAGGGATCCGGGATCTGGGTTAAATATAACCTCCTGCTGTATCCTGTCTGCTCCAAAAGGAAACTGAGTCATGACATTCTAAAGAGCAGCTGGGGAGTGCAGGGATCATCACAATTGGGGATTTTCTGAGCTTAGTGCTTTTCATATGGCAAGGGAAGCCAGGCAGGGATTGTAACTCACCTCTGGTGGTTGTGGTGAAAGTGCAATTGGAATGTAGTAATAAATAATGAAGTGCTTTGATATTTTCTGTGTTCAGTGTATGATAGAAATCTGCAGCTTCTTTCCAAGTGATTTTGGCTCAGTCCAGGTTGATATCAGTAAAAGTGTCTCCTTTTCCAATGCTTATGTTGGAGTTACACTTCATGAAACCCATGAAATCCATCCAGGAATGGATTACTTGACATGGCAAATGTCTGTTTTATTTTGGAGGAGTTGTTTGCTGTCTAAATGGCAATTTGCTGTTCCTAACAAGATTGCTTTACAAACACAAAAACCCTAAAACAAAGCCAGTGCAGACAGATGACAGCATTGTCTGCAACTTGACAAGATGATATTTGAATTTTGATTTTTTTTTCCCTGGCAGTTTGGATCTCTGTCTGAGTCTTGACTTTGATTCTTTCTTTGAACACAGGGGCTGACAGCCCCAAACTTCCACTGGATTCTCTGTGTTCTGCCCAACAGCTTAGCTGGGAATTATTTAGTCTGGCCCAGTGGCCATTGCAGCAGCAAATGACAAAATGCTCTTCAAATGGGTGTAGTGACATAATTCCTATTGAAGAAACGTTGATTACTGTCACAACGTGGATGCTCTGTGTGCTTTAGTGCTCAGGGCTTATCTTTCTTGCACAACATAAGCAGTATGAATGCCAAAATACACCTCATTTGCAAGTGCTGTTTGCATGATAAATTTTATTTTTCTAATCTCCCCTATCAACAGAACCAATTTTTTTTTTTTAATCTTTCCGATGACATAAAAATGCATTTTAATGAAGCAAATTATCAAGCTTTGTCTCTTCTGCGTACGAGCGGGGCGGCCACATTCAATTAGGCTGAGAAATGATCATTTGTTCTATTACAGGCTGTAAGAGAGCGAGTGCAGAGCCACGATCCATCACCAGTTGCTCAGCTTTATGGGACTTAAATCACTTTGCCATCCTGTCAGGGGCTCGGAATCCTCCACGGGAGCCATTATTTAATTTAAGTTTGTAAAGGTGTCACTTGTTTGATAATAGGCTGCCTCTGTAGTAGATGAATAGGGACTAAATATTCATCATTTCCTGCATCCATCCTGGATCCCTAATGAGTTACAAGGAGAGCAGTGCAAGTGGAGCTGATGATGATGATCGTGGTGCCATGGAAGGAATTGGGCAGCAGTGAGGATTTGATCCGGGGGGAAAGGCACAGGGTGGTGGGCACTGAGAGGCTCCCAGGGCATGGGCAGGGTCTGAGGCACAGGGAGGGATTGCTGGGGTGCTCTGGGCAGGGATGAGAGCTGGATCCATGCTCCCGTGGGTCCCTGCCAGCTCGGGATGTTCCAGGATTGTGTGGATGGAGCTGGAGAGGCTTGGCTTGGGAGCTCCCAGAGCCAGCGTGAGGGGTCTGCAGTGATCCGCAAGGAAACTCAGATTTGGGGGTGGGAATGCCCCCCTGGAAGGAAATTGGGGTCCATCCCTGGCCATGGAGGAGCTTCCCCCTGAAGCTGTGGATGCCCAGCTGGAGGCAGAGCAGCTCCTGCAGTGCCCTGTGTGCTGTGCCAGCCCCTCTCTGCACATGGGGGGCTGCCCTCTGCCTCCCCCGTGCCCTCTGCTGTCCCACACGTGCTGGGCCCTGCCCAGGAGGCTGCACTCAAACCCTGCTGCTCCCTGCCCAGGGTTGTTTTTGTAACTCTGTGCCTCGTGCTTGTGTTTTGTGGTGAAGGCTTTGTGGTTGTGCCTCAGCTCGGTGCCTCCCCTGCTCCCCCCGTGCTTGTTCCACCCTGGGTTTCCCCATCCTTTTGTTCTTCCCTCCTCCCCCCCAGCCCTCTCAGTGCATCCCTCAGATTTATATGGCTTTTAGGCTGCGTGGGGAGATTGATCAGGCAGGCCTTATGCATTTAGAGGAGCTGATAAATGACCCGGCAGCACATTCCCCTGCGCCGCTCTGGAATAACTTCAGCTCTCAAATCAAACATCCCATTTGCCACAAATTGGGGAAGGCAAAGAGGGCACCTCTGCTTTATTAGGGTGCATATTTCATTTATCTGTTAGGGGAGGTATTGTCCAGTTCTACGTGTCTGGAGAGGTAATTCCACCTCCCCCCTGCCCCTCTCCCCTCATATCCACCTTCAGGGTTTCCTTTCCAGCCTTCACCTTTGTTACAGCTGCCTTTCTGGTCCTTCATTTTCAATCCTTTAATCATTTCCTCTCTTATTTGTGCTCCCTTTTTCACCACTGGCCCCATTCTCCCTCTCACCGAGGATGTGTTCCTCAGCCTGGCATTTGATTTTGTCATCACCAGTATTTCTTCCACCCACATTTGCATGCTCAGGTGTTCTCTTCACTCCACTGCAGCCAGTGGCAGACCTACTCTGAGAGGAATTTAGGGACTTTCCAGAGGTTGCCTGGTGTCATTTTGGCAAGGGTCAAAACATGGAATTTGTATCTGAGTGCCTGAATTCCAGCCTGGGCATTGCTGCAGTCCCAGCCCCTCTGTCAATGATTTACCTGGGAAGGCACCTACAGAAATTCCTGCCTTTCCAGAAGGATCATTTCCATTTTCTCTCATTATTCTTGGATTTGTTCATTGCTCCAAAGTCTGGGCGCTCTTGAGGTGCTTTTATTTGTTTCCTTCTGCCATTTGCATAAAAATCCCTGTTTGATGGCAGAAACTGTCTCCAGAATAATTGACAATAATGGTTGAAATCCCAATGGAGCAACATTTCTGTAGTAGGGAACTTCCACTGGAAATGCCGTGTTTGAGCCTTGAAGGATCACACAGGATACTTCAGGTGGTCCTTGAAAAGGAGCATGTCCAGCTCTTTCTTTTTACTTCTTGCTCTTCGGTTTTGATGTACAAGAAAGCTTTTTGTATATTAGCATTTTAACAGCAGTTTAAAATATCAGCCAGAAATGAATCTCTTTGTGTACAGAAAAGGCAATCTGAAGTATAATCAAAAGCATTCTGTTGTCTCTTGTCAGCAGCACATTGTTTTGCTTTCCTGGGTCGCAAATGTGCCAGACCTTTGTTCTGTTTAACTCTTAAAAGGCACCTTTTAAAAATCATTTATGGAGGAAACACACTGAAATCATTTTAGCTTTGTTTGCAACAGTGAGAAGCTGCTGATTGCAGGAGACAGAGAGTGTTGGATAAACAGAAAGCTCTTCTTTGTCAGCCAGGGCAGGCCCAGGACTTGTTGCTCTCTTTGGAAAATCCTCCTGCCCTCACCCTCTGTGCAGTGCCTCTGGTTTGGGAAGGGAATGTGCCTCCTCTTCCCTCTCTTCTTTTAGCAGAGAAGAGGAAATTGCAGACTGGGCAGCCTTAGACGAGAGGGTTCATCTCTGCCTGCCTCCTCATCCCCCTGCCGAAATGTGGGACCATCAGTGAGGTACCACGGCTGACAATGCCTGGAATAATCCAGGAATTGTTCTTCTGAGAGTCCAGGCTGTTTGTCCAACACCCCTTCCAGAGCTGCAGGAAAGGAAAGTCAGCTTTCCTGTGCTGCTGCTTTAATGCCCAGGCAGGGTTTGATCCCAGCATCAGCTGCTCTGCGGGCTGGCCTCGGCTCGGGTGTCTGATTTGATCTCCTTTAGGGGGTCACATTTCTGCTGCCTCCCCACAGCCCAGCAGCAATCAGGAATGGAGCAGGGAGCGTGTGTTCCTCACAGAAGCTTTTGGAGTTGGATTTTAGCGTGGTGCCCGAGCAGGGGAGGGGAGGCACCGGGGCCAGGCTGTCGGTGCAGCCCCTTGGCCGTTTGTCAGCAGCTCCCAGCCATCCATCTGTCCATCCCTGCATCCCTCCCTGCATCCCTCCCGCACAGGTTGCCTGGCAACCCGGGCCGGAGCCTCCCGGAGCCTCCCGGAGCAGGTCGGGGATGATGATTTATCGGCAGGGCGGGCAGGGACCCGGGAGGGAGCTTTTAACGGGAACCGCCTGGAACTGAGACTGGGGAGCGTTTGATCCGGGATGTGCAGTGACAGCACCCAGAGCCGATAATCAGGGTGCAATTAGAGCAAACAGAAAGGCTCCTCGTTCAGACGGAATTGATTTTTTTTATTATTATTATTTTTTAAAATTATTTTTGCTGTTTGATTTTTCCCATCGGGACTCCCCCCACAGACACAGGTGCAGTGCAGAATGGGAATCAAAGCTTTGCCTGGTGCTTCGGGTGAACCTGCAATCTTTCCCTTTGTAAAAATAGCTCTGCTAAAAATCCTGATGGGAAAATACAGCTGGGGTCAGCACAAAAGGTTAGCAACACCCTGACAGCTCCAGGCCCGGGGTGAAGGAAGAGCTGAATTCTCCTGCAGCCCTGGAAATGTCTGAGAGCTGTTGTGTCACCTCCAATATCAGGGTGCCTTTCATGCAGACGCTCGCATTGATCCCTGGCATTAAACAGACGAGGGGAAGAGGAGTTTTGTAGACTGGCATTTAGATAGTGGTGCATGCTGTGGTCACAAGGAGAACTCTCACCCCCTTGAAACCTTCAATAAAGTAAATGGGAGGAGACTGGGGCAGCCTTTGGGATGAGCACCCCAGTTCAGCTCCTTCTGCTGGCTGGAGCCCTTTTCCCAGCCTGGCTGTGAAGAGGGGTGGGCAATCCGTGCAAAGCACGTTGACAAGAGCATTTGTGTGTGTCTGAGGAGAAGAGGAGAAAAAGGATGATGAATCCACCCTGACCTCCTGAATGGCAATATAAATACTTTATTGAAAATTCTAAATAAATGTGTTTGTAACCAGTAATCCTGCTCTGCATGCAATCTCATTTAGCCAACTGGGTATGCAAATGTGCTATTAATGTGTTTGCATCCAGTATAAATACACAAATCTAATCTGTTTATATATGTCATTTACACACAGCTGTGCTCACGCTCACTTAATACCAATATTTCCAGCCAGCGAGAGGTACCATGGGAGCTCCATTGTTCCCAACAAAAGCAGCTCCATGGAAGGGGGGTCATTATCATCCAGGATCTTTTGGCATTCCCTCGGGGGAGGCTGGTAATGGCTCTGTCTGGGGGTGCTCAGAGCTCAGGCTGGGAGGTGCAAAGCTCTGGGTTCGATCTCCCACACTTGGGGCAGCCTCTCCCTTTTCAGCGTGATTTTTCAGGCAGACAAAGCGATGCAGTTGGGAGGGAGAGAGCAAATTGTTGGGCACCTCGAAGGCTTTCAGCTGATGTATTCCTTGTCGGTTTGTTTAGAGAGGACACTTGATGTCAGGGGCAGATGGCCTGGGGAGTGTAAGGTTTGTGTCATGTGTGGGTGACCAGGGCTGCACTCTGCCCAGGGGCTTTGAATTTCCAGTGCCAACATCCATGCCTTGTAATACTGAGTGGTAGCTAATGAATACCACTAAAATGGTTTGGTTTTCCATCTCTTTGAGTGAGAGAACTGGCTGAAGACACGATTTTATTTTTAAGTGTCTCTAAATGTGCTGCACACTGAACAGAAGTTTTGCAGCTTGTGAAGATCAAGAAGTAAAGAGGCTTTCATGTATTTAGTGTTTATCTGCTGTTAACTATGAAAACCCCATCAATTTTCCTACCATATTTATTATAAAACTTTGACGTGCATGTTAAATATGGAAGGTGGTGACAACTTCCATTGGCATCTGCCTAGAAAACCTCGGGCCTCTCCAGACATGCACTAAACCTATTGCTTTCATAATAGCAAAATCTCCCTTTTTGTTTGCTTAGAATTAAGGAAAAGGTTGAGAGAAGAGCTTACTGTTCTTGGACATAGGCTAAAGAGGTGATTTGATTTTGTTTTTTATTAAAAAGATTGAGAAATAAACCCCTTATTTCCTGGATTGAGAAAGATCAGAAGAGGCCCTGTGCGTTTGTAAATGTTTTGCATTACACAATGCTCTTCACTCATTAACCAGGTGGAAATCAGAGGGAGGGAATGAAACAGCACATGGAATTTCTTAGAGAAAATACATTAGATCTGAACTCGATTGCAGCACCACCCCAGAAGAGACACGTTGGTAGCAGTGATGAATTTGCAGGTTCATCAGAGTTGTGCTGCCTTTCTGAAGGATTCTGTTGGAAATCTCCAGCTGGAGATTGATTAAACAGGTTGGTTGTTGTTCTTGCAGTGGATGTTGTGGGTGCACCAGCTTGGTTTGGGGTTTTTGAGGTAGAGAAGCAGCCGGGGCGCAGCAGGGTTTGCAGCAGTTCCTGCTGCCAGGCTGTAATCTGGGGATAATGGAAACCCTGACGCACGGGCTCAGCCCTGGCACTGCCAGCCCCGTGACAAACGTGCCAGCTGAGCTCTGTCAGGCACAGCAGAATGGCTTTGTGTGTATCTTGTCAGGAGATTTGTTCCTCGGGATAAAATATGAGACCTGCAAGTAACACGCAGGCAAACATTAACATGCTTGTTCCTTGTTCTCCCCGGGTTATTTATAGCTGCCTGTGTACACGCAGGATGCTGCAGCATCTAATGCATTTCATCAAATTATCAAATGGTATTAGGAGGCCTCGTGCTGGGGCTGGTCAATAGCCATGGAAACCACTCCATAAAACAGAACCCTGTCTGTCAGCACCGGCCGCCCCACGAGCCGGGGGATTTCCTAAAGCTGCTTCACAGCACTCATTACCCACAGCACTTTTTTAATTGTGCCACAGTTTGTCTTCAGTGAGCAGCACAAACAATAATGCTGACAGAATCCTGTCATAAGCAATCTTTTAAAGTTAAACAGAAGCGGTGAAATTGAAATGTTTGTCCTAAAAATCCAAATTATGTACTTGTCAAAATGAAACCATTGTGCTCCAGAGCCACTTGCACTTCTTTAGCCAGGCTTATCCATAGGTCTGAGCCTCGTTGTTCCCCCAGCCCTGTGTCTGAGGCTATTTTAGCTGGGCAGCTGTCGCTCTCAGATGCTCCTGTGAGCAGTGCAGCATCTCCTGCAGCACTGACACACGGGCGTGGAGTTTGGTGCATGTCACTTGTGCAGGGGAGAGCAAATTCAATCAGTGCCAGGCAGTCTGCTTTGTGACACACCGGGGAGCAACAGGTCACCTCTGATTCGGTCTGCAACTATTTTGTCCTGTTATATTTAAAGCCATTATTTTGAAGTCTCTGTTGGCCTTGGAGAAAAGGAGTAGCTGTTCTTGCTGCAGGGAGAATGGGGCATGATGCCTGAATTAATGGAAGACTAGAATAGGAAGGGAAATCTGAAAGTGGTTTTTTAAAAATAGTATTGTTAAGCTTTAGAATTTCTGTCTAGGTTTCTGAAATTATTTTTTGTGTGCTTTGTTGTTATTAGTGTATTAAGAAGTGTCTCTCTCTTGCCTTTCCAAGAGGCACAAAGCTCCTTTAGAGCTAGGTATCTCACAGTGCCTCAGGGGCCCAGGGACAGTTTTGTATGACATCTGTAAAGGTGACAGCAGGATTGACTTCTTGGAAATTCCAATTCCTACTTGGAAATTTGGATCAGCATTCCAAGGTCCCTCTAATTCTGTTATTCAGATGGGCTCTGTGCTGGGCTTGCATTTCCAGTAGGGACTTCTGACATCCCATGGGGTCAAAGGAAAACAGTTTGTCATAGGTTTTATTAATAGAGGTGAATCACAACGCAACCCAAATATAACACAGTTTGGTTAAAAGGAATTTAAAAAATAAATTAAATGGTTCCGTAAGAATTGAAGTGCACCATAGTAAGTCTTGGGCAAAATAAGGACTGGGAATTGGGTGTTCTCATTTTATGCCATGGACCAGACTGAGCTCTCCTGTTTCCCTGAGCTGTTGCAGCTCTGGTTTCTCTTGTTCCCCACAGCTTTTTTGGTCCCCTTTTGCTGCGTGTGCTGTGATGCTGCAGAGGCACCGTCCCTCTGAGCCAGCCCAGGAGGCAGAGAGTGCGGGGCCTGAGAGCATCCTGCAGGTCCCTTTGCAGTGCCTGCCTTTCGAGGTTTCTCCATTTAGCTGGTCCCCATCCTTTGTGAGTTCCTGCAGAGGGGCCTTGCACTGCTCTTTGGGATGTTGGGAGTGGTGTTGGGGTGTGTTTGTCACTGCTGCTGCCACCTTCTCTTGCCCAGAGCACCAGCCAGAGGTTTGTGGTGCCAGGGGAGTGATCCATCCAGCCCAGCATAATGAGAATTCCTTGGGAAAATTCACCTGGTAAAAAACGAGGATATGAGTGCATTAGGGACCAGCGGTACTCTGTGAGCTCTTAATATCCTGCTCTGCAGGTATTTGGGTAACTTCTGCCTGTGTCTGGGGGCTGGTCCCTTGCTCTCAATAAAATTTTCAGTGTTTGGGAGCTCAGGCACCCCTTGAACGCTTCAATCCGGGTGCTGTGTTGGCTGGTTTGGAAGGAGCGGGTGGGTATGAGTAACTCACACACTGGAAGGGACTGTAATCTCCAAGCCTTTACAAGCAGTGGTTAATTCTCGTCTCCGTGGCCCCGGGCACGTTCTTGGCGAACTCTGCAGTCTTGCTGGTTTTGAGGGTCAGGGTTAGGTGAGGATAGATCCTTGTGGGAGCAAACCTGCGGGCTCCTGAGCAGGAGCTTCCAGAGAGGCTCTTCCCTTGCATGCAGGGTTGTGGTGGGAGCTGAGAGCACCGTGTGAGCGGTGAATTTATCTTTTACTTCATGCCCTTCCCAACATGGAAAGCCTCTGATCACTGCCCACCTCCTTCCAGCAGATGTTTGCACAAAGATGCAATCCAAAATACAAAAAGCCAACTTGAGGCTCATTTCTCTTTAGGGAATTATAAAATCTCATCTCCCTCCCTTCCCTGGAATAGTAGGGCCCATGTACTCAGCATCCATTATCTTTTTTGCAAACAGAATTTGTTATTTACTCATTGTACCTGTGCACCGTGTTTATAGGAGAGGAAAAGGCCTTTTATTTTTTTGCTTGTTTCTTTTTAGGGGATTATGAATTCTCATTTCCCTCTTTTCCCTGCAATAGTAGGGCCCACATACTCAACATCCCCTATCGGTTTTGCAGGCAGAAATTTCTTCTTTGCTTGTTTATACCTGTATACGGGCGTTGATAGGAAAAACCCTTTTTATTCTGGTGTTCATAGGAAAGAAATAAATCCTTCTCTAGAACATCCCTTCCAGAGAGAAGAGGCATTTTGTTTATTAGCCTTAAACCTCCTGGTGCTGGTTGGCGGTGGCGATGTGCCGGGGGGCCGTGAGGGGGTCGCGGGCAGGGGCTGAGGGGGCTGAAGGTACCGAGGGTACCTTGGGAAGGGGCCGGGGAGAGGACGAGGACGAGCAGGGGGAGGACGAGCAGCAGAGAGGAGGGAGCGGTGCGGGCGGCCAGGGGCTGCTCGGCTCTGGAGCTGCTGAGGGGCAGCGCCGGGGGCCGGGGCCGGGCGGCGGCGGTGCCGGGGCCGCCGGGGGCGGTGTCGGGGCCGAGCCCGGCGGGCGGAGGAGGCGGCGGCGGTGCCGGGGCCGGGCCCGGGCCCGCGGCTGAGGGGGGCCGGCGATCCAGGCCGCCTTTTGCGGCGCGCCCCGCGGAGCCGCCCGCCCAGCCCCGCCGCCATCACACGCTGGGCGCCGCCGCCTCCGCCCGGGCCCTGCGCGGCTGCTCCGGGGCTCGGCTCCGCTCGGCCCCGCTCCCCGCCCGGCCCCGGCCCCGCTGCGAGCCCCGCCGAGGAACGCGGGGGCTGCGAGCCTTTAACCCCTGCGGCACCTGCCCGGCGCCCCGAGCCCGGCCCCGCGCATTGCCCGGCCCCGAGCGGCTCCGGCAGCGCTTCGGCGGAGCTGCGAACGCTGCGAGTTGGACGTGTGGAAGGGAATGCGGCTGGCATTTTTCGCTGTGTTTCCCGAGCCCTTTTCCCCGTTCGGAGCCCTGTAGGTGCGTTCGCTTCCCCGGCAGAGCTCGGGCTGCCGGCGCCGCTCGGCTCCGCTGCCGATTCGCAGCAGCCGTTTGGAGGAATTTTTTTTAAAATTATTATTATTATTATTAAAATTTTTTTCTGCTGCTGACACGCTGTTTTTGTTATCTTTTATCACAGAAGCGGTTTATTAAGGGGTTGAGGCAGTACGGCAAGAACTTCTTCAGAATCCGAAAGGAGTTGCTTCCCAATAAGGAGACCGTAAGTACATTCGGACTTTATGTAATTCGCTTTTCCTCTCGCTGCTTCGCTGTTTGATCTTGCGAAACTCTTCCCTTTTTACCCCGAATTCTCTTCAGATAAACGGAAGAGAAATCTAGAGCCAGCCGAGGCAGCTGCTGGTTTTTAGTGCAGTTTTTAGGTCTTGGGGTCTGAAAGATGTTACATAAAATAATCGTCATGGCTGGACGGAGCCACTGAGCCTGGGTGAAGTGTATTTATGGAGACCGAATCTAATTTTAAATCCTGACATTCTGACGGGATAATACATTTTGTGTCACCCGGTGGGGCTCGAGTGGCACCGGGTAATTAAAGAAAAGCTGAACCAAACCAGCATCTGATGGGATCGGGCAGCCCCAGCCTGTGACCCGCACGGAGCCGGGCTCTGATTAACTCTTCCCCTTCCCTGGAACTCGTGTTTGGGGATGGATCCGTGGTCTCGGAACTTCTCAGGGTTATGTAACCCTGTCTTTCCACCCCAAATCCCGGCAGGGCTCTGGGGACACGGGCAGGGGCCGGTGGGGGACCCCTGCAGAGGGGCCAGGGTCTGGGACACCTTAGGAACCCTGTCTCTTTTCCATTTGTCCTAAAAGAGCCTCGGTTCCTGTCCTGCAGGTGTCCTTTGAGTGCGGGCAGCCTTTGGGAAAGTGCTTTCGGTTTTGTTCTGGATTTAGAGGGGAGGTAGCTCCATGAAAACGGAGTTGGACTGGTTTTTAGCAGTATATTAGTGATGTGGAAAACACTGATTTAAAGCATCACAGAGAGTTTAGACTTTTGTAGGTGTGGAGTCTGGATGTGCACTGAGGAAGAGCATTGCTGTAATAATATTTAAAAACCTCTCAGTTTCTGTAGGATGATTCCATTCTCCTCCGGGAGGTTCCTGTGAGACAGTGCTGTGATAACACAAATCTTTGGGCGGTAAATAGTAACACTGTGTGAGTTAAAAAGGAAGGGGAGGATGAGACAATTACAAGCTCGCTCATTCTGGTGAGAAAGGAAACTCAAATCACTGCTCAAGTGTTGGTGGGCTGGAGGATTCTGTTGGATTTTGAGGCGTGGAAGGCCCAGTGCTGGAAAGGTGACAGCTGGGAAGGAATGCTGGAATAGTGTGGATTTTATCAGCACCTGACAAACCTAGCACATATCATGCCTTTCCTTTTTTCTCCAGAATACCTCCCAGAATGGATTTAGAACAAATCAGTGTTTGCTTCTAGAGATGAATTCTGCTGATGGCAAAGTTGCTGGAGGGCAAAAGTCCTCTTCTAAGTTTGAATTAAAGCAGCTCTGAAGTATATTTTTATACAAGTTGAAATTTATATTTTAAATACGAAATGTGGGGGGAGGGGGTGTTTGTGATGGAGAAAAACATTTTGCAGAGGTAAGGAAAAAAACTTGAAAAATGGAGAGGTAGGGGCAGGTGCCTGCCCCTGTTTGTGCTGCTTAACTTCTTACATTGGAGCTTGGGCATTGGGCTTAGGGTTTTTGTAAAAGTTTTGCAAGTGATGTTAAACCTCACACAAGATCTCTTTTTTCAAGTGTTATGTTTTTCTTTCATCAGGTCTAATTTTTTACTACAGAGAAGACTAAATATTAAGCCTGAGCTGTGGGAAGGATCATGTTGATGGCTTTGGGCTCCGGGTTTTTTTTTTAGCCCCTGTGGTAACTGATCTACAAATAACCTTTGACCTGCCACGGGTTGTTTATAATCTCTGCTTCCTATTTTTGCCCACAGGCCTCACTTCTGCTTTCTTTAATTCCCAATCTTTTTCAGCCCAAATTTACAGCTGTTTCGCTATAGGAAGGATATATATTGCAGGATAAAGCTGCAGTAAATATTTGACTGTCCACTTCTGCTTCTGTTCCTCAAAGTGGAATAATGAGTAATGTAAATGACAAGGCTGTGGGATTAATTTGTTTGTATTTTTTCATCACCAGAATAATTTCAGATACTTTGCCTGCCATTTTTCTGTTGCAGTTTGAAGTCACCTTGTAGCAATTCCAGAAACACCAGAAAAAGGCTTTATTCTCCTGTTCAGCCTCCACATTAACATCAGTGAAACTCTGAAAAGTTGTTATATGAATACTAAAGCAACTTCCAGCTGCTTAAAGATGTGTCAGGAGCACTCTTGGAGTGACTTGTCCTAATGGCACTTGGACATCTGATTTATTGAGAATTTTCCTTCCTGATCACTGCAGGTTGTGGGGAGGGGACCAAAACCCACTAAAAGTTACATCTCCTTATTATCATGATTTTTGTAAAATGTGTCCTTTCCTAGACCCTTCACTGTGGGAAAGTTCTCCCTAAGTCACCCTAAACCCTATGGCTGGAACATGGAAACAGTGGAAGGAAAGGACTGCAACAGAAATACAGAATTCTTGTAGAGCCCAAGCCTGTTTTATATTAAATCAAGCTGGGGCTGCTGTGCAGAAAGTCAGGATATAGAGGTGACCATGACATTGTATTTCTTTTCTCCTTTAGGGAGGTGTAAAGTGGCCCTGGTGAGAACTGGGAATTAGGCCATCCTGTACTGAGCTCTCACAAGTGTGTTAAGGAATGTCCTATTTGAGTTGTGCCTTGGCTTTTTTCCCCTCCATAGTGCAATGTCTTTGGAGAAAACCCTGTATTCATCGATGTGTGTTTTAACTAGTTTACCATAGTTTTCAGTGGTTTTTAATTTCTCCTAAATGAGTAGTCCTCAAGAAAAAAGCTTTATGAAAGAGAATGTTTATTCCATATCAAAGGTGTGTTTGGGTCTTCACTCCGCTGGTTTATTTTGCATTTCCAGTTTATTTCCATGTTTATGTCCAGGAGGGGTTCCCAGTGGCCGTGGGAGTAAAGAACTGCAATGGCTCAAGGCAGGTGCTGCTTTCATGTTGGCTCAGTGTTAACCTGCTCACAGGAGGAAAAGTGAGCCATGAGATTTTTAAATGAAACTTCCTTGGGTTTCCACTGAACTGTCTGAAATTCTCCTCTATTTCCATGTGGCTTTCTCCCTTTTTTCTTCCCCTGGGTGGTTTCCCCTCGACACAGCTGATGAACGGCCCTGCTCTCCGTTGGTTCTTGCTTAGCAGCAGAACTTCTGATTCCTCTTCATGGGAAGAAGTAAATTGTGGAGGCTTTTCAGTGACATGAACAGTTTCCAGTAATTACTTTCATTTAAATTCCCATGTTGTGAGAATGAAAGGTGCACAGCTGGCAACAGTTTTCTTAACTATCTGGTTTGGCTTTAAATGTGGTTTTATTCCCCTCCCATCCACCCATTTTGGGATAATTTGCTAAAACTTCGTGATAATACAGGATTTTCCGAGTATTTAACATTCTGCTCTGAATTCTTTAGATGATTACACTGAGCTACTTGAATTTGAGAGTTTTAGAAGCACCAGCACTGTGATAGGCCTGAGATAAAGGTACTTAAATGCCTCCAAGGTTGGGGATTGCCTTTCTGTGTTCATGGAAACAGCTTAGCTCTGTGTTGGCTTGGTGCAGGGGGTAAATAGAAACAGGGAATGGAGGGCAGCTGGTGCAGGGCAGTGCCTCCAGCAGAGCAGGAGCAGGAGGGTGCCAGGTCCTGGTGTCACCTTGCTGGATCCAGAGCTGGCTCCTGCTCCTCAGCCTGTGCTTGTGCTGCTCTCAGGGGCTGCCCTTGCAGTTTGTTGGAGCTGCTCGAGGCCACAGTCCCAGCAGGAGCAGAGCTGTTTCCCAGTGGCTGGGGTTCCTGCAGCCTGCTTGTGGGCAAGGCTGTTGTCTGAACTCCAGCCTCGTGCCCCTAGGAATGGGGATGTGTGTGACTGTCCTTTCCTGAGCTCAGGACTGATGTCCTGTTATCCCGTCACCGGGGCCTTTGCTGCAGCTGAATTGAGATTTTGGAGCCTCCTTGTCTCTCTTGGGGATGGACCTGAGCACTCGGGGCCCTTGTGAGAGCTCTGGGGGTGTTCTGGGGCTCTCCAAAGGCTGCTGTGTTGCCCAGGGCCAGCTCCTGGCACAGTGCTGGGCATGGTCCCTGTGCCCCCTTCCCTGCTGGCAGCCTCAGCTCCTCAGCAGGCCCTGCAGGAAGCCCAGGAGCAGGACAGTGGAGCTTTGTGCAGGCTAATTTTGGGTTGAATTTCCCTGTTGAGCACATAGGTATCTGTGGGGTGTGTGATTCTTGGTTTGGCTGCTGAGGCAGGGATGACAGAGTGCGGTCCAAAGATCTTGCCTCTGGGTGGATGCTCCTTTATTTAGCTCTAAAGCACAGTGTAAACAGGAGTTATGGATATTGGCTGTTTCCTGACATTGAAGTACCTGCAGTGTGCTGTATTTATGCACATAAGAACTAAATATGCATCATTTCTTTAGGAAAAATGGTCTCTCTTCTGATAGTAAAATCTTCCTCTTCAAATTAAATGCTGCTGGGACTTACCTCAGAGACTAAATAAGCTGTGCTCTGTTAATGTTAGGAGGCAAAACGAGTGCAGTGTGAGCTTTCAGCATAAACTTCTGTTTAATCTTAGATTGGGGTTTAGATAAACAATTTTATTCTTGCCTCATTAATGCTTAATCTTGTGTTACATAATACACAATATTGGCTTCCTGAGTAGCTCTTAAATATAGTGCAAATGTGTAGTAGCTGAAAGGTCAGTGCAGTTACCATATGTGCAGGCTGGCACGGTGGCTGTCCCCTCTGAGGACACACGGAGCCCTCCCCATGTCGCTCCTGCTGGCAGCCAGCAGCCCCAGGAATATTTGTGCAAGACTCTCCCGAGCTCCTGAAAGGTAGAGCTTCTCCCTCGACACAATTGTTCACATAGCAGAGTGCCTTTGATCAAAGGAGGGGGATAATTAGATGAATATCTCTTGGTCTGTTGGTATAAAGTGATTACTTAGCCCTACATTGGCTTTTTAATATTTGCATTTAGCGGTGAGCCTTGTTTGTAGCAGGAGCTGCGCTGTGGCTGTGGCGTGGGCTTTATCCCCGCTCTGCTCTCCCCAAGGAAATCTGCTTTATTTGAGGCCATATTCCCCTAATGATGGAATATTAATACAGTGCAGTCAAGCCATATTATTTCCTGCCTTGTCTTTGCTGCGGGAGCGTTCGGAGAGGGACAAGCTTTGGAAGCCTTTTCTGTTTGAAAGCTGAACCTTTTTCTTTAATAACTTGTTCTAGCCTGGATGCAGTCAGAGCTGAAATTTTCCATTAGAGTTTGAAGCGAGTGCCAACATAAACAGCCACTGCTTCTTTTCATTTCATCCTGCTCTCTGCTGCTGCTGCTTCCAGAGCGTGGCCATTGCAGGCACAGGGCTTTGCTCCTTCCTCTTCGCACAGGGGCTCGTGGGCTTCGCATTTCCCAGACGGTTTCAGATGATAGACTGAGAGTTTTTTTCTTTAGTCACAGCAAATATCCCGCTGGGCTTCAGTCCAGTTAGAAAAAGGGGCAGAGGCAGCAGTTGCTTTTCCTGTGTAAGTGAAACCACCGAATCATTTGCATAACAAACTCTTCTGGAAGGGAACGTGCTGCCTTTTTTTTTTTTTTCCTGTTTTTGTGAGCGTGGCTGTCTCAGCTGAGGAAGGGAGGGAGGAAGAGCCCTGCATTAATGTTTGACTCAAGGTGAGGCAGGGTGCTGAGGCAGCTCCGTGCTGCTCACCAGGAGCAGGGCAGGGAAAGCCAAGGAATGTAATGAAATGCTGAGCTCATAGAGGAGCTGAGCTCAGATGGAGATATTCCTGAATTGAAGTGGCTCTGAGCTGAAGGCTGTTTGCAGAGGGATGTTCAGTGTGTGTGTTCACTGGGATCTGGTTTGCTTTTGAAAGTTTAACTGTTAAACCTATTGCAAATGTCATAACTTTATTGGATAATAAACCAGGAGATTTGGAAAGATCTTTAAAGAGACATAAAGGTTTAACTCACACACACCATGGTGTCTCTCTTCGTCTCTGAAAGGGGTTCCAGGTGTTCAGGTGGGGCACAGGTCCATGGTTCATACACGAATGTTTCTGAGTGTATCCTGTGAATTCCCATGTCCTGAGGTGCATCTTGCTCTGAACAGCCCTTTCACCTGGCCACGTGTGTGCTCCTTGATTAATGATTGATTAATGACTGGCTCCAGCTTCCCAAGACCAAAATACCCTTTCCCAAACCTGCCAGTCTCAATTCCAGCTGAAGCAAGCAAAACTAAAGGAAGAAAGCACCTATAATGGGCTTTGTTTTTATTGTTTTTGTTTTAAATCTCTTAAGCGTTCTTTTAAGAGAATAAGAGGATTAATTTTCGGTTGTATCGTTTTCCTTTTGTATTCCAAAGGTAATTTACAGCGTCATCAGCTCAAAAAATGAGCTGCTTGTTTGACTTTCTTCCTAAGAAACCCTCAGAGATGGCGAGCATAAAAGCAGAAGGTGTGCTCACCGTGCCAGCTGGACTCTAGAATTGACTTCAGCATGGGCAATAAATCAGCTCTGCACTCCAGTGGCTTTTTTTTATTATTTTACATTACAAGATTGGATCTCATTGTTTATTTTTCTCTGAAGGTTTAGAGGTAGGTAGGAGTAAAATATTGTTGCAAGTAAAAGAGGGCCATTAGGCAATTGCATTGAGTTCTGTCAGGGAGCCAGAAAGGACAATTTCTGCTTTGTAGGGAAAAGTCTGTAGTGAAAGATACAAGCCAAGATTATTTGGGTAATTGATACAGTATTGTCTGAGCCTTCCTCAGCAACTGAGAGAACACAATGCTGCTCCTCAGAGTTCTGTTCCACTGCATTTTCCCTACTTTCTGTTTATAATTCACCATCCTAAGGAATTTCGGTTTGTTTATTTTCCTATTGTGAATTCTCTTTTGCATCTGTGCTGAAGGGTATGTGTGACTCTGGTTAAAATGCTTTTGTTCATCAGCATCTGTATATTTATTCTGCATTTTCTTTCCCTGTGAGAAAAACCAGCAGCTTTTCTTCTTCCCTGGCAGTTGTCAGATTGTATCAAATACTCAGACATCACCCCTGAGGTCCTGTGAATTGCAGGTACATAAAATAGGTGTCTGCTAAGGGATTTGTGCGGTTTATTTTCATGGTTGAGTGTCCCAGCCTGGCAAGACTCTCCTCCACGGCTGCCATGCAGCAAACCCTTCCCGGCGTTTGTTCCCCATCCAGTCAGTGAGTGAAGATGTGCTTTAAAACTTGGAAATGGCTTTCAGAAAGGCAAAAATAAACCAGGCATTTAAGCAGCAGTGCTGTTTGTGAGACATCCTGTCCCAGAACAGTGCTAATGTTTTAAAATCTGGGTAGCTCCTGGAAGAAATGAATCTGTATAATCCTGCCTAGGGACTGGCTTTTGAAATGGCTTAGGAGAGAAATACTCTGCAGGTAATCCTCTGTGTGCTGCTCACCGGCTGTATTTACAGTGTGTGAGACACAGATTACAGTTTCAAGAGCTACTGCAGCAGTTTGCTTTGAATTTTCGAGTTCAAGGAGTAAATAAATACAAACAGCTTGGACTTGTCGTGAGCTGTGTTCCAGGGGAGTCAGAGGAGTTCTGCAAAGCAGAGTTTGGTTCCTTAAAACACTCAGGGGATTGGGTTTGTGTGGAGTTCACAGAGCAGCCACTTGGGGCAAAGGATTGTGCATTAGGGAAAAAACCCTCAGTGGGCAGAGGATAAAGTGTATTTTGAGTGTGCCTTGCTGCCACAGAGCAGAGAATGAACTTTAATTCTTCCTCAGGAGATCACTGGGCTCAGTCATCCCCTCCTACCCCCATGGCCCTGTAAGAACAGCACCCACTGCCTTCCCCTGGCTCCAAACCAGCCCCCAAACACATCAGTCACTCCTAAATATCCTGTAATGTGCTGCTGGAGCTGGGAGAAAAGACAATAACAACTCCAGGAGACAGATGCACTCATTTTGTCAGTTTTGTTTCCAAGCAGCTGTAAAAAAGAAGCAGTGCTTGATTACTGGGGTTTTTTTGCTGCTTGTTTTTTTTCATGCCAAGGAAGACTCCCAGGAATTACAGAGATGGTGGAATAAAGTGAAAATGGGGAGTTAGAATAGAGGCTGTGCCATAGGGGAGGTGAGGCAGTTTGTGGATAGAACTGGCTCTGTAAGCATGAGAAACATTTAACATCACACATTGAAATCTGCTGCATTTGCTTTTGCTTTGTTTTTCCTTTCCATTCTGTATCTGAAGGAAAAACGCTTAGGAGTGTGATAAAATTCAGATTGTCAGGACTTAAAGATGCTGGTGATTACTTCTTAGGTGAGGGTGATGTCATTTTGGGTGAACTTCTCCTGTTTTCTCCCAGCACAGGGAAGGGAGGGTTCCTGTTCTGCAGGGTGCCAGGGGGGCTGTAAGTGTCAGCCAGAGCCCTGCACACCTGCACCTGGTGGATTTATGGATATGTGGGATACGGAGGGCTTCCTTTCCTTGCCAGGAGGTGTATTAATGTCTCCTGGTATGTGGAAAAGCTGTGAAATGCTCAGGCTTTGAGTTTCCTCCTCCTGCTGGTGAGGAGTAAGGATCGTGCAAGGCTGGGGTGGCCCATTTGTGGTGTTTGTGCCCTTTCCCTGGAGTCAGGAGGGGCTGCACCCTGCAGGACAGAAATCCAGCAGGAGGATTCCTGCTTCCCTTCCTGCTTCAGGCTGGTTAAGAAGGTGCAAGTGATGTCACAGCAAACTTTGAGCGATCAAAGCAGATTCTACAGAAAACCTTCTGCCTCTTGCATCTCTTTTTTGAAATCCTAGGATGTTTCCTTCTGATTCAGATCTTTCAAGGTTAATTTTGTCGGTTGCCCTTTTCTTTGCGAACTTTGTGAGTTTAGGGAGGTGTAAGTGAAGGAGCTGCTCTCAGAGTAATTGCTCTACTTAGGAAACAAAGTGTTACAAGAATGATGACAAAATCCCAACTGCTGACGGTGGTGGTGGTGGTTGGGAAATCCTTCCTGACTCTGGTCACCTGCATGAGGAGCATTGGCAGGGAATATTGTTTGTTTTACACTCCCAAACCCCTGTACAGCAGGAAGAGATCTGGCATGGAAAAGGTGCTGTAAGTGCTTTTATTGCCATGGTGAAATAGTTTGTTCTTGGGTGGAACAGTTGAGCTGATCCTCCCCTCCCCCAGACACTTGGTGGGCTCTCTTTTCCCTTGCAGTGCCCCCGACACAAACGGAGTTATTTTATTTTGTAGGACGCCTCCAGCCCCTTCAAAGAGAGGAGAGCACATTCCAGGTTGTAAAGCAGCTCTCTGCTCCTGCAATCTGAGAAGTCCTCCCTGGTGTTTAACCCGGAGCCTGCTTTGTGCCTCTTGTGTAAAGCACCAGGACATCCCACAGGAACTCTTGATTTATTTTGCTAACTCTGCCCTTCTGTGTGGTTCACAAACCTCTAATGGGCTGTGAAGCTCCAAGATTTCGGAGTTGAACAGTAGAAGTTTTAAGAACATCCTCTACTACATGAAAGACTTAACACTTTCCACATGCTGGGTTTTTGGATCATGAAAAGCTGATCTCTTACAAACAGAGTTTGTAAAGCTGAGGCATCTTGGGCCAGGGCTGGTTAATGCTGTTGTGAAATTGGGGAAGGAAAAAAATGTAATGAAAACTCTGGGCTTTGGGCCAGCGAGGAAGATCTGATACAGGGACCGTGTTTCTGTTGCCCTTTGTTACTGTTGAGTTTGATTAGCTTTGTTTCTGGTAAGTTTAATTACAGTTCTTTTTTATTTTTATGGCTAAGGAGGGGATCTTTGCCAAAGCTCAAGTCTTTCATTACCTCAGTTGCAATGAGAGGCAACTGGAGAAATAAATCATGCCACCTCCCCAACAAACAAGCCAAAGTAAAACCAAAAGAAACCCCACTAAGCTATAAACCCAACCCTTTTATCTCTCTTTGCCCTGTTCCTGCAGTCTGCTACCTTCCATCTGTTATTTTCCCTTTCTGAAGCTGCTTTTAGGGTTGAGGGTGAATTTACTTTGTGCAGTGAGTTGTTGTTTAGCCTGGCCAGGGTTCTTCACCAGTGTTGTTGTGCTTCCCTGGAGCTTGTCTGGCTCCTCTGCAGTTTTCTGTCCCACAGACAGCACTTCCTACGTGGATTCCTTCATTGCATTGCAGGGATACAGCTGGGATGGGAAATGGCTCAGAAACTGGGAGAACAGAGTGGACAGGAATGAGAGGGCTTTGGTTTGGGCCCTGGTTTAGCTCTGAAAAACCTTGCCCGTTGAGATATGATTAAAAATATGTGCCATAAACCTTGCACAGTCTGGGCTCTAAAGGAGCACATGGAAAAACTCATTTCTCCTGATCCCCACTGCTAAAGGAGCTCCAGGCTGAGGAACAGCTCTGGAATGTGTAAATGGACCTTCACCTTGCTGTGGAGAAGTGACAGGGACAAAGGCCTCCCTCCCCGAGTGCTGTGCTAAACCTCTATTGATTTAACAATTCCTCCAAATGTTCTTACTCTCTGCCATTTGATGGGAGGGATTTTTTTCCTTCTTGTTGTTGCCTGGCTTTAGAGAAACATTGCATTTAGAGCTTCTGAAAAGAAATTGTCTGCACACTGTGGGCATAAAACTCCCCTTCCTATCTGCCACCTATTCATTCTGTATGAAGGTTCATAATGGTTTTGTTTCAGACAAATTTGTCTTAAACTTGTAATACTTTAAAATTACACAAATTATTTTCAGCTAAAGGATGAAGAGGAGGGAAGTTCTGATGGATTTGAGTAAGCAGAGTTATAACCCAGCACTGCCCAGGAGATATCTGGAAATCCTGCATTTACTCTGAGAAGGTTTTATTTATTTCACAGGAGTGTAGGACAGGACATTGTGAGCTGCAGTTTGTGGCTGGGAATGACCCCACTTGTCCCTCTCTCCTGGCTGTTTTTCCACGGGGCACATTAACAGAGCTGCAGAAACAAATCCACGGGGCTGCTCCGTGTGTCAGTGCAAATCCCCCTCGCAATTCCCACCTCATGCAGTCACTCCTTTCCAGCCCTCATCCCGTGTGTACAGTCCTGAGTCACGGCTCTGCCGTGCTGGCATTTACAGATTGCGAGTGCACGAGTTTTCATTGCTGCAGCAATTAAGGAACATGGAACAGATGCCTGTGAATCACCTCGGGATAGCCGGGTTAGGTCCTCACGTCTGTGCCAAACCAGCGCTAAGATCTCACATTTCTTTGAGTTGCTGAAGTTCTGCTTTGACCTTTTCAAGGGAACCTACATAGCAAAGGTATGGGAAATGTTTAAAAGTGAGTTTGGCATTATGTTTGACTGCTTTAGTTGTCATCTCTGAGCTGAAATTGTGGATGGAATCCTGCAGGCTGTGGGTAAACAGCGTTTCTGCTGCACTGCTCAGTCTGGGCTTGCCATGCCACAAAGGTCATGTCAAAATGAGGGGAAAACCCCAAAACAAATCAGCAACAACAACAAAAACCCCAAACCAAACCCAGACTAGCAGGGACATCATATTTTAGGAATTAGAAGTTCTGATTTTTCGGAGATTTCTGCTTCAGTCTCTCTCCAGCAATGCATCCTCTGTCCTTCAGTGGTGAGAAGAGCCCGTGGTGTAACTTAATTCCCCAATGCTCTGTTCAGTCAGCCTCCAGCTGGAGTTGTAAAGTTGCTGCGTTGGCAGCTCCTGAGGAGGGGCAGCTTCTGGAGTGGGGATCATTCTGCAGTTGGCTCTTGGCAGGTGGAGCAGGGGTACAGTGCATGGACAAGGGATGGAGCTGCTTTGTCTGACCCTCAATGAGACCGGCAGGGTGTGGATGGGAGTCCCCAGGCAGGACAGGGCTGGGGACGCCTGGGACAGGCACAGCTCCCTGAGCTCCTTCCCCCTGGCTTCCCAAGGTCACCTTGATCTGGGAGAGAGTGGGGATTTCCACTTTGTGTCATGAGCAGAGTTTGGAAAGGGCAGCAGGAAAGTTAGGAATGAAGTCAGCGAGCTGCTGCCAGAGCTTTGTTGCCTCTGTGCTGTTTTGCCCCGTCTCCACCATAATTAATGTTGACGAGGCTCGCTCCAAGGCTGCTGGGCTCTGGCAGCTCTGCTCCCCTGCACCCAGGGATCTCTTGGGATGGGATATCTGCCTTCAGAGATGCAGGGAAAATAGCTTGCAGATCCCTGCAGCTTTGGACAGAACCAGCATGCACCCAGGAATGCATTCCTGCCGTGGGTTCAGAGCCCTTCTGCAGTGGAGCTGTGCTCACCTGAGCCCCAGCCCTGCTCTGGGGTCATGGCTGCAGATTGTCCTGAGCCTGCTGAGGAACCAACCCACAGCCAAACCCGGCCAGTGACCCCCAGGCAGGGCTTTGGGGTGTGTTTGACAAGGGGAGTGGTTTCAATTAGGAGCCCGCTCTGCAGTAGCACGTGTGTGATGGATTAGGGAAACATCAGGAGCACAAACCTGGATTGCTGCTTTGGGGCTCTCCTGGGGGGAACCTGCTGGGCTCAGCAAGGACTAGGGGTTTGAAGTATAAAATACACCAAAAGAAATAGCTGTTTTAATTCAGCTAAGTGTGATTTTCACTTACCTTTTTCCACTTGTAATGTGGTTTTGAAAACTTGAATTTCTGTGGGTGCTGTGGGGACTTCTGCCTGTTTGAGCTCTGGTTATTGGGTGTTTGCCTGCTCAAGTGATTGATTGTAAGGAAATAATTTGTATTAGTTGCAGGTTTGTTGGAGTTTTTCGTATGGTTTTTATTTGCAAGGAGTGTTTTGTTGCATCTGCTCCCTCATCTCCTACTGTTTTTTAAAATGTTTTAATATTTGTCTGGCTTCAAGTGTAGATCCGACATGCCCATTTCCCTGAAGTGTGTTTATCTTACAAACACCACCTGCAAGGGTGGACCAAAAGCAGATTCTGTGTCTTAGCAGGGTTACTGTGATGAGTTTAATGAGGGGGAAAGCAGGAGAGTTGGAATTCCTTACGGAATGATCCATGAGACACTCAGAACATCCCCTGTGCTTACATGTGGGCAGATCAAGCATAGTAAAGTGGGTTTTTTTAAAGGAGAAAACAACTTTTGTGGTGTCTTTCACGTGGCACAAGGTTTCTTTTCCAGAGCTGTGTAATGTCTCCAATCCCTGTTATTGCAGGATCTGTGCCTTGCTGTGGCAGCTGCTCGGGTCATTGGATGTGTTTGGAATTAAACAAGAACTGGCATCTTGAGTCTGTGTTTTTTCCTAAGGCAGTGAAATTCGGGGGTTGTGGAGGGTAGAAGCAGCTTAGGAGAAGCTTTGGAAGGAGCAGGATGGGTGGGAAAGGCAGGAGACAGGAGCTGGGGGTTCCCAGCAAGGTTTGTCACACCATGGCCTTCTGAGGCTGTTGCTGCAGGATTGATGTGATGGGGCAGCACAGATAAACCCTTCACAGGAGGTACAAGTGTTCATCTCTGCAGGAAATGTTCTTTGTGCCCTGCCTGTGGTTGTTTGCTGGACTTGGCCACGAGCCCAAGCACTGTGTCAGATACTGCTCTTGTTTCACAAATGGAAATCTTCCACAGCCAGAGGGGAAAATCAGAATGTGTCCCCCTCAAATCCACTTTTATCACTCCAGTTTCCATACATACACATTGCAGCCAATTTAGCACCCTGAACATCCATGTCAAGGCTTTTTTCCAGCACTCAGTTGTGCCTCTGGGTCTCTGCATCTTTCTGAAGAATTTATTTAGGGTGTGATATTTTGATGTAGTCAATGAAATCCAGAATGAAATGAAACTTTCTAATAGATGAAAGCTGTCGTGCTTTGTCTAGAACCACAGGGTGGGTGATTGGTTTGTTTGCAGGGGAAGTAAACCTGTTTTAGAAAAAAACAAAGTTTAAAGAGAAAAATGCAGTGGGGAGTTTTGGCTATCAGGGATGAAGCAGAGCGGGATGTTTCTGTGTGCAGTTTTGTTTGCAGACAGTACATGGCTTGGAGATTAATATTTCAACACTTTGAGAAACTCTGTGGCTGCAGCTTATCAGTTAATAACAGTTTGTCCTTCCAAGAGCCACACAAGTAGAAACATCAACCAGGCAGCTTTGCTGTCTCCCAGAGGAGGAGGCCAACAAGTATTGATGTAACATCTCCCTTCCTGTTGAAGTTCCCGGTTCTGAGGGTTCTCTCTTGGTTTCTGACATCTTGGTGCTGTGTTGAATTTAAGCTCTAATTGAGCGGATCCTCCCTGCCCTGCTGGAGGGGCAGGGATCAGTGGTGTCACCTGCTGCCTGTGGAGCAGTCCCTGTCCCCAAGGCACAGTGTGGCTGTCACAGGAGAGGATCCCTGAGCTCCCTGCAGTGTTGGTGTGAGGAATGGGCTGTGCTGTGGGCAGGAGGGTGAGTGGGAGCTCAGCAGTCAGAGCCCCAAGCCATGCCCCAAATTACCGCTGCCTTTTTGCCTTAGCCCTGATTGTCAAATTCAGGGGATCAAATTCACGTTCTGAGGGAGCAGCTCGGGTTAATGTTTGCTGGAGACAGCAGGGCAGAACAGAGCTGGAAAGAATTGGTGATTTCTTTCACTTCTGAGCTCACTGTATAGGTATTATAGTGAGCTACAATGGATTGCTCTTCCTAATGCTGCTTTACAACTCTTAGCTTTGTCTTCTAGTTACATTTTGCTTGCTAAGGATTTTTCCTGACAGAAAGAATTTGAGACTGGAGGGAAGCAACAATAACTGAGGGATAAGCAGCTTACGTGGCAGTTCTTTGTGGTTTGGGGGTGGGGGATTGCTCGATGTCCTGCTTCAATATTCTGCTTTTCTCATGTTGCTCTGATAAACAGGAAAACACTGAAATACCCCTCAACCTTCCACACTTAATCTAGAAAATCTCCTGGTTTAGGGAGCTGTTCTTGGAGAGCAATAAAAGGAAAACAGCTGTTCAGGGCCCAGATCTGAGAGCAACAGAGTCTGTTTAAAATCAGGGCTTAATGACAAGGACTCTGCTGAGAGCTCGTGTTTGCTCTGTCCATAACTCAGGGCAGGAGCCTGTCCTCCCTCACCCTCTGTCCATGGGTGAGGTTTCAGTGATAAGCTGCTGGTTTGTCTGAGTTCAGTTGATACTTTCCAGGTGTAAAGGATTCTTCCTCCATCTGGCCCGTTCAGATGTTGGACATCCTGTGCCAGTGATTTTTATTAAGAGGTCACATTCTGTCTGTCTTCAGCATGGAATCAGAGGGGTTGATAGTTTTCATTGTGGAACAGCCAGGTGTGAGTACTTTTAAAATCGTTGTTTCCAGGGGATTAAATCTTCCCATTCCTCATTAGCAGTGAGGACAAGTTTACAGGGTTTGTCCTCTGTATATAATTTTCAGTATTTTCTGTCTGCTGCTGTATTTGTAATAAACTCTTAAACCCCAGCAGCTCCCCCACAGGTCACGAGCTCAGAGAGGAGGAAGCTGTGTCAGGGAGGGGAGTGTGTACATTTGACAAGCCAGGCTTTGTGTGATTCAGCACAGATGTGTTTGGAAAACCTAAAACATCTGGTGCATGGAAGTGTGGAATGCAGGTCAGTGGTCAGACACATCAGGAGTTCAAACAGTGCTGCTGCTGGCACAGCTGCACTGCTGGTGGGTGTCACAGGAACCAAGTGGACCTTCAGTTCTGACTTGTGTATTTAAATAAAAGCAGTTACACAACGTGGCATTTGAGAAAGAAGTGGCTAATTCTTTCTCAGCTCTCCTTGCCCCATTGAAAATGGAAAGTCAGATCAAAATTTCCGAGTCTGTATTTGTTGTTTATTTGAGTGGGTTTGTGGTATGTTCTCAGTGTCCAGTACCTGGTAACACAAAACCTGCCAATATAATGTAAGCTGGGGAGGCCAGGAGACAGCTTCAGACGAGGGAGCAAACAGAGGCAGCAGCTCTCATTAACAGGCACTCCATCCTTGGTGGCCCACAAACGCTGTAGGATTTCCATGTGGCTGTTCCAGAGAGGCTGCAGCAGCCTGGGATTGGAACATTCTGCAGCCCATCCAAGGTACCCCAGGGGTGTTCAGCCTGCCTTGCCCACACTGGGACCAGTGGGTGACTTAAACTGGGCCTTGGCAGACAATGAGAGCTCCTGTGGTCAGTGCCAGAGGCTGCTCAGGTGAGCAGGGCTCTGCAAGGTGAAATCACCACTGGAGATCCTCTTTCAACATCAACAAGATGTCATCCATCCCATCTTGGGGGGAAATTCCCTGAGCTTTGGGATGCTGCTGTGGCTGCTGTGGGGTGTGAATGTGGGGGTCATCATTGCCCCTCCCCAATACTGCAGTGAGAGAGCTCCAGGGTGGTTCTGAGCTGCAGGGCAGTGTTTGCCACCAGCCCTGCAGGGTCACCCCAGCGAGCCCAGGGTGAGGAGAGGATTGATCCCAAGTGACACTTCCCTGGGAATGGTTTGGTTGAAATTCCAACTGGAATTATTGCTAGCTGAAGTAGTCACCTAGCAGCAAAAAACAGCTGACAGTTACAGCTCAGGAAAGGTTTTGGTAAATATAGTTTGATTCTATTTGTAAAACTGGCATGATGAAATAATAAAAATGTTTTTGAAGTAGTAAAACTTTCTTAATGATTACAAAGCTTAATTTCAGTTGTTGGGAAACAAATGAGCATCTATACACCTTCCTGACATACAGGGGGATTAAGTTCCCTCCTGAATAGCAGAATTAAATTTTTAATACTTTGTTTAAACAGGAATTGTGAAAGTACACAATGCTCTGTCCTTGTGTTCGGAGTGTCCCTTTCTCATGCACATTCACAAATTGGCCTTTCACTTAAATTAATTAAAGCTGACGTGCAAACCACAACAACAGGCGGTCTGGGTGGCAGATGAAATGACCAAAATCCATCAATATTTTTTTCTTTGCTTGAGTAGCTGATCGTCCTGGGTCTGGTTCTCAGCCCCAGTGTAAAATGCAGAGGAGCCATTCCCATTTCCTGGCAGCCATTACATGCTGCCAGCACAAAAACACTTCTTTCTTAACAGTCCTTTCCGAGGCTCAAAAATGGATTTTCCTCCCAGCCACTGTCATTCAATTATCACCTCAGGAAATGCACAGATATAACTGATGATCCCTTTCAAACATCCTGCGGTTTTCCACTCCTCCCATCCTTCATTTCCCTGCCTGCTCCAGTCATTAGATGTAACATTGCCCATGTATATTTTATAGGGTGACCCTGACGGCTGTCGCTTTGAGGATGTGCAGAGATAATAAGATTGTGCATGTAATGAAGGGCAGATAAATAGAAAAATGTTTACAGGCTGGAGTGTGGTGGTTGGAAGTGCTTTATGGCTTCATGGCTGGCTTCTCCCTGACACACCCCCGCAGGAACCACGGCTTCCTGGGCTTGAAGGAGTGAAAATGGGAGATGTCTTAGGAAAGGTGGCCTCGGGATGTGGCCAGCAGCAGGGAAATGGGGTTTTGTTCCACAACCCCAGCTCCAGCAACACCCAATCAAGAAGCTTAATTATCGAGCTGGTGCAAAAAGAGAGAGCAGTTCAAGGGATAATTGGCACCTCCATTGAGCAAATCCTGTTCTGGGTATTGTGCTGCTAAATTCTCACTGTAACGGTATTGATGGGGAGGTGGCAGTGGAGTGGGGAAGACACGGTCCAGTGCAGACAATGCCCTGAAAGCTTTCCTCGATAACTGGCATTAATTTGTCTGGGTATTTATCCTGCTCTCCTTTTTGTCCTGGTGTGTGAGTTCAGATATTGAGACCCTGCCCTGAACAAGAGGCTGGCAGGGAGATGGTGCCTGGGCCAGCTGTGAACCCCAGGGCTTTGATGTGGGCTGTAAAATGGAACAGAGGCACTGCTGGCTCAAGGAAACATCACCTTGTGCCATCTTTCAGAGGCATTTCAGCCCTGTTCTCAGAACCACAGTGAGCTTCATTCCCCGGCCCTGTGTGTGGGCTCGGGGGTGAGAACATCCCAGCAGTGCTGCAGAATTGGGCTCTGCTGGAGGGGAGCATCCCCCCTGTGCTGCAGATGGGCAGAGGCTGAGAGGTGTGTGCAACACCAGAGGGGAAAGTTAAATCATCGGAGATGAAAGTGGTCGAGAAAATCAGGATTTATAACCCCAGAAACGTTGATAACGCAAGTTGCAAAGGAGAAGCTGAGTAGAAAATAAATACTCAGCAAATGTGTATAAGGCCAAGGTCCTTAAGGTCCTTAACTGTCCCTGTTGTGGTAACCCCGTGGTGGCTCCAGCCCCAGAGATGCCCCTGGGATGTTCCTGGTGACCCTGGCAGTGCTGCCCAGGCCTGGGGAGCCACCACTGCCACTGCTAAAGACAGGCTCTAATAATTAATAATGGATGCAGCCAACAGTGTGTGAGTTCCTGTGGGGATTGGGAACTCTGTTGATTAACAAAGAGGAGTCTCTGGAGGAAGAAGCCTTAATTACAAAAGCTTTCTTTCCACTCTGGCCTGACAGAGAGGGGTGGCAGCTTTTAACTGGAGCTCAGCCTTAAAGCAATGCCCCAGTGTGCTTTACATTTGTTCTGCAGAACTGTTAAAGCCGGTACTTAAATCCCTAAAAATGGAGGGGAAAAAGAATTGTTTGCATAGAGCTGATAGCGAGGGGAAGTTCCATAAAATGTTAATTGTCTTATTTGCTGCCAGTTTGTGCAACCTTAATTACAATCACTGGAAAAGATGAGCAGATGAACTGCATGGAACTGGTGAGTTAGGTGTGGCACAGAGAGAAGTTGCTGCTGGTTTTTGGGGGATAATTTTGATTTCTCTGTGGCTTGCTAAATCCATAGAGGCTAGAGTGAAACAGGGATGTAAGAAAGAGCAGCTTGTGTTGAGGGCAAAAGGAAAGTGAATGTTGAGCACAGTCCTGTGCTTAATAAGGATGGATAAGGCTGTCCAGTAGGCCTGGGTTGGAATTATGAAGGAATTTCAGAGGCTGTCAGTGTTGGAGCTGCTCACAGAATTGGAGGTTAATCGGCACAATTGTCCTTCCCACTCAGGATTGATCTCAGCCAATTCATAAATCTTCTGTCTCTTTGTCTCCCCACACCATAAAACTTCAGAAGGATGTGCTGGGACTTAATTTGTAAAACTTCATTGACTTTGTCATCAAATGGGAGATGCTGTACAGTGGTGGAGTGTTGCTGTGTTACTGCAGATAAATGTTAGTTTTGAAGGAGAGATTATTTACATCCAGCTCATGTATTCCTTTCCTTTTCTCTCCCGACTTTGCAGTCCCTGCACTGACTCTCTCCTCTAACTGTGATTCCATTACTCACCCATTATGTGGAAGAATTAGTAGGAATTAAGAAGGGCAAATACATTCTCCTGGGGCAATTACAGCAGTGTGACCTGTGTGTTTAGGTGACATACACAGTGAAATTATTCCAGTCTCTTCACTGCTTGAGGAACTTGGGAGTGAAATCTTCAGGTTCTTTTAGCAAAAGAAAAAAATCTTCAGGTTATTTTAGCACTCCCAGGAGTGCCCCAGTTCTCTCAGGACCTGTGGCAGCTCTTCAGACAGAATCTTCACTTGTAGGAGAGAAGAGCTCCCTCTTGTTAGTGGAGGACTAAATAGGGTACCAGCACTCATTTAGCAGAAACAATCAGAAAGCATAAAGCCCTATCTGACTGCAGGTTTTTTCCACAACAAAATGAAATCCAGAAGATGCAGATGGAGCCTCGGCTGGGTTCCCAGGAAATTCTGTGTCTGTTCCTGTGCTGGGAGTAAATTGACAGCATAAAACCCAAGGAGTCAGCCTGGGTTTGTTACACACCTGTCTCCTCTTTGGATTCCCACTTGCCCAGCCTGTTTGCCAGGAGTTTCAAATGAAAAACATGAAACCAGAGAGCTTAACCTTGCTGTGTGCAGAGCAGGGAAACAGTGGGAGGCAGCCAATCTCCCAAACTGGAGGCTGAGTTCTGAGCAGGGGCCATGCAGACAGGGCTGTGCTGCCATCCAGGAGATAACAAATGGCCACAGGAGCTGCAAGGTAAAACTGTACTTCTAAAACCTGCCAGAGAACTGAGACCTGCAGGGGATTCCTTAGAGACCATCCCACAATTTTTAATGGGGTTTTTTGTAGTGTTAAGTAAAATATTGCTTGATTTTTAAAAGCCTCTCTTAAAACCTCAGTAATACGTTCGAATATGCAGGATTCCTGTGCACCCAAGGTGGACATTAATCAGTGCTACTGAACAAGCTGCTGAGACTTACTGCTTAATTAGAGCATGTGCAAACCTATTCGTCATGGCTGGCAGAGGCAGCGAGCCTCACACTGGAGAAATGGCCAAGTTCAGCTCGTGGAGCTGCACACAGCTGCTCCTCCCAGCCCTGCTGTGTGTTTTCAGTCCTTCAGTTTGTTCAGACCAAGCAATAATTCCACCTTTTCTCTCTCTGGGTGTGGATTCGTAAGAAGAACCAGCTATAGAATCACTAAGGCTGGAAAAGCCCTCCAAGATGATGGAGTCCAAGGTTTAACCCAGCCCTGCCATGGTCAGCACTGAGCCCTGTGCACCTGTTTGGGGAACACCTGCAGGGATGCTGATGCAGAACATCTGCATCTTCCACCCCTGCCCTGGCAGCCCCTTCTGTTTGCAGCTTTGGGGTGAGATGTGTGATGGAAGGGATGGATAGTTCAGTTTTGTCTCCTAGCAGTGCCTGGCAATACCCTGGGTTATTCTGTGAAGCTTTAGGAGCCAGGCTGACCCTGCTCTGCCCTGGTGGTGTTTTCCACACACTGCCATGATCCAAACCCGTGTTCCTGATCTGCCCTGCAGCAGATGCTGGGCCCCAGCCTGTGCCAGGGGATCCAGTGCAGGAGGGAAGCACTGGAGACTGTTTTTACTGCAGGACTTTACAACAGTATTAGCTAAATTGAGTTGACTTAATAAAATCTTGATGCATTCCAGAAAGATTGTGAATTCATTAAGGCCACAGCTGGACAATCTGTTCCCCTCTGCTCTGCCATGGCTGGTTACAGCCATTGAGGAGTGCTGTCATTCACCTTTTCTCTCGCATTACAGCAAAGCTATTCCCCTCCCCCATGATTTTTTCTTTTTTTTTCCCTGGCAGAGCTCGGCTCTGGGGAAATTAAACAGCAATTATTGTGTTTGCTCGCTGTGTTATACCCTAACAGATACTGGAAGGGAAGTTGATGTGTGTGTGTGATTGGCTTGCACAGGAGCTGCTGCAGGGCTGTCAGAACCTTCCCGGCCAGCGATGCACACCCAGCCTTTAATCCTTTGTTTACCCAGGGCAAGACTAAACACAAACACGGGGCACGGCTCGGGTTGTGGATCTGGCATTTGAAACGTGCCGATAAGAAGGAAGCAGGGCTTGCTGAGGGTGTGCAGGTAGAGGGGCTGCTCTGCTGGGGGAAGGATTGAGCTGCAGGAACACACAGGTGAGAGACAAGAGAGTGCGAGAGGCAAAGGAGAGGTGCCCCTGGCCAGGACAGTCCCCTGCTCCAGTCCCCATGTCACCTCTGGGGCAGGTGAGGGCTGGCACCACTCCAGCTGTCAGCTCAGAATTGTGCAGGGAAACCTCCCCTCTGTGAGCTCCTGCAAGAGGGATCTGAGCCACATCTTCCTCTGCAAAAACAATCTGCAGAACGGAGCTAAAAGGAGATGAAGTGTGACTTTTTTATATGCACTTGTACGACGTGGGGTGAAATGGCCTTGGCAGGAGGAGGCAGGAGACGTGAGTCGTGAGCTGGGAATGTATTTCAGAATTGGTGAAAGCTGAATTGTTTTTTTTACTGAGGAACACAGTCCCTTCTGCCTTGTGAAACTTGGGAACGTAGGTGTTCTCAGGGAAATGTGGTGCTAAAAGCCTGAATAATGCCTCTCGTTTTGCTTTCTGCGTGTCTGGGACAGTTAGTCAGATGTTAACGTGGAACCATGGAGCTGGGTGTGCAGGAAAAAGAGGTGGTGGTGGTGTATGGAGTGAAGGTGAGGCTGCTGTGAACAGGAAGGGAGCCATGGATCCTGCAAAGGAAAGGAATCATCTCCCCACACGGGTGGAAAAGAAGAAGCTGGGCCTTGGAGTTGGTTTGGAAAGGCATTAACAGCATCTTCCATGGATGTGGCACTTTGCAGTCACCCTAATTAAGGAATAAATTCTGTCTCATTAGAGGGGTGTCACTGCCCCCTAAGTTGATCCCGTCCCATGGCGATAGGAGGGATGCCTCAGGCTGCTGTAACTTGGCTTCATCCTGTGCTGTAGCAGTAGCCAGCCTGCAGAGAGCACCCAGAGGAGCAGCACGGTGTGTTTGCAGGCTGGCAGGGCAGGGCTGGTCCTGGAGGATGCTCTGGTAGCCACAAAAAGAGCTTTGGAGCAGCTGGGCCAGCCCTGGCCAGGCTGGCAGCCCAGCTCGGGGATGTGGGATGTGCTGACTGCGAGACCTTGTGGTGAGGTGAGGTGAGATCACCGGGAACAAAATGATCATTACAGCCCATTCATGTCACAGCCTTCATGCCTCTCTGTTTGCTTGCAAGCAAAACCAGCAGCTAATTTGCAAGGCAGCCTTTTGTGCCAGGCCCTTTGATCAATGCTGGCCTGTGTTAATGTTTCAGGAGGCTATTGATTTCTGCAGCAGCTTTTGTTCTGAATTTATGTGCCCTGGCTTTCAGCAGCACGCACTGTGCATGTTTGATTAAAGCTCATTTGACTCCTTGCAGCCAGGCTGGAAGCTGCTTTTGCTCCCTCTTTGGAGAACCAAGGCTTGCCTGACTTGGTCCTTTGTGCTCCAGCTTGTGCCACCCATGCAGCCACCAGGATGGTGGGTGTGATCCTGCCAGAACACAGGCAGCAGTGAATCCCCCAGGCAGACAGAGGCATCCTGGGCAGCCAGGTGCTTCAGGAGATCCTGCATGGAATTCTTGCAGCGGGGTACCTGTGTAAGGTTGCATTTTGTGTGTGCTCCCCCTCTGACTTCTCCCTTTCTCCCAGAGCCTTTTACTGAGTGCTGCACTTGTGCAGTCTAACCATGAATTGGAAGTACAGAATATTCTTCAGTCCTTTAATCTGTCCAGATTTCATAGCTGGGGTAAAACTGGTTGTTGAATAAATAGACTTGGACTTCATCTTTATCTATGTGCAGTTGTGACTGCATTTCTGAGTGAGTCTCGGGGGGGAAAAAGCATTATGGTCAAGAGGTTGGCATTTTCTATAAATATCCACCGTTTCTTTTTTAAAGTTTGGTTTATGATCTGCATGTATAAGTTGTTAAACTTCCCTTGGGACCGGATGGCTTTGCAAAGTGTAAATGGAGCTCTAATAGGTTCCCATTCCCTCTTTTATGATGGGAGGAGAACAGATTGGTTTGTACTCTGCTGTTTGAGTGTCAGAGGACACATTAATTCCCTGACATAAACACAAAGGATTTACTGACTCGCTCCTTGGTGCTGACACCTTCAGATTTGATACAAATGAATTTATGGGTAAAAAATGACTGGTTTCATTTGCAAGAGACTTTCTGCCTGTGCAGAGCATTGCAAAAGCCTCCCTGCAGAGCCCAGGCTGGCTCCTGGCACAGGCATATCCCCAAGTGGATAAACAGCTGGCCTGGGTGGACTTTAAACCCACTGAATGGGCTCAGGGAAATGGCATTTCTAAAGCAAACACGTGCAGGGAACAGGCAGGAGCAGAGCAGGGCTTGCATGCTCATCACCAGCCAGGTTCAGATTCTCTGCAGCAAACACATCTTGAATATTTTTGGTAGGGCTTTTGTCCTTCAGAATCAAGAATTGCAGGTAGTGTTTTGCCCACTTGCTCCTCCTCACCAACCTTCGCTCTGAATATGTGTTATTTTAATATATAATACACAAACATAGTTCAGGTCTGTGGTGGGGATCAGTAGCATCATCAGATTAAAAATGATCTGTTCTACCTGTTGCCAGAAATCACCGTCGTGGTCGTGTTCTTTCTTCTGGGGTTTCTATTTTTAAATTAGGCACTGGTAAAATTCTTAAGTGTCTTAAATGTCAGCAGTTAATGTCTAGAACAACATCCTCCCTTTGTCTTTGGAGTGTTTCAGTGGTGCAGGTATTGGTTGTGGCTGTAATTGCTTGTTTGGGGCCCTGGGGAGGGTTTGGATTCAGGCAGGGTCGTTATTGGAGTTAACTCCTGCTCTGCCCGGAGCAGGGGCTGCAGGATTTCCCCACGGAGGCAGCGGGCTGAGGTTATTTGATCACATAAAACACAGTTCAAAGAAACCCTTTTTGTGGGCAATTCAGGTATGTTTGTTCTGATGTTGATTTTTTCAAGGGGCTGGTTAGAACTTCTCCGTTTTTCTCTTGCAACTTGAAAGCAACAACACCTTTTACCTTAGAGGCAGACAAGTCACCAGGAAATGATGGGGTTTCAAAGTAAGAGAAAAGAGATTAAAACCACATGCTGTTCTTTGGTTCAGCACTGCATCCGCAGGTTTGAATGGCAGCTGCTGCACTTCCTGAATGTAAGCCAGATTCATTATGCTGTGAAATTATCACTCATTTCTCTAGGTGTGCTCTTTTAACTGCTTAATTAATTTAGATGTGGGTATATATATTCAAATTAAAACACGATTTAGTGTGGTAGGGTTGTGTTACGGTTATAGACTTGTCGTTGAACATGTTTTTACTCAAACTCTCAGCTCCTTACACAGAATATTGAACAATACCTGTCTGTGGAGTGTAGGATGACAAAATGGCAGGGTCTGTTTGGGCTGAGCCTTGTTCTGTCTGTGGGCAGCCGGAGCTGTGGCAGGTTTGGGGTGGTTATTGAAGGTGTCAGAGCTCAGCAGAGCTGAGGAGCAGAGCAGAGGTGTCAGGGGATGCTGGCAGTGACACAAGGGCACCCTCTTCTGAAGCACTGCCCACCAGCAGCATCCGGGTGGAGGCTGGCTCCTGGTGCTTCCCAACCTCTTTCCTTTCCTAGGGGAGGAGTGAAAAGCATTTATTTACTTACTTTCCTCCTCTGCAAAATAATGGGCGGGGAGGGGTTGTGTATCTTACCTCAATAGTTCTTTTTTCTGCCTGAAATACGCCGTGATTCTTCCCGGAAAAATCCCTGCGTGCGCACAGAGAGCCAGGAGAGGCAGAAAGCTGACAGGTCAGGTTGGCATGTCCCTCTGACAGCCGTGTTGTGTGTTTGCAGGGAGAGCTGATCACCTTCTACTACTACTGGAAGAAGACCCCCGAGGCGGCGAGCTCTCGCGCGCACCGGCGGCACCGGCGCCAGGCCGTGTTCCGCAGGATCAAAACCCGCACGGCCTCCACGCCGGTCAACACCCCCTCCAGACCCCCCTCCAGCGAGTTCTGTGAGTGCAGCCTCGGGGCTGGGCAGCTGGCTCTGTGCAGATGCAGGCAGCAGCAGTGATGCAGTGGTGCTGCACCTCGGAGGGGACAGGGAGGAGATGGGGTTCAGGCAGTTCCCTCTCTGTTCTTCCTGCACCGTTCTGCTGGAATGTGGAAGGTGGCTTTGATCAGCCAGTGCTTTGTGCACTCCTTAAATGCGAGAGCATCCTGTAAGGATGGGAATGCTGCCCTGGGATTGGATTTCCCTACTCCTTTGCTTGGTGTTGTGTTGTATTTTCTCCAGGCTTATTACAATAATTGGAATTGGAGAGCACAGAAGGAAGGAAGGAAGGAGGGAAGTCCTCCATGCCTTTGGAAGGAAGTCCCTTCCATCCTTCTGGGTGACCCCGGCCTTCTGCTGGAGCTCGGACTGTGCTGCAGCCAGCACTGTCTTAGGGAGTCTTGGAGGAACATTGGCCTTGCCTGGAAGTGTCTAAACCAAGGGCAATTCCCCAGAGCAGTGCCTGCATTGCACAGGGTCCTTATAGGGATGGAAGCCTTTGTCCATGTGGGAAAGGTTTGTTACCCTGTGGGGGTTAAGTCTGTCTAAACCCACAGAGAAAAGGGGCAGTGAAGGCAGATTGGCAGATGTAAAAATGAATGTGGGCAGGTGGAGGATGTGGTGAGCAGACAGGACACAGAATTCCAGCCAGGGTAGAAGGGAGGGGGCAGGAAAGGGCTGGGAGCTTTTCCCTGCTGAACTGGTAGGATTTACTGCACAAGGAGTGAGGGTCTGGAGTCCACAGCTCAATCCCAGCTCAGCATGTGAGAGCTGGTGGCTGGGAGGACCCATCCTTATGGATCTGACTGCAGGATGAGAATAAAAATTCATTTAGCAAAAGAAAGCAAGTGCTAGCCTGGGGTCAGCTCTGCAGTCAGGGTTTGAACACCTGCAAGTATTAATGTAGGAATTGCAGTAGTGGTAGCTATTAAATGTAACCCTGTGTTAATTTGAAGGATAACGAGTTGCTGACAGATGCTGATGGCAAGTACTGGAGAATCTGTAGGCTTTAATCCATAAACTGTAACCTGCATGTACAAAACATCCTCTTGGAGCCTTTAGAAAAACACTGTTCCTGCATCAAGGACTTCTCTTCTAATTAAAGATTGAAACAGAAGAAGCCAGAGGGCTTCCTGCTTGTGCCAAATTACAGCCCTGTTATGTTGTGAATTTATAGTAGTGGGACTAGAAAAATGCAGTGCTCTCAAAAGGGAAATATTTACTTCTGAGGTGTTTAGAAGGTAAGATCCAGTTTTTGTGATGTCTGCATATTTTCAGTGATTTAGATGCTGCTTTTGAGCTCAGAGATCTGTAATCAGCTCATTTGCCACAAAGGAAAGGGACCCTTTGCACGTCCTTTTCTTCTTCTAGACATGACGTTTTTGCAGTGTGAGTTTGCCACAGGTTAAAACTTGGAGCCCTGCAGTAGAGACAGGAAAGCTGGTGTTAGTTATCCTTTAGTGCCTCTCATCCAAAAAAATCACAACATGATTTTCAATCAGGTCCATTGTATGTCAGCATTGTTTCCTCTACCCACAAACACCTCTACTGCTGGGTAACAAAAACCAGAAAAGCCACTCACTACAGGACCTGTTCATGGAATCTTGTAGGTTTTAAATATAGAATATTTGATTTTAAATTTGACCAGATTCTAGAGGTAAACCCCTTTTCTCTTGAAAATTGTGGGTTTGGAACACAGCCTCTTGAACTCAGCATGGATGGTATTTGAATGACAACTTACCTGGAAATGTACCATGTGCTGAATCCGAGGTTCCAGGAGTTTTATCCCTTGGCACATTCCTGGAATCCTCCTTTAACCTGCAGAAGGATGAGGTCTGGTTTTGCTCAGTTTGAAAAATCAGAAATAATGGCCATGCAAGGCAGGGTGAGCGTAAGGAGTCACGATCTATTTTACTTAATGCTCATTTTAGCCAAGTAGGAGGAACTAGAAAATGCTGCCGAGTGTTTATTTTCCATTTTCCTCTTTCTCCCCCCTCAGTGGACCTGAGCTCAGCCAGTGAAGATGACTTTGACAGCGAGGACAGCGAGCAGGAGCTGAAGGGCTACGCCTGCCGCCACTGCTTCACCACCAGTATGTCCCAGTCCGTGCTGGCCTGTCCCCTCTGCTGTGCCTGGGGGGTGGCTGCAGCCAGCAGGAGCAGCTCCTGTGCTGGAACAGCTGCTGACAGCATTGTGGGGGTGAATCAGCTGAAATGTGCAGCGTTCCTAACAGAGTTAATCAGGCTTTGCCATTGCAAATTAATACTGCGGTGACAAAGGAGAACCCTGAGGTAGACACTCAGACAGGAATAAATCTACATAATCCATAATCTATGTAATCAATTTGTGACATAATGAATCAGTGCTGGGCTGTGCCTGTCGCACACAAAACCTCCTGGTGCTGCACCAGATCTCCTGTGCAGCAGCCCTGTTCCTGTGGCTGTTCCTGAAGGTTGCCTGATGTTGGGGCATTTGCAGATGATGGAACTGGGAGCCCCAGAATGGGGAAGGAAATAAGAGGTTGAGAGCTCACTTCCTTTGCAGAAACCACAGTTTAGGAGAACAACAGCTGCTTGTTAGCTCCCAGGTAGAGCAGATAAGGCTTTTCTCTGTGCCTCAGAACTGTAGTTCCTTAAGCAAACAACCACGGTTTGTAAATTGAATATTGAGGATGCGCTCTGGGACAGGACAAACTTTTCCAGAAACATCTCCCAACTTTGTTACCCGTAGAAAAGCAGCTGTTTTTTGTAGCTGTACCTTTTTTGAACAATTCCCTTTGTTTGTGCTGGGGTGCTGTGTGAGTTGCTGAGCTGTTGCTTTCCCTGCCCCAAGCCTCCAAGGACTGGCACCACGGCGGCCGCGAGAACATCCTGCTGTGCACGGACTGTCGCATTCACTTCAAGAAGTACGGGGAGCTGCCGCCCATCGAGAAGCCCGTGGACCCCCCACCCTTTATGTTCAAGCCTGTGAAAGAGGAAGATGATGGCCTCAGTGGGAAGCATAGCATGAGGACACGGCGGAGTCGAGGCTCGGTGGGTTTCACCCTCTTTGATGTAGGGGTGAGAAGAGACAGGAGCCTGAACTGTGGCTGGTTTGCCATGGGCTGTGCCTGCTCCTGCTGCATTTGTGTGTGCCAGGGGAGCTTTGCTGAGGATTTCTCTGGAAAAAGGAGATGGAATGCCCCTGCAAGCTGTGTTATTCCTCTGTGATGACTGGCAGTGGGCTGTCATCATGAGGGGGCATTGACAGTGCATTACAGATGCTGTGCTAGTACATGTCCTCCTTCCAGCTGCATCCTGTCACAGTTACGCCCTGGGGAGGAGTTTAAAAAAATGAGATCTGTTCATGTGATCTCCTCGTGTTACTGGAATTGCAGTGTCTGCCCTACAGAGAGCCCTTGCTTTGCCTCTGTGCTCTGGGTTGTCACTCGGGTGGGGCAGCAGGAGCCTTCCTGGGAGCGTGGTGCTTGTGAGGGCTCTGGCAGCAGCTCTGGGTGGTTTATCATGGGGCTGGGTGTTGCTGATAGAAAGCAGCAGATAGATTTCTTTCCTTGCCCTCCCCTCTCTATCTTTCTGAACAGGATGATGTGACCATTGATTCTAAATACCTTGTGAGGCTCCACTCCTGGGGAGTGTTGGCTCTATTGCTGCTTTGGTAGCCAGTCCTCGAAAAAGCTGCCAAAATGGCAGGGAAACAGCTTTAATTATTGAAATGTACTGTACTGTACAATACTGCTGTACTCTGCTGCATAGCAGGAGCACACTGGAGCTGGGGTTTAGACCTTGGCCTTGACTGCCAACAGATGGAGTATTTTTAATGGAACATGGGGGTCCTCTCGTGCCTCATGCACCCTTGTGTGTGTGCTGTGTATTGGAACATCTTCCTAAATGCCATTCTTAACAGACACTGCTGATGAAATAATCAGCACTTAATGTTTGTGAGCAGACACATTAAAGATTTGCCTGCTTTTACATTTGAGTCCAGCTGAGCTCTGAAGGAAGCAGTGTAACAAGGTGACATGCTGTGGGTTTTTGCCCCCAGGCTGTTCCAGGGGTGCGTTCTGCCGAGGCAGAGCGCTCTGGGAGGCTGGGCAGTGCTGAGCTGGGTGTGTTTTCCCCCCAGATGTCGACCCTACGCAGTGGCAGGAAGAAGCAGGCAGCCAGCCCCGATGGCCGCGCCTCCCCCATCGCCGAGGACGTGCGCTCCAGCGGCCGCAACTCGCCCAGCGCCGCCAGCACCTCCAGCAACGACAGCAAGGCCGAGTCCGTGAAGAAATCCACCAAGGTAACCCTTCCCTCTGGCTTCTCCTGGCCAGGCACGGGGGATGCAGAGGGCAGGAGGCTGGGGAATCTTCCCTGACCTGAAAAACCCCGTGAGGGTGGATGAGGCAGAAGTGAAGTGGTGGAGTGAGTGTGGATGAGGCAGTGGAGCAGTGAGTGTGGATGAGGTGGAATGGTGCAGAGGTGCAGTGAGTGGATGAGGCAGTGGAGCAGTGAGTGTGGGTGAGGCAGAGGTGCAGTGAGTGTGGATGAGGCAGAGGTGCAGAGGTGCAGTGAGTGTGGATGAGGCAGAGGTGCAGTGAGTGTGGGTGAGGCAGAGGTGCAGTGGAGCAGTGAGTGTGGATGAGGCAGTGGAGCAGTGAGTGGATGAGGTGCAGTGGAGCAGTGAGTGTGGGTGAGGCAGAGGTGCAGTGAGTGTGGATGAGGTGGAATGGTGCAGCTGAGAGCTGCTTTGTGCTGGCCGGGCAGGGATGGGGGTGATCAAACCGCCCCTGTAGCCCCACATAACCTCAGTGCTCTCACAATGGACTAATCCCTCCATTTCGCATGCAAATGCAAGCATTAAGCTCAGGGGAGTAATGCAGATCAGAAACTCTGTATTTAAGACAAGTAGACAGTTTTGGGGATTTTTTGTAAGTAGTATTTAATCTTTGTTTACAAAGGACTATGAGCATTTAGTAATTGAGTCTGGTTCTGCTACTGTTTTTCTGGAGGTGTATTTGCTTGGTTGTTCAGAGCAAGCTGACAGTTGAGTCTGTTCAAATGAATTAAGTGCTTTTCCAAGAGAGTTCTAAAGAAACAAAGCCACATGAAGCAGGAATGCTTACCATTAAGCAGTGTGAATTGAGAAGTAGCAAGTTAAAAATAAATATTACCGAAAAAAAAGTCAAAATGAGTATGGAGCAAGTTTTCACATTATAAAACTGAAAACCTGGCAGAATTTAAAGTTAGGTAATTATGTGATGCACAGAGCTTTTCCAGGCCATGGGAGAAGGTAGTAATCTCAGAATAGCTATTCACTGTTGGCCCTGTATTTGAGGGGATCTAAAAATACTCCTCTCAAAATATCAAGGGTAGAGCAAGAGTTCCATGCAGCAGAACGAGGCTTATCCCATCTCCTGCAGAAATTGTGGCTCCATCTTGCACCAGTTAGTAACTGGTGTTGGTCTCTGTTAGAAGGGTAACCTGGGCCTTGATCTGCTGTGAGTTCTTGATGGACTTGGTCCTGCCCAGCTCTGTTTAAAATATCCCTCCATGTGAGGAATGCTTTATGCACTTCTCCTTTTTTCCTGCTAGTTTGATGTGTGTTGGATTGCTCTTAAATACTGACTGTCAACTCGTAACTTCTGCTGCTCCTTAATTTGTGTTAAATAGGGTGCCACTGGCCTACACTCAACTTACTTTGCATTTACACCCCTGGTAACTGTTGCCTTCTGCTTTCTTTGTGGCAGAAGATAAAAGAAGAGGTGTCTTCTCCTCTCAAGAACTCCAAGAGGCAGCGAGAGAAGGCAGCATCTGACACGGAAGAACCCGACAGGTCCAATGCCAAAAAATCCAAAACTCAAGTGAGTCCTGCAGAGTTTTTCTTCTTAGGAGGTGGGGAGGGGGTGCAAATCTGGTAACAAACCGAAAACATTAAATCAGTTTAAGCCACAGCAAATCATAACTTAATCTGTGGCTGGAAAGCAACCAATGCTATAATGTGTTCCTTCTGCTGAAAACAGTGGAGTGATGTGGGGTAGGTCCAGAAGTTGGTTTTTTTCTTTGTTTTAATATTGATATCAGCCATGCAGGAGTACACTGCATTGTTCTCCACTCCTTTCCTACTTTTTTTTTTATTATTTAAGTGTGGGGTTTTGTCTTCTGTGACAAGTTAGAAGACCACCACTAGAGTTGTCACAAGACAAATCTTTTCCATTGCTGGTCACTGTCAGAGTGAAGAAGTGTTTTGCTGTGTTCAGCAGGACCCCTCCTATATTTCAGTTTGTTCCTGTTGCCCCTGGGCGCTGTGGAAGGATGCTGGGTCTGCTGTCTCTGCACTTCCCTTGGCTATTTGTGTTCCTGTGCTGGTTCAGGCCCTGTGAGGTTCAAAGGGTACCTGCACCTGTGTCTGCACAGCACGTGTGACAGACCCTGTCCTGTGGCACACCAGGATTGTTTTTCCTGGGCACGGTGGCCACTGTTGCCTCTCCCCACAGGAGATCAGCAGGCCCAACTCCCCCTCGGAGGGAGAGGGCGAAGGCGAGAGCTCCGACAGCCGCAGCGTCAACGACGAGGGCAGCAGCGACCCCAAGGACATCGACCAGGACAACCGCAGCACGTCCCCCAGCATCCCCAGCCCCCAGGACAATGAGAGCGACTCGGATTCCTCCGCTCAGCAGCAAGTGCTGCAGGCGCAGCCCCAGGTGCTGCCGGCCCCGAGCAGCTCTGCCCAGGCCGCCGCTCCCACGCCGCCGGTGCCGGCCCCGCTCCCGGCGCTGCCGCCCGCCTCCAGCGCCGCCCCGGCCCCCGCGCAGGTGTCACCGCCGGTGTCCCAGCCCTCGGGGCAGCCCCAGCCCCCCGCCCCTCACTCGCACATCCAGCAGGCCCCCGCGCTGCACCCGCAGAGGCTGCCGTCCCC
>VZSR01003801.1:5106052-5147338 GCA_013398615.1 Brachypodius melanocephalos | reverse complement strand
CCGTGGTGACAGCCTGCACGCTGCCACCCATCCAGATCAAGGAGGAGGTCCCAGATGAGGCCGAGGAGCCCGAGAGCCCTCCACCTCCACCCCGCAGCCCATCCCCAGAGCCCACCGTGGTGGATATCCCCAGTCACGCCAGTCAGTCAGCCAGGTATGGAGCTTTCATCAGTGCTCTGCTTCCCCTGGTTTTATCCTCCACTGTCTGTGGAGCAGTATGGTACAGTTAATTTTCTCCTGGCTTTCTGGGAAGCTGGTAGTGTTTGGTGTAAGTGTAGAATGCTGTTTTTTAGTTTGGATGTACAGCTCTCAAATCCCACGCTCTTGCACCTTTCCCAGGGCTGAGCTCTTTCTCTTGTGTTCCTTTCAGGTTCTATAAGCACCTGGACCGTGGCTACAATTCATGCTCCAGGGCAGACCTGTACTTCATGCCTCTGGCAGGATCCAAACTGGCCAAGAAGAGAGAAGAGGCCATCGAAAAGGCCAAAAGGGAAGCGGAGCAGAAAGCCAGGGAAGAGAGGGAAAGAGAAAAAGAAAAAGAGAAGGAAAGAGAGAGAGAGCGTGAGCGTGAGAGAGAAGCGGAAAGAGCTGCGGTAGGTCCAGCTCTGGCTCGGAGCTGGGGAAGGGCACTGGTGGCTGGATCTGACCTGGATGATGACTGCAGGATGCAGATCCCCAGGAGCACTTTAATCCTGTCAGGGGTCTCTGAGCCTGGAGCTGTGTGTATGGAGTGAAATCCAGCCTGCTCTGAGCACCTCCCAACCTGCCTGGGACTGTCTTCTCCCTACAAGAAATGGAGTTTCTGCCCTGGTCTGGTTCTGTGGGGAGCTAGAGCAGCTGGGGAGAACTAGGCCAAGTGCTGACATTTACTCTGCAGTAGGAGGGCACTGTGCAGAT
Organism: Brachypodius melanocephalos; assembly: GCA_013398615.1. Lineage (NCBI taxonomy): Eukaryota > Metazoa > Chordata > Aves > Passeriformes > Pycnonotidae > Brachypodius > Brachypodius melanocephalos. The sequence continues at coordinate 5,146,441 of VZSR01003801.1, read as the reverse complement.
ACAGTGAGTGCCTTTGTGTCCCTTGCACTACTGTGCAGGCACACGAGTGCTGTCTCCTGGAGAGGGGGCTGGAGATGGGAAGTGTGTGTGTGTGTGTGTGTCTGAGGTGCTCTGAGCCCTGTGTTGACCCGGGCTTCTCTCCCCGTTTTGTGCAGCAGAAGGTGTCCAGCTCGTCCCACGAGGGCCGTCTGGGCGAGTCCCAGCTCAGCGGGCCGGCCCACATGAGGCCTTCCTTCGAGCCGCCCCCGACCACCATCGCGGCCGTGCCGCCCTACATCGGGCCGGACACGCCGGCGCTACGGACGCTGAGCGAGTACGCGCGGCCCCACGTCATGTCCCCCACCAACCGCAACCACCCCTTCTTCGTGCCCCTGAACCCCACGGACCCGCTGCTGGCCTACCACATGCCCGGCCTCTACAACGTGGACCCCACCATCCGCGAGCGGGAGCTGCGCGAGCGCGAGATCCGGGAGCGCGAGATCCGCGAGCGGGAGCTGCGCGAGAGGATGAAGCCCGGCTTCGAGGTGAAGCCCCCGGAGCTGGACGCGCTGCACCCGGCCACCAACCCCATGGAGCATTTCGCCAGGCACGGGGCACTGACTATCCCACCCACGGCGGGGCCTCACCCCTTCGCCTCCTTCCACCCGGGCCTGAACCCGCTGGAGAGGGAGAGACTGGCGCTGGCGGGGCCGCAGCTGCGGCCGGAGATGAGCTACCCGGACAGGCTGGCGGCCGAGCGCATCCACGCCGAGCGCATGGCCTCGCTCACCAACGACCCCCTGGCACGGCTGCAGATGTTCAACGTCACCCCCCACCACCACCAGCACTCACACATACACTCACATCTACACCTACACCAGCAGGACCCCCTACACCAAGGTGAGCCCTGGGACTTGGGTTCTTCTGTAGGGAATCCTGGAAATCTGACCCTGGAACTCAAACAGCAAATTCCCTGTCTTCCTGTCCATGCTGTGGTCCTGTGCTGTGTAAGGTTGTGATAACTAAAATGCAGTTACTTCTTGTGGGAGTGATGCAGGATGGTAACAGCACAGTGATCTTCCTTCAGGCTCTCACTGTGAAATGTTTGCTGGTTCATTCTGGGTTGGTTTTTTTAAGTACTGCTGGCCTAGAGCAACATCTTACAGCTGGAATAATTAATAGTCTCAGAGATGAATCCGTGCCTTGCCCATTTCTGAACAAAGATGCATGGTTACTGCTCTAGAGGTCTGGAGTCCTGGAGATGAGGCACTTGGCAGAAATGTTCACATTTTCTGGTGACAGACTGGAGAACATGGCAAGCCAGGCACCAGGTATTGCAGTTGCCAAGTAAGGGGAACAGGGGGAGGTCAGAGTACTTCAAATGCAGGTTCTGGTGTCCAGCTACTATTGCAGTGTTTGTGCAAGCAAATGCAGCATTCTTTGCCCTGGAGCAGTGTCCATTAAATGTGCTGAGATGCTCAGTTTGGGAGCTGGAGGGAACGTGAGTGCTGCTGCAGAAGCCAGATTGTACAGCAGGGAAAGCAGCAGGGTGGTGTGAGATTCTGGAGGGCTGGGGGGTTGCAGGTAGGAGATGTCAGCATTCCTGAAGCTTCTGAGGCTCACTGCAGAAATCACAGGTGGGCTCAGTTGCAGGCAGGTTTGCAAACCCCCTCACAGCAGAGGAATCTTCACGTAGGCTGTGTCTGTACAAGGATTCTGTTGGCAGGTGAGTCAGTCACTGAGCAGCTCTGTGCAGGTAAGTCTGGATGCTCCCCAGGTACTTGTTCTGGACAAAACCACAGCTTGCACATTGTCCCTCCCAGTCCAGAGAGAGGCTGGTGCAGAGACAGCCCAGCCAGTTCACTGCCAAATCTCTCTGTGTGTTTGAGAGGTCATTTGGCTTTGTGCTCTGCCAGGTTCAGACACAGTGAGGGGCTCTGGGGTGCTTCTTGCTCCGAGTGGTTCCATTGGTGCTCAAGGATCATCTGACCCCTGTGTCCCCTTAGACTGGGGATGAACAGGGGGTAAAATGACCCCACGCTTCTGCTGTGCACCAGCTGAGGGAAGTGTTCTGGCTTTGTGTTCCTTTCCCTGGCAGTTCCTCTGCACTCCCCAGGCAGCTGATGGACGCCTTCTCTCCTTCTCTCTCAGGCTCAGCAGGACCTGTTCATCCACTGGTGGATCCTTTAGCAGCTGGACCCCACCTGGCACGTTTTCCTTACCCACCTGGGACCATCCCCAACCCATTGCTAGGGCAGCCACCTCACGAGCATGAAATGCTCCGACATCCAGTCTTTGGTGAGAGCATTTTCTGGTCCTTTGCGAGGGTCGGCTTTGATCTGAAATGTCTCTCCTCCTGTGTGCTGCAGGATTTCTCAGTGTGGGGAGGGGAGCCGTGATTTTGGGTGGCTGTGATGGTTTGTTGGGATGAACAAGAAGCAAACAAGAGTGTAAATAGTGGTTGCTGTCCTCCAGGTACTCCCTACCCTCGGGATCTGCCTGGTGCCATTCCACCCCCCATGTCAGCAGCCCACCAGCTGCAGGCCATGCACGCCCAGTCCGCAGAGCTGCAAAGACTGGCAATGGAGCAGCAGTGGTTGCACGGGCACCCTCACATGCACGGTGGGCACCTACCCAGTCAGGAAGATTATTACAGGTGAGGCTGCAATGAAGGTTTTGGGGGCCTGGGAATTCTATCATATTTCTCCTCCTTTTTCCCTCTGAGTTTTTGCCACTCTTGCTGTGTGCTGGGCCCTGATGCAGTTGCAGGTGAAGCTGTGCTCAGACCTGGTTTGGGCAGGTGGGAAGTGAGGTCCAAATTACCGGCCCAGTAGTTGAGTCTCCTGTTGCAGATTCCCCTCTGACTGGGTTTTTTTGGGGGATATTCAGTGCAACTGCTGCTTCCACATCTTTCTCTTCCTTGAGAGCAGCAGAGAAGGGTGGGCAGAGCTTTATGGAGAACAGGGGAGGAATTCAGTGAATCCTGAGGGATGACTGAGGGCAGTGGGAATTGGAGTGTGTGAATAGCAGGGGTCCAGCAGTGCAGGCTGAGGATGCCTGGAGGAATCCTGGAGCTGTTTCTCCCGGGAATGCTCTGTGGGGGCGACCCTGGAGGGGCTCTCTGGGCCTGCCTGTGTGACACCAGCGTGGTCCCAGGCTGCCAGTGACTGCCACATGTCCCATCTGCTGGCACTGGTGCCACGTGTGGGGTACCCTGTGCTGGGACAGTGCCCAGGGTGGTGCTCAGAGCTCTCCCTGCAGCCCTTGCTGCCTGCACGGCTGAGCAGGAGGGCAGAGCTGCCTCCTCCGAGGTGTCTGACACCTCCTTTGTTGTGTTAAAATGAGTTTTCTTTCTCTTGCAGCCGACTGAAAAAAGAAGGCGACAAACAGTTGTAATAAATTATTTATTTGTAAACGCTGGCTATGGAAACCCCAGTCCTTGGGAAGGAGTGGAACATTTTTACATACAAGAAGAGCTACAAAAGGAAAAGAATATCTTATAAAGATTTCTTTATATATTTAAAACAGAAGCAACCACCCAACAAGTAGAGACTTATCAGCATAGTGTTCATTTGTAGAGAAGATTTCTCAAGACTGGTGTGGGTCTCCCTGCATGAAAACGTATTCAGAAGCCTATTGGAAATACAGGACTGTGTGGAATATTCAGAGAACTTCCTGCAATCTTGTTTTTTTTTTTTTTTCTCTTTTCTTTTCTTACTAGTTTGTTTTCAGTAGGTGCTAGAATCAGGTTCACAACACGAGTCACTGTGCGTGAAGGGACACTCAGTGCATCTATAGGTAATGAAAAAAAAAAACAAGGATTGCAAGTAGGTGACATAACAAGCTCTGAATCCAAGTGCTATAATAATAAAAAAATCTACTTTTATTTTAATACATTGTAGGAAAACTTCATAATTTTAAAGAGAGCTCAGTTCTGCAGCATGGCTTTTTAAGTCTGTAAATAACTTTTTTTGGGTAGAGGGGAGAAACAAAACAAACTCCAGAAACGTTTATCTTGATTTTCAGTAACATCACAAATTGTGAATTCCTACCTGGTATTGACAGAATACAGAGTTGATTTTTTAATAAAAAAAATATATATAATTATCCCTTTAATTAAAGGGAATGATGGGTATCAATAATTTCAAATGGGTAAAAGCTTGAAATTTGGTTTATTATCAACAATAAGCATTAAAGGGATTTGCAGGGATAATGTTGCAAATGACTGTTTCTGTTCTTGGTTTTTGGTTGGTTTGGTTGTTTGGGGGTTTTTGTTCGTGTTCCATCTCTCTGTTCTGCAGCTGATTTTGTTGAGTTGGGTTTCTCAGCAGCTCAGATGTCCCTTGGACCCCGCTGGCCCTTTTGATGCCACCTTCAACAGTTCATTTTCAGCGTGGCCATAAAACACTTCTTTCCTGTGACCTTTTGAAACTTAATCTAGCTCCATTGGGTTTAGACTTTGGGCAGAAAGTTCAGAGAAATAATCTGTTCTAAAAAAATCTCTTTTTAAAAGATGTTCCATGGCTCAGGCTAGTGCAGCCACAATTTTGTATGCACGTGCATACTTTGGGAGGGCTTGCTTTTCCTGGCCTCCTATTTGATAAGTTCTTAAGAAAAGTGAACTTGCAGTTCATTAAGTTGTGTTGCAAAGACCAGTCTGTTTTTGTCTTTGACTGTTTTAAGTTTGGGTTTTAATAAACAAAAGCTGTTTAACTGCCACCAGTGCTGTGTCCCTCAGGCACAGACTGCTCTGGGCTGAGCGGGGTCCATGGACAGTGACATCTTCTGCCTCCCAAGCCCACGGGGGAACTCCTGTTGGCTGCTTCCCACCAGGCTGGGGAGAGGAGAGGAATACACAGTGAGCAGTAATGCAGACAGCTCTGCTTACAAGACAGATTTTTATTTTTCTCCCCAGTTTTGCCAGAGTTTTCTCTGCCAGAGCAGAGGGTGACGCCACCAATGGACATCTGAACCTGCTGCTCGTTTTTTCTGCTGGTGCACAGCTCCCCCCATTCTCTCTCTCTCACGAGTGCTCTCTCTGCTGTTGTAGCCTGTTCAGTGTGATGGTTGTGTCCTAGGACTGTCCTGAGCCACTCTGATAAAGTTGTAGTTAATCAGCACAGTGCTCGTCCACCTCCTGCTGCTCAGCCCAGAGCTGCTGGCAGACAATTCACCACTTAAAAACGTCCTAGGCTCACCAAGGCCAGAGTGGAGGGGAGAGCAGGGGATTTTTCACAGATTTTCCCTTTTTCCTGTGTTCCACTGCAGATTTCTCTGTGCTGAAGCTCTGCTCTGGTGTTTGAGCAGTCCTGCTGTGTTTGGGTGAAGGTGTTGGGAGGGGCAGGTTGTGTTTCTGAGGTGGGGGAACCACGAGGTCAGTCTAGAATTGGGGGAGGTGAAGTCCTTGTCCATGACTGAGGGCAGTGATGGGGTGAAAAAGTTTCCTTATGGAACAGGGGTTGTTTTTGCTCAGGGCTGAGCAGCCAGGAGGATGGGCCTTCTCAGCAGAGAGTGCCTCAGTTTGCTTTAATCAGGCACATTTCAGTTCAATCTCTCCCCTACTTTTGTTTTACCATGTGGAACTGGGGAGTTTGGGAGAGTTCAGCCACTTCAGCTGTTTCTTCTGACCCTTCTCTTGCTGTTTTTTAGCCATAGTTGTTCAGAAAAAGGAAAAGCCAATTCCTTCTAGTGGTCTTCTCTGTATTCCTTATTTTTCAGCTGAAGTTGCAGTCTGTTCTGAAGCTGTTCATGAATATTTTTTCCCAGAAGAACATTCTGATAATGTATGGGAGCTTTTTTGTTCACATCATTCAGCAAATAAGCACTGAAATTCTTCCATTTTAGCCCAGTGATTAACTACAACTTTACCTGCAGTGGCTTCTGAAGCCACCTCGGTGTTCGATGCCATGTTAAAAAAAAAAACAAACCAACCCAGACCTTTTGATTTTCTTTCAAGAAATCTCTCTTTACTTTTCCTCTGTTCTGAAAGTTTATTTTTAAATTTTGCTTTAGTGTTTTTGAAACGTCTCTCTTGTTCTATGTCGTCATGGTTGAGCTTGTTTCACTGCACCGTTAAAGCAGAGTGTACATTCTGACTGCTACATTTATATATATCTTGAAGCTTAATGTATATATGAGTAGTTTGCCATGGGATAACACAGTGTAAACAGAGTAGAAACCCAGAAATCGTGACTTCTGTGTTCTCTCCATTTGAGTATTTTGTAATTTTTTTGAAATATTTGTGGACATAAATAAAACCAAGCTACACTACAGCAGCCAGGTTTTGCCTGCAAGTGAAATGTGTCTCTTGATGGTTGTTAGTGGGAGAGGAGCTACTTTCACCTGGGATAATGTGGGGTGCTGGCATGGCCACCTTGTCTGGTTCAAAACTGTCTTTTCTTGACTTTATTTTTTCCCTCTTTGAGATAATTTTAATACACAGTGCACAAACACCAAAATCAAGCCCAGTTCTGTGTCCTTGAGTCAAATTGCTGCTCAGTTTTCACCATAATACACTGTGTATACCCCAGCAGCTGCGTTTTTGGGAATTGTTTTTCCTGAGAGATGTTCTTTGTGCCAGTAGAACCGTGTTGAACACAACTGATCCAGAGCTGGCAAGGGATGCTTTCCAAAGGGTAATTGCAGAGAGGGAGGTGCACAGTAACTCATTGTCTGCTCATTTTCTTCTGGAAAGCTGAAATTTGCCTCCGAATTCCATCAAGTTTGTGCCCACTGTGGTGACGGTGTGAGTGGTGAGGATCAGCATCTCCAAAACGCAGGGAGGTGTTGGGGTGGCGCAGAGAGCTTTGCAGAACGAATTGTTCTGGTCAGAAGGGATGTGGGAAGGTTCCTTTCCTTCTTGGTCTGGTTGTGCTGTGTGATTTATCAGAAATGGATGCTCTGACTCCGTTCAGGGTAATTGCTGCTCTGAGCACAGTGAGAGGAGTGTCCTGGTGCTGGAGGGAGCTCGGGGCAGGCACACAGGGCTTCATGACAAATGGCATGAGAGGCTGCTCTATTTACACCCCGTGGCATTTTATGAGGGGAAGGTCAGCTCTTGTCTGCTGCAAATAGCTTCTGAAAGTGCTTTTCCCCAGCCTGTGCTATTTATTTTGACATTTCTTTTTTAATTCCTTGTGCTCAATGTAGAACTTGAGTGGGCTCAGGCTGCCCCGTCCTGCTTAACAGGTTCTGAGTTCCAGAGGTAAAATGATAAATTCCACGGGGACGGGGCTGAAGAGGACTTTCACTTCTGGATAAATGGAACAGTGCAGTTATTAAATTGTGGATCTGTGTTAATGGGGTCGTGCTGTTGCAGGGTGGGAGCTGGAAGCCATCCAAGCTGTGTGGCTTTGCCCAGCTGCACCTTGGCAGAGTTCCTGTGAGGCTGTGCTGGCTCCAAGGGCATGGGGTGGGATTGGATCCTTCCCAGGCCATGGATCCATTCTGCGGAATAGAAATCTCCCATTTCCAACGCCACGGAATTCCATGGAATGGGATGGGTTGGAAGGGATCTCAGAGACCACCTCATCCCAACCCCACCTTGGGCAGGGGGCCTTGCTTTCCTCACCTGGATTGGCTCAGGGATTTAACCAGGAGACCAGGGAGAGGCAGAGGGTGTGTGAGGAGTTCCAGTGCCTGTTACTGAGGAAAGGTGGGAAAGCCAAAATCCGGGTTTTTGAGGGATCCCAGCACCTGCTCAGGAGAGGAAGGCAGGAGTTGTGAGGGTCTCCAGTGCCGGGTAACGAGGAGAGGCCGCTCAGGTGGTTTGTTGGGAGGTTCTGGCACTTTTGAAGCACCAAAACTGCTCCGGGGGAGCTGGGGGTGCTCTGAGGGGAGGGCGGAGCCTAACACCCGGGGTGGAGCAGCACGTGAGGGGGCGGGGCCCAGCACGTGAGGGGGCGGGGCCTAGCTTGGGGCAGAGTGGCACGTGAGGGGGCGGGGCCAGCACGTGAGGGGTGGAGCAGCACGTGAGGGGGCGGGGCCCAGCACCTGAGGGGCAGAGCGGTGTGTGAGGGGTAGAGCAGCACCTGAGGGATTCCGAAGGTTCTGGAAGAGCCCAGCGAAGGCCTCAGGTGAGGTTTTTTTCCTGCTGTGCCAGGAAAAGGTGACAGGAGGGCGGTGGGGGAATCTGGGGGCAGCCAAAGAGAGCCTTGGGGCTCCTGTCCCTCAGTGCTCCTCCATCCCACCTGTCCTGGCCATGTCTGTGTCCCCGGGCCAGCCCAGGCCCTCACCCAGGGGTTTTTTGTCCTCTGTCCGTGTGTCCAAGCACAGATGCTCATCCCTCTGTCCCAGACAGCTGCTCCTGCACAAAATCCCAGGTGTTTCCTGGCCCTGGGACCCCTGGGGGACAGGTGAGGCTGGGCCAGCCCTGCTGGGGCTGTGCTGGATCCATCCTTGGGGTGGTTCCTCACCCTCAGGGATCAGGAGCAGCATCTGAAGAAGGGAAGAGCCTTTGGGGGAGCCCTGCATGTCCAAGCCAGCCTTTGCAATCTGCTGTGCTGCTCGTGCTCCTCTTTAATTAAAAGCTGATTCTTCTGGTGATGATTTTGCAAAACCAAACCAGAGCAAAAGATAAAAACAACGTAATGCAAACCACAGATCCCACATGGACAATTTAGCCAGGTTATATTTTTTTCGTTCTTTGCAAATGCTGCTCTCTATAGAAGTGGGAATTTGGCCCCTGCAAATTCAGCTACTCTCTCCCACCTTCTCCCTAGAGAAATATCCGCTGAAGGAATCTGGCAAAAAAAAAAAAAAAATCTGCATGAACTTTCAGAAATTTTTACGAAACTGAATTCTAGAATGTTCACCTGGGGCACCTGAATGCTAGTGCAAAGCAGGTTTCTGACACAATATGAGCATGTTTTCCTTGAGCCTCACAAATGAGAGAAATGAGTCTTCACAATAAATATTGACCTGACCGTTTTCTGGTCAGATGAGTCGTGGGAAAGGCTCGGGGAAAGGCACCATAAAAGAAAGACAGCATTTAATGAGTGGAGGACACTTGGCAGGTAGGAGTCACATCCAGGACAGGATTTGATTGTTGTTTTACACATTTCAGGGTTTTGAAGTCAAGAGTATGTAAATTTCAGGCCATAAATCAAGCCCAGCTTCATGGTAAGCACAAATAACTTTGCTGATTATTCATATTAATGCAGTAATGTGCTTTCCCAAGCACCAAGGCACCCTTGGGCAGCTCAGGGGTGCAGCTGTCAAAGATGTGGGAAGATCGAAGTGATTGGTCCTGTTGCCTGTTCTGTTGCTCTGGGTGACTTTGTTGTGTCTTTCCAGTTCCTGAATCCTGCTGCAATTCTGTTCCACCATTTGTTAGCTCTTTAAATATTTGTCCCGTGTCTTTACCTGTGGCAATGTCAGCAGGAAGGAGGGTTCTCTGCAGAGGTGCTGCTTGTGAACCTTCCTGAGGCTGCCAGGGAGAGAAATTAGGGATGAATTGATGGGCTGGCCTTGGGAAACGGCTCGGTGTGATGCCGGTGGAGTTGTATTTCACTTTGCCTGCGGTCCTGGTTCTGCTGGGACAGACTATTAGTCAAATCTGGAGGATGGAGATTTCTCTGGCCTTGCAGCTTGTTGGAATGACCCCCAATTACAAAGTGTGGGCAGTTACGAGGAATCTGCTGCTCCTGTCCTGGGAACGTGGCTGAATCGGAGCTTTCAAAGCACCCCTGGTGGGTTTTCCCTTCCTCTGAGTTGGATTGTTTGAGTGCCATCCAGCTGTGACTTTTATCCTTCCCTCCAGTTCATTCCTTCACAGCTTAATGCTCTTTATGGAGTGGCAAATAAAATGGACATGAGCAGCAGTGTTTTAAATAAAATGCACATGAGCAGCAGTGTTTGAAGAAGTGCCAGGAGACACTCAGCAGCACAGGAGTAAAGGAACACTCTGCGATGTCACCACTCTGTTTTCAGGTTCCTTTGCTGCTGATTGTGCGATTCCAAACTGCAACATTCAGTGGATTGCAGAAACAAATTCTCCCTTTTCCTTCTGTGTTATTTAAAGCCAAGCTCCTTGGCTTCACTGATTTCTCCTGGAGACAGTACCCGGGGCCAGAAACTGTTGGGAGGTGTTGTGACAGAAATGCCTTCATCTAAATGTAAATGTTGCTGTCCTGCCTCAGGCTGCCTTTGAGAGGCTTTTTTTTTTTTTTTCTGTGGGAAGCAGCTACAAAGTAATGGTCCCAATCAATTTATTCATGTCAATAAAAGGTCTTTTATATGCTTATTTGAAATGTATTGTTCTGGGCTGATAGGAACGCGTTTGTTTTCCAAGCAGGCGTGTCAGATGGAGTGAGAAATAGGGAGCGTGAAGGGGAAGGAAAAGGAATCCGTCGGTCTGGCTGGGAGGAGTTCCAGTTTGGGATCTTGAGGGTGGGAAGAACGGAGGAATTCCAGTTCGAGATCTTGAGGGTGGGAAGAATGAGGGTGCCTCAATAGAGGGACACGAGGAGATAGGACAGAACTCCTCGTCCCTGAGCCTGGGACAGGCTCAGATTGGGTTGGGGTGGAGTAAAGGAGTTCAACAAAGTCCCTAACTCGAATAGAGATTTTCTCAGCCACCCGAGTGCAGAAACATTTGCTTGTACATCTTGGACAAAGTCAGGTTGACACTTTCTAACCCCACCCCTCCTGTCTGCTGAAAAGGGAAATCAGGTAAGAAGGGCCACACCAAACTGCAAAAGACAACTTTTTTTAAACGTATTTTGTATTCCACATTAAAGTGTGAATACTGTATGTGCATCTCATGCCTGCACCACCCATGAGTGGGGTTTCTATGCCTGTTTTAATTTCCTTTTGACTTGAGCTTCACTTTGGGGTAACCTGAGTGTGTTCTGGCAGCCAGAGGCTGATGGGCTCGGGCAGGTGCTGATGGCAATTCCACCTCCTCTGCCCGTGGAGCTGGGTTGTGTAATCCTGCCTGCAACTCCAGGCTTTTCTCTCCAGTAGCAGTCTGGCATTCGTGACAAATTACTTAATGGCCCATTGAGGGATAAATGTGTCCCCCAGGGCTGGGCGATGCCTCTGCCAATCTGTCCAGGTGCAGCTCGGTTCTGCCACCACTCCCAGGGCTGCTGGTGCTGTACCTTGGCTTCCCTGTGTACAGAACAGAGGTAAAGCTTCCTTCTGGCTCTAAATTACAGTTTTGTTCTTTCAAAAGAGATTCGAACAGATGGATTTCCGCTATTTATGCATTAGAGATGGAAGAGAACTTGGTAAAGGCTTTTGAGAGCCTTGAATCCTAATGGTTCCAGGATTTGTAACTGCAGTGCCATCATTTCAGTGTGATTTGAACCTTCGCTGCTGGGGTTTATTTACACCTTCTGTTCTGTCCTGTGTGCTATGCATCTGGCCCCTGGTGCTGTGCAGCGTGAAGGAGGCAGAGAGAGAACTGTCCTCACCCTAATGACCCTAATGACCCTGACTCTAATGACCCCAGTGACCCTAACCCTAACTGCAGAGCCCCTGCTCTGTGACCCACCACGAGCAGCTGGTTACAGCCCCACTGCTGGGTTCAGCTGGGTTTACCTGGGCTAAGGCGGGGCCTGGAGGTGAGATGTGTGAGACAAGAGCTCCTTTGTGCCATGGTCACACTCCTGCTCCCTGGGCACCACAGAGCAGCAGCTGAGCCTGCGCTGTGACATTTGTAAAGCCAGATCTGTGCTCGTCCTTCTTCCATTATTGCTTGTTCTGTCCGAGCCTCTGTAATGGATCAGATCTCTCTCTCACAAAGACATCTTTTATTGCTGAGGAATGTTAAACAGGCATCGTGGCTCTGTTCTCAGAGCCCTGGTGTGGGATTGCTCCTTTTTAATCAGCATTCTAACCCTGTGCCAGTGCAGGGCTCCTGCAAACAGCCCCGTGGGTTTTCACCTGTGCCAGACCCAGCTCTGGCACTGCGGGACAGACACTCCGTGTCTGGCTGGGCCCCCAGGGCCCGTCTGCCTGAGTTTTATTTACAAGAGTGCAAATCAGTAAACACGAGCTGCTGGCTGATGGCCCTGCCGTGCGTTCCTGTGCCAGCCGGGCTGCAGGGGCTGGGCAAAGCTGCCTGTAGGAGGCCTCTGACTACTGAGTGCCAGCCCTGGGCATGGAGAGTCCCTGTCCACCCTGGGGGGAAGGACAGGGCATGACAGGGGATGTGTCCCCGGGAATTGAGCAATGGTCCCGACTGCAGCTCTCAGTGCGGCTGGAGAGTGGGCACTGACCATGGCACTGACCATGGCACTGACCTCACCACTGACCACGGGCACTGACCATGGCACTGACCATACCTCTGACCTCACCACTGACCACGGGCACTGACCATGAGGCAGTGACCTGGGCACTGACCATGGCACTGACCATGAGGCACTGACCATGAGGCACTGACCTCAGCACTGACCCTGGGGCACTGAGGGGCTCCCTCCCAGCTCCGGGGGTGGCCGGCGCTGTTGTCCCTGCGCCCCGCGAGGCCCCAGGTGCCATCTCAGGATTGGCCACGCGATGGCAGCAGATCCTCGGGAAAAAGGAATTCAACCCTCGAGCATCCGCGACTGGCTGGGGAGCTCACGGGAACCTGAGACTGCCACAAACACAGAAATTTGGGCATCCCCACAGCGCGGGGAGAGCCCAGGGGGACCCGGGGCACCTGCGGGGCTGCGGCTTTCCTTGGGCTTCTTTTGCTTTGCAAATACAAATTTCCGTGCCCAAACTTCCCACCTGCTTCCTCCTCTTTTTCCCTTCTGAGCGGCACCTTTTGACTCTACCTGGCCGTGTAAAGTGGAAAAAAAATCCTGTTATACTTCTCTTGCTCCACGTTAGGGGCTGGCAGACCCGAACCTTTGACTGAAGCAGATCTGTGCGTGTGTGCACATTTCTGTCCCGGGGGAATTCGGGCTGGGAATTCCTGTCCGGTCTGCTAGCAGCTGTGTGGCCGTGTGTGACAGCGCTGCCTCCCCGTGTGACAGCGCTGTCCTGTCCCTCCCTCCCAGCAGTGCCTGGGACGCCTTCCATTCACACAGGGATATAAACACGAGGCAGCTGCACTGCCAGTGTTTGTTTCTTTTAGATGGCCTCCACTTTTGAACTTCAAAAATACACAAGCCCCGCGGTAATATTTAATAAAAGCACCCCAGCTATCGGCAGCCCTGTTCTTCCTCACCTGAACACTGCACAAATGGATGTGGAATGGGCAGCACTGCTGAGAGAGCCTCCTTTGGCTTTCCAGGTGTTAAAGCTCTCCCAGAGTTGCCTGAGTTGCCACCAGCTTCTGTACATATCTTCTTCTGGTTAAATTTTATTTATTGCCCTTGGAAATGAGCCTACTTTAATACCTTCTTGGTGTATCCATATATAAAAACATCCATGGAATGGCCTCCTTGGAGTTGCCTTGCCTGTATCGACATGTGGGGATGGCCAAGATATTCTTGTCTTTTTTAATGGCTGAGAAATGGCTGCTGTTAATTCTGTGTAATGACTGGGTTCACTGGGTGAAGTGCAGCTCTCTGCTCTCTTGTCTGAGCTCTCCTGTACTGTAAATACTTTTCTCAGTGTGAAAGTCCTTTCTGCTGTTCCTGATGTCCCTGGTCCAATGGCAATATTGATTTCTTATATGCAGTGAACAAGATTTACTGCTGATTTTCTGGAGACGTTTCCTTGGCCTGCACTCCATCGTTCTTGCTTCCAGAGCTGCCCTTTCATTTAACTTTCCTGCAAGGCCCCCAGCCACTATTAACTCCTCCTTCTACATTCACAGCCTCACCTCCTCTCCACTTTGGTTCAAAGACTCAAAATAGAGAACCAACCATGCATTCCCCCGAGAAGGAAACCCAAAGTCTGCACTTTCAGCTGGGTGAACTTCTTGCCAGTTTCAGACGCAGAGAGAGGACTTTGAGATCAACGAGGTTCAACCCCGAGCCAGTAATCAGTGTTTGGAAACAGAGCGGAGGGAGAGAGGAGGAACAATTCCCCTCAGGTCTCCTCCTTTGTATTGTTTTTTCCATGTCAATATATAGGCTTGGCCAGCCTGTTGTTATCCTGTGCTTCCAGGGAAATGCAGGAATAATTCTGCTGATTCCTGGACTTGTGGGTAAAACCCATCATTTCAGTGCTGTGGTCTCTGGGCAGTCTGTATGGCCAGGGAATGTTGGCAGGGGGTGGCAGAGCCCATCCCTGCTCTGCTCTGCCTGGATCTGTGTGCACACAGCCTCTGGAGAGGCTAATTAGCAACCATTAGGGAAGCAGCTCGCTCGTCAGGGCGAGGGTGCAATAAATAAAATATCAGCAAGAGTAGGTGGGTGAGCCCAGAGATACCAACAGGGCTGTGCAGAAGGGGTTTAGAAAGAAACACTGTGGGGAGCCCACAGTGAAGGCAAGGCTGTCAAAAATGCACACAATAATCCATTTGCTGCCTGCCCCGCTGGAATGCCTGGGATTAGGCAGTCCTGGGCTTCAGGGAAATCAATCCCATGCACATGACTGTGCCTCTCTTTTCCCAATAGCAAGGAAGGATTTCAGCACATGGTGGGGAAGGGACGTGAGGAGCTTCCCTAACTGCCTTGTGTTCCAGCATTTGTTCCATTCATTAAATGAGCCCTTTAAAGCCACTGCTGGGGGCTGCTGATGGTTCAGTGCACAGCGTGTTTTTATGAGCAGGTTTATCTGCCACTGCTGGCTCAGCCTTTCTCAGGGCTCCAGCTCCTCTTCTGCAGACCTGAGGGTGGGGTGAAGTTTGCACTGAGGGTTGTTGAATGCTCTGAGATCTTCAGTGGAAAAGATTCCGAGAGGGCTCAACATCATTTTGGGAAGCCTTGGTGAAAACAGTTTGCCCTTGTGTCCTACATGAGAGATGTGTTGGATTTTAGCCTGGTTACCAGCAGCTTAGGCAAGGATGAAGCAAAGTTGAGAGGCTTTGACCTAAAAAACCCCTCAGTGCTTAAAAAGGGGGTTTTGACCCATTCTTTCTTTTCTCCAGATGTGTAAAACAGGGAGCACCCAGGAGGGGAATTGCTCCTGGGGTAGAACAAGGTCAGACAAGTCCTTCTAGGGCGAAAGAACAGTTAAAAAATCATTTTTGGTGCTTAACAGGGAGGCAGTGAAGCGACTAAAAAGCGGGTGTGATATGTTGAGATAATCTAATATAAGAGAGGACCCTGGAGGCAGAAGAAGCCATGGTTAAAGCCAGCAGCAGCCACTGGAAAGGCTTATCAGGAGCAGCAGGAAGTTGGAATAATCAATCCTGGAAGGAACATGGCTCTTTGCTGCAGCAGGTAGAGCTAGGAAATATTTCACATCTTGGTACTATGACCTGGATTATCCAGAGTCCAGCAGCTGGGTAAGACTTCAAACAACCCAGAAACAAAAAACCAAACCCAAAATATTTTTAAAAGCCAAAAAAAGGAAAAAAACCAACGCTGACTCTCATTAAGGGTCATGTGCCACTTTTCACAAGAGGTCTCTGAATCCAAATGCTGGAAAGAAAAATACATTCTAGAGCTCTGCTGGCTGACTGAGCCAGGTGACAGGTGACAAGAGAAATATTTATGTGGGCACGGCCAAACAGTCAAATATTTGTGTGTGTCTGTGTTCACAAACATAAACACAGAGAGGAGAGATCAGAAAACTTCCTGAGTGAAGGAGCAGGAGGCAGACGGGGGAGGGAGGTTGTGACTGTGCAGTGCAGGGGTGAGGAAGCTTTTCCAGAGGAGAAGAGGCACGGGAACCCTCCAGCTCTGGAGCATGGAAGCAGGAGCGGCACACGGCAGCTCCGAGCCCGGCTCAGACAGAACGGGAACACAAGTTCAGCTTTACCTCTGCCTGAGCCCGCGATAATGAGGGCACAGACAACCGCGGCCGGCCTCATTAGCCATTCCGCTGCCCAATTAGGCTGGGAGCTAATTGCTCATTAATGAGCCCGTACCTGCTGGGGCAGCTGGGTTTCCCTGGAAGTCGCGGCTGGAGCCGCAGTAGACGCTGGGGGGAACAGAAGCGAGGATTGAAGCCACGGCAATGGAAAAGCAGCTCTGCCGCTGAGGAGGGGCTGTGCTGCTCCGCCGCCGCTCCCTGGGGACGGCGCTTGGATTCCCGGCAATTAGCCCCGAGCCCCTCGGGCTTCCTCTGCCCGGCATCCTGCAGCCTGGCTGAGCCTTGAGGGGCCAGCAGCTTGAAGGTGGAGGCTGATCCTGACCTGTGCCTCTCTCCTGAGCATCCCTGCAGAGCATCCCTGGCCTCCAAGGGGAGGGAGGTGATGGTCTGAGCCGGCAGGCAAACTGCAGTGGTCCAGGCAAATCCAGTCTGCAGGATCTGGGCCGTGTCAGCAGCCCCGGGAACATCTCCTGGGAAAGGGAAGCTGGAAACAGAGATGTGCTGAAGGCCACATCTTAGCTGGACTCTGACGTAAACATGTTTTGTTCAGTGGTGACAGCACAGGCGCTGCCTTGAGAATGAACTTTAGTATATGTGAGCACAGGTGGGGCTGTCGGGCACTGTGTGCACACCTGTGTCCCCTCAGCAAAACTCGTGTCCCCAACCGCCCCAGGCTCTGCTGGACAGAGCTGTGCTGGGGACAAAGCTAAACATCCTATTTTCGTCTGGAGACTCCTTGTCTCAAAGGGAAGAGAACCTCTGCTGTGGGCTGCACACTCCTGTGGCTTTTGGAGCAGACCCACAGGGATTTTCTGTGGAGAGGTGGCTGCAGGAGGAGGGAAGGAATGCATTTCTCATTATGTGCTGCAGCCTCTCCGCTCTGGCAGCCTGAGAAGAGAAATTCTCTCTCCCTCCCCAGGCCCTCTACCCCCTGCAGCTCGCTGATTATTTTTGGCTGAGGTGGAAAGCACAAGCCCAGCATTTTTCCCAACGGGGAGTGACCCAGGCAGGAGGGAGGTGAAGCCTGGGCTGTTCCCTTTGTGCTCTCTCAATCAATAGCCACACTTTTGCTTGTCTGGAGCTCCTTTCCTCTGAGCACACCAAAGAGCTTTAAGAGCTGTTCTGTCCTCACAGCTCACCCTGACCTCAGCTGAGCAGGAGGGGTGAAACTGGGGCACAGCTCCCCGAAATCACACAGGGGCTGGGACTTTCCATCGATTTTCTGTGGGCTTTTATCCTCAGGCTCTTCTGCTGCTGAGGGCCTTCGTTCCCTGCCCTGCCTCTGTCGTGCTGTGGCTCCTGCACGGTGCTGTTGGTAATTCCTGTGGCTACAGCTTCTGAATGGAAAGGTTCCTCTGGGTTGTGCCTTCAATAAAATAATGCTTGAAATAAATAAAATACTCCTGCTCCGCCAGGCAAAGGGTTTGGCTTTTGAGGAACAGCTGTGCCTGTGTGGGAGCCAATCTGACTACAGAACACGCCCAGGAGTTGCATTTGGAAAGCTGAATGGAGAAGAAAATTGTGTGGAAGGGGGTCAAAGGCACCCCAGTGAGGTTGAGGGGTGTCCACTCCCAGCCACAGCAGCTGTGTGCAAGGGGACAGCCCCGCTGGCCTTCCCCGGTTCTCCCCTCTGCCACAAAGCAAAGCCCCGGTGCTGGAGCAGCCTGCCTTGTTTTCCCAGCTAATAGAAAGCACATGAGGAGCACAGTCAGGCACGGCCACAGCTGCTGGGAGTGATTCATTTGGGACACAAACAGGAATTGGATGCTGGCTGCTCCCTGGGCAGAGCTGTCCGTGCTCCAGGGGGTGACTGAGCCCCCTCAGCCCCAGCAGTGACTCACTTGCTCCAGCCTTGGCAGAAGGGCTGTGCACGAGGCCCAGCCATGCTTTGGGGCATGAAACCTCCCAAAACTCTTCTTCCCTCTCCCCTGCCCCTTCTGAGTGTGGCTTGTTCTGCTCCGGGGCAGAGACCCTCCCTGGCTTCTCTGCCGGGTGGGGAGGGGCGGGGAGGCTGCGCTGAGGTCTCCAGCCAGCAGTAAACTGTGTTTTAACCCACTCGAGCCAGCAACAAGGGGAACTGCACTGGAAAGGCAGGAATCAGTGCTGGGGATCACACTGAGTGTGTGCAGCTGAAGGGGTAGGGGATCTGGCAGCCCTCGGCTTTGGGGGTTTGTCTGCTGTTTGTTCACACCTCTTGCTGGCCCCTGTTGATTTTCTGTAGCCTCCCAGGACCAATGCACAGCCTGTGGATGGTACAGGCTGTCTGTGATGGCCTGCATTGGGTTTTGCCTGTTCTTACTGCTTGTCTAACAGATTTAGTGCCTGTTCCAAAGTCTGATATGCTTTGAAGCAGCAAAGTCTAGAACAGCAGGGCTGGAGCATCTCAGGGCACTCAGAGTCCTGGCTTAGTATGAAGGACTGCCTGATTTTTCCCATCCTGATACCCCAGATCCCAAATCCCAGGGCTGGAAGACGCTGTCCCCTTGCAGATCTGCTCACTGCTGTGACTCACTCTGCCCTGCTGCTCTGCACTGTCCCTCTCCTTGTGCCAGCAGTGGGATTACTGGAGCAGAAGAGACAGGCTGAGATGCCACAGCTCTGGCACCAGCAGCACAGTGAGCCACAAAGGAGCTCAGGAGCGGGAGCATCTTCCTCCCTGCCCTCTGTGGAGCCTTGGCAATAAAACAGATTTGGAAAGACCCCTGGCTCCAGCCCCTTTTGGAAGCAGGAGGGATCTGTTTCAGGAAGGCTGGCTGGGTGTGCAGGGAGGGAGGGAGCTGGGGAGGGACGGTGGCACCTGCTCCCCCCTGAGCTCTGCAGGGCCATGTGTCACCACAGGAATCTCAGCTGCGGCAGGGGGAGCCTGGCAGGCGCCACCGTGGCCCCACAGCGGGGACAGGCTCTGAAATTGGACCCTCTGTCCCTTTGCTCCCTCAGACTGCCCCAGCAGACAGAGATGTGCCCTGGGAGGAATTCCTGGGATGGCCACTGAGGTCCCCCCTTTTATCTGCCACCCGTCGCCCTCCTCCTCCTCCTTCCATCACCCTCCTGCCCCAGAAGTGCCCCTGGAATGGGGCCTGGCAGCTGGGATATTGTCACCAGGGCTGGCAGGATGTGACACTGTCCTTCCCTAAACTTTCACACTCCTCTGTGGCCTCGGGGCTGCCTGGGTACCACACCCAGAGAGTCCAAATCACAGGACTGCCCCAGAGAGTCCTAATCACAAATCTGGCAGGGCAGCTCCAGCTGCACCTTCTCTCTGGGACTACCAGGGCAGGGAGGGTGGCAGAAATGCTGCACAAATGTCACCACACTCAGAAACATCCGGGCCTCGAGGTAGAGACAGTGGTGCTGAGAGAAGGAGTCTCCCAGCTGCCTTAACGCCAAGGCTCATTTCAGAATTCTCTGTCTCTCTCTCTGTCCTGGAGGATTTTGGAATGGCAAAAGATCAGACCCCCAGCATTTCACCCAGCCCAGGAGCTGAATGTGGACAGGGGCCAAAGGCAGCTGAGAGCAGAGTGGGGACAGACACCCTGCAGGCTGGGGCAAGGGGCAAAGAGGAGAGCTGTGGTTCCGTGTGCATTTGCAGCCTCCTGAGTTCTTGGGAGATTGAATTCTCAAAGCGTTCCCGACATCCCCTGGGATGGAGCTTGGCTGAGGCCCAAGGGCTGAGGCTGCCAAAAGGAGCTGTGCAGGGCCAGCCTGGCAG
Organism: Brachypodius melanocephalos; assembly: GCA_013398615.1. Lineage (NCBI taxonomy): Eukaryota > Metazoa > Chordata > Aves > Passeriformes > Pycnonotidae > Brachypodius > Brachypodius melanocephalos. Next base: position 5,126,892 of record VZSR01003801.1, on the reverse strand, counting down.
GAACAGCTCCATTGCTCCATGCCAGGAGGAAAGGAGGGGAAGCAAAGCAGAGGAGAGAAGGGGAGGGGACCCTGCAGCACAGCCTCACCTCCAGCTGGCACTAACCAAGCACAGCAGGATGAGAAGTGTACACTCCTGTCCTGCAAATGTCCTGCCCAGCACAGAGGAGAAAGGGTTCCCAGGGATTTTTCTCCTGGAAAACAACAGACAGGGCTGCTCTTGGTGATGAGGGGACCAGGAGGCTCAACAGTGTGGCTGTGGCCAGATAACATGTGAGGAAGCCCTGGATAAACTTGTGTCTCTGCTCAGCTGCAGGGCTTTGCCAGAGACCTCAGTCCTGACCCGTAACATCTTCTGCTGCTCCAGGCTCTGACAAACATCATGTGCTTCCAGCCTGATTTGCTGCCCTGGCTCCCTCAGCCAGAGACAGCTCAGCCCTGATCCTTTCTGCTATCCCACCCTGGGTTCCTCCCTTCTCTCCTGACAGATCCCTTATTTCATTGCTGGGAATCTACTCAGGGCTGTGACTCCAGCCTCCCTCTCTCACCCCAGCTCCTGCAGTCCTGTTCCTGTGGTTCTCAGTCCAGGGCAGCACCTCCAACAACTGCAAAGGGGTGCGTTTGGCCCCTCAGAGAGGAGGTGACAGCCTGGGGGAGGCACCTCTAGGAACCAAAACAGGGCATGTTTGAAGCTGAGGGGAGCTCAGCCAGGTGTGGGATGCTGGACTTGGTCTATGGGGTTGTAGGATCAGTGAGGAGGACATACAAGGCAGGAGACATCAGGATCCTCTCTAGAACCAAACTCCGCTCTGACATTTCCTGGTATTTACCTTGTGATCCAGGTGCTGGTATTCACTGCTGACCATTTCCATTCTGGCATCCTCTGCAGGGCAGTTTTGTGTTCTCTGGCTGTTGTCTCACCTGAGCATCCCCTCCCTGGTGCTCCAGTCTGTCTGGGCTTGCCTTTCCCATTGCCAAATTCCTTGGTTGGACTGTGCCAGCCCTGCTGGGCTGCTCTGAGCATGGACTTTGTCTGTTTGGCTTCCCTTTATTCTATTTCCAGTCCTAAAAGCAAGGCAGGGATTAGGGAAGGAGAAGGTGGCTATTTTAGCTGTTGCTGGTCACGAGCCAGCGAGCTGGGAAGGCAGGGGATGTGTGGGGTGTGTGTGTGGGGAAGCTGGGCTCTGCCAGCTCTGAAACCCTCTCCTGTTTCTGTAGGCACGAATGCAAACCCCAAACCAGAGGTGGGTTTGGTTTTGACCGTGTAAAATGAAAACACGAGGGCTGAGCTGCTGCCAAAGCCAATCCCAGCCGGCGGTGCTCCAGCCTAGCCCTGCTCCCTGCTCCTGCCACCCCTGCGGGCTCTCCTGGCAGGCACAGGCAGCAGGAAGCAGGAGGCTGCTCCTTCCCAGATGGGCTTTAACACATTCCTGCAGCAGCCGGGGCTGGGGGCGTCTCAGATGCTCCCAAAGCTCCGCTGAGGAATCACAGCTTCCTCTGAAACTTTATTGTGCAAACCTTCCCTGGAACGGGCTCTGGAACCACGTTTGGGGCTCTCCAGCGCAGTGGAAAGCAGCAGCTTCCCCAGGCAGGGAGTGGAGCTGCTGGATTTGTTGGAAGGGAGAGCAGCCAGATGGTGACAAGCAAGGGGAGGGGAGGAGAAGGGGAATTTGTGAGGAAGCAGCTCCATATTCCATTTCCATTTGGGGCCCTGCTGCCATGGGAGTGCCCTGACAGGGGCTGGCTGTGATGAGCTGGGGGCTGAGGGCAGGGGAGTAAAGGGAGCAGGGGTGTGGGAAGTGAGGGCAGGCAGGGAGATGTGGCCATGGAATGAAATTGGATATATGCCCTTGTATCTTCAAAATAAAAACTGGGGCTAATAGTGTGGCCTTGAGGAGAAGTTTCCTGATGCTGTTGTGTGGACACATCAGAGTTTAAGGCATGAATTTGGCTGCGCCCAGATCTTACATCTTCTGGCAGGATTTCCACCAGAATTGGCTCAGGCTGTGGTTTTATCAATGCTACATCAGGAAAATGTTTACTGCCTTTGAAGCCACCCACCCCTAAACTGAGTTTATGGAGCAAATTTTTATGGATGGGACATACAAATGTGACCCTGTGTCTACTTCAGAAATGTATTTTTGCTGTAGGAATTGTATTGTGGGGTCTATGAATGGGCTGTGTGACACCCATTTTTTCCATCTCTAGCTTTAGCCCTTGGTGTTTGTCTTTGAGGAGGATGGAATTTCCTACAGAGCATGTAAACAGCGTGTTTGAGCTACAGTCAAGCCCTGCATGTAGTGATGGGAATTAATCTGTTTGGGATGTTTGTTGTCTACACGCAATTCCCCTTTTAAAAGGGGCTGCAAGCTTGGGGAGGTCTTAGCTCTGCACAGTGGGGAATATCAGCTATAAATAAATTTGTGGCACAGCTACTGTGGATAGCCAGAATGGCTCTGAATTTCCTGCAGGCTGCAGCTAGTGGTGGTTTGAAACAAAATCAGGGGAAGGGGGAACAAGCTTCCAAAATATGGAACACCTCATAAAGCTGGGGAGGTAGGAAACAAGCTGGGCAGTCCCAGCCATGGCTCAGACTCTCAGGAGGCAAAGTGTACAGTACATAAAGCCCAGGGAATCAGCTCAGGATGCCAACTAATGAGCTTTTTAATTAGCTGCAATCACAGGCAAGGTTTAAAACCCAAAGAAGTCAGTAAATTAAAGATTTAAAGGACTGAACAGAATCGATGAGGGTCAGCACTTAAAATATTAAAACACCAAAGCAGTTGACTTTCCAGGAAGTTTGCAGTGCTGCAGCAGAGCCCCTGGAAGGAAGCAGCAGGCTCTGGGCTTCTGATCCAGAGCCCTGTGGCTGGACCCTGCCATCTGTAGAGTTCCATACATCACCTGCACAGGCAGCCTGCAGTCCTGCAGACGTTTCCTGCAGCTCCTCTGGGCTGCACCCCGGTGTTTCCCCCCAGCCACATCCCCCGAGGCCAGGGCAGCATAGCCAGGAGTTCTGCAGTCAGCTTGGCAGCCTGCCCTGCCCTGTGTGCAGATTGTTCTGTGCAGATGGAGCACTGACTTTTCTGACAGTGTCACACCACGAGATGTTGGTTGGTGTCCAGGGGAAATGGGGCATTGCTGGCTCCAAAGTGCCCCCTCTGCCACTTCCTCTGTGTCACCTCCGTGTCAGGAGCAATTCCAAGCCTCAGGATGTCCCTTTCTTTGCAAGCAGGCGGAGCAAAAGCAGAAGCTGCTCTTCATTAATGCTGATGCTGCTGGCTGCCCTCAGGGGTGGAGAATGCTCAACAACCTCAGTGCCACCAGTACCAGGGGCTTTGGAGAGCCAGGCAAGCCCAGGCTGCCACGGGCTCCTTGTCTAGGTGCCACTGTCACCAAGCAAGGATCACCTCAGTGTTTGGGGGAGGAGGAGGTGAAGATGGCTGTAATCACCGTGCTTTGTTACTGCTTCTGTGTGAGCATCTCAAACTGCCTTCGAAGTATCAGCTGATAAAGCCTTAGCTTGCACTTCCAGGAGGATAAATCTTCCTGTCCTGGGGAAAGCCCGAGGCACAAAGAGGTCAGGGGAGAGCAGCAGAGAGGGAGGCAGTGGCAGAACTCTGCACTCAGTCCAGCATTCCAGGGGCTGGACGAGGCAGGTGCTGTGTGGGATGGAGAAATGTTTTGCAATCTGAACCCAGACTCTGCAAAACTCGTTCTTCTTTTCCTTTTTTGTTTCTTTTGCTTTTAGTCAAGACAGTAACACGCTAATTCAAAGCTGTTCCAGCTTGGGTGTGCGACCCACACTGTGCATAGGGGCCAACTGGGTTTGTTCAAATGAAGATTTACTAAGAGCTGTGCAAAACAGGGGAGGAGAGGAACCAGAGAGGTGAGAGGCAAAGAAGAATCCAGCCCCCAGTGGCCTTGAGAGCAATCTGCCAGTGAGTGCTGTCTCCATGCTGATGGATTTGCTGTCACCTCTCCCTGGCATGAGGTGACAGATCTCTCGGTGGGATGGAGCCAGAGCCAATAGCCATCCATCACTGCAGGACAGGCGGCAGCAGCAGCAGGCACAGGGGAAGGAGGCAAACCTGGCAAAACATCCCCACCCTGCTTCCCTGAGAGTGCTGGGGCACTTCAGCACACAGTGGTGATGGGATATTGCTGCAAGGATGGAGGGATGTGAACACCTTGAAAAGCTCCTGTGCAGAGCTCTGTGTGTGGGTGAGGTTAAACACCAGCACAGGTGGCTCAGAGCATGGGAGAATCTCAGCTGGAACTGAGGAGATGCTTCTCTGTGGCTTTGGGGTGACACAGTTCCGGAGAACCTTCCCGTGGTGGTGCAGTGTGAGAAATGCAGATTATCTTTGAGTCCTGGTCAGTCTGAGGCAGGTGTGCAGCTTTGTGTGTGATGGGAGCAATGGCAAACACGGCAGGTCCTTTCCTACCCCGTGGGATTTTCCCCCTGATGAAATCACTGTCACCTCCAGGTTTCCACGGTCCTGCCTGGGCTTTTCCCACTCCCTGCTCACGTGTAATAAACAGCAATGAGGTGTAGAGTGTGGATTTTACTTTTGGAGCAAATCCAGATACTTCTCTATATGGCTGATAAATGAGAGAACAGGCCAGAAATGTGGAAATATTCCTACATGCTGAACAATCCCCTAAAGCCTAAAGGAGTCAGACACTTCCTTCATTTCAGTGTTCTCCTAAATACTGCTAAGCATGTTTCTCAGTCCTTTGTAATCTAAAGAACTGGGTAAATCTGGCCCAAAACTCCCTATGTGGAGTATTTATTTCTAAACTACTCTTACAAAGAGCTAAAAGGGGAAAAAACATCCCTCACAGCTGTTTGCTGAAAAGCAGAGAGCACAGGAGTGTTCCTTTAAACTGAATTAGCATGCACAGAGCCCAGGCTGCTGCTGAAGCTTTGCTGCTCCCAGGCCTCAGACTCTGCATCTGGTTTTTCATTTCCAATAGGCTAATGTGCTCTGACACTGCACCCCTCTGGGAAGCTGCTGACAGGCACTGTCAATATTTCCTTCCCCAAAAACCCCCAACCAATGCAGCCTCCAAAGTGTTGCTTTTCAGCATCAAATTATGGAGCCTGCAGCCTCCACCTGGAGAGATGTTCCCAGCTCAGCTGCTGCATTTCCTGCATCCCTGGAGTCCATTTCTTTGGTTGTCTTTTCCTTCTGCTCTTCAGGAAAAAGCAAAGGAATGTTCACATTCCCTGTCATTTCTGGCAGCTGCTGGACTGGGTTATTCTGCTGTCTGTGCCAGGCTGTTGTGCTGTCAACTGAAAGTGCTCCAATATTCGGGAGTCAGGCACCCAAAACCTGGAGGTTGGCATGCAAGTCAGGAAAATTAAACACAGGCTTTTGGAGGAATGCTTCCTTCCACTTTGTTTATGTTGTTCTGCTGTTTTACTCCTTCACTTTGACATTCTAACAGCTCTGCTTTCAAATTTTTCAATAAACTCAAAGGCCAGGAACTCTCCTTGAGAGTGAGAAAGATGCAGGTCTCAGACATAAGACCCTGACCTGGGAAAGGGAGAAGGAACTCCAGCAGGGTAATGACCTAATTACCTGGGACTAGTATTAATTAACCTGGCTGCATGGCCACACAGGACCCTGCTGCCTGTCTGTGAGCCCTGGGATATGTGGCTGGAGCTCTCGTGGGACTGGCTCTGGTATTTCTATTCATCACCCCCCCTTCATGTACCAGGACCTCGTGAACGTTGAATTAATTAACTTTCACTGTGATTTCACGGCTATTTAATGATCTCTTTGTTATGGGTGGAGAACTGAGGCACAGAGCAATTAGGGACTCTGCCAAGGTCACTCAGGAATTCTTTGGGAGAGGTGGAGCTGGAGTCCAGCCTCTTGGGAAGGGTCGTGGGCAGGTGCCTGAGCTGAGAAGCTGCAAACAAAGGACGAGCTGCTGCCCCTTGGTTGGGGTCTGTGGGATGATCAACTCTCCAGAACTGAGGGTTCATCCAGAGGCTTTTGGATAAACCCTGGCAGTGGCACCGCAGCTCTGTTCAAGTGCAGGAATGAGATTAAAGGTGAAGTTTCAGCCCAGAGCTCATCCCTAGGCAGGACAGAAAATAGAACCCAGTGAGGTCTCTGGGTTTTTCCCCAGCCTGGAGATGCGCTGTTGGCCAGAATGTCATTTCTGATTTCATTTGTGCTGTTCTCTCGTCCTTTCTCATTAACCCCTTATCCCGTGCAGCTCCTCAGCCTGCACAGAGCTCTGCCCTGCAGCCACCGTGGCTGCTGGGGGAATTATTCTGCCTCTCTGAGCTGCAATCCCCAATATGTGGATCCTGCTCTTCTCTTCGGGCTCTCCTCCAGTCTTCCCTGCTTCTCGTTTACATTTTAACTGTTTGGTGGCTCTCCTCTCTCCCAGCATCCCAGTCTCTGCCATCTCTGCCCCTGCTCACATCAAATATTCCTCTTTCCTGCTGTCCCTCCCTGCTCTGAGGATGGAGGTGAAGCAGAGCCAGGAGCTGTGCTTGGCCAGGAGATCTGGCTGTGTTTTGACGAGCTGAGGTTTATCCTCCAGCCTCCTCCTTGCCAAGGTGATCCTTTGGGAGCTGCTCCTTGCAGTGGTGCCTCCCCACAGCTCCCAGCTCCTCCTGCCCCGGGCTGCTGCAGCCCTGGGTGGTGCTGGCAGGGCTTTGTCAATGCCTCTTTCTGCCTCAGCAGCTTTTGGGAACATCTTCCTCTCATCTTCCAAGCGCTGTGTAGATGTGAACCCTGCAGGTGCCAGCCCTGCCAGGCACAGGGTACTGCAGCTGGTAACAGGAAAGGAGAGAAAGCTGCACGGTGACCCCAGAGCTGTTGTTTGGGGTGGAATGTGCCCTTTTGAAGGATGTTTCCAGCAGGACACTTGTGCAGCTCCTACCCCAGGTGTCCATGAGAGCCACTGCAGGGGAAGGAACGGGCACAGAGCTGGTGCCAGAGCTGCTCCAGGGGAAAACCATGGGGACAAAGAGCAATCCCAGCCCTTCTGCCTGCCTTGACCCTTCCAACCCAGCCCCTGCCAGGCCTTCCATGGCAGTGAAACCCTCATTCCTTGGCTCTCCCCAGTGGCAGCCCCACTCTGGAGCAGCCCTGACTCTCTTTGTGCAGCCTGGCCAGCTCGGCTTTGTCACAAGGAGGGACAAGCCTGGGTTATCACCTGCTTGTGGTCTCATCTATCACCTTGAATTGTGTTGCAGGATGAAATTACTCATCCCAACCTAATGTTAAATTTAATCAAGTCTGGAGCAAAGAGGATTAATGGGCTGTGCAGCACAGGCACACGCCTGGCACGGTGGCTGTGACCCAGGTGAAGTTTGAGAAGCTTGCTGGAAATGCTGAAGCCAAGCATCAGTTCGGGAAGGCTGCAGGAATCCTGCATCCCTCTGTAGAAATCCTGCATCTCCTCTGCAGGAATCTTGCATCCCTCTGTAGAAATCCTGCATCCCTTTGTAGAAATCCTGCATCCCCTCTGCAGGAATCCTGCATCCCTCTGCAGGAATCCTGCATCTCCTCTGCAGGAATGCACTGGCTGTGGGACCGCTGCTCCTGCTGCAGGTGGAGGTGGAGTCACCTGTGCTGTGTAAGGATTTCTCGAGAGGGAAGGAGTATCTCTGCTGGGCTGGGAGCTCTTCCCTGCTCTGCTCAGTGCAATAGTCTGGGCCAGGCTCTGGCTTCATCTCTTGTGCTAAAGAAAAGGGATCAGTCTTGGAGCCTGCGAGCTTTCCTGCGGTCTGCCTTTCTGTGTCTGCTGAGCACTTCAGGCTGTGAGCACCACAGATATTCAGCATCCCTGGAGTGCCAAGCCCTTGCCAGCAGCTCTGGATCAGCCCAGGCCCGGGTCAGCCCTGTTGGTGCCATGGGGACACTGAGGCACAGGGTGACAGTGGCTGCCAGGGGCTCTGTGCCCCCCTGCCCTCCCTCCCACTCAAACCTTCAGGTCACACTGCCTTATCACCTGATAATGGCTGTCAAAATCAACAGCCTACTAGAGCCCTTCATCATCTCAGCAGATGCTGTGAGGAACCCATTTATGAACTTCATGGGGGAAAAAACAAAACCAAACTGAAAACTCAACCTACCCCTAACCCACCACACAAAACCACCCCAAGAAATAAAGTCAGCATGTCTGAGGGGTGGGTGGTTCACCCCCAAAGCAAACAGGGTATTTCTCTGCCTCTCTCAGGTCTGGCTAAAAAAAGCAAACAAACCCCAGAGGAAGCACGTCATGGTGCAAAGCAGAACCAGATGGTGCCATGAGAGCGTGGGAGGGACAGGGGGTTTCTCTAAACAGAGGATGCCTGTGGAGGAGGGAAATACTGAGAAAGGCAGACAGAACTCTTGTTTGGGTGACAGCTGGGGTTGCCCCAGCCCTGGCTGAGCGTCCTCCCCGGGGAGTGCTGGGGGAGAGGGGGAAAGTCTGTGATTGATACCGAGAGTGTTGGGGCTGTGAGTGGAAAACAGAGGAGGGCAGGACTCCCCAGAATCAGCAGCAGCTGCAAAACTGCAAAACACCTCCCTGAGCTCCTTCCCTTTTCTGTGTCACTGCCCCATGCTGCTGGGCTCCGTCAGGTGATTCCATCTCTCCTCTCCCACTCTTCTCTGAGATTCCCAGGATTCCTTCTATCACTTGGTCACTGCTTTCCCAAAAGGCACCAGGGACAGAAACTGCCAATCACACTCTGGAAACTGTCTCAGAGCACTCACATTCTTCAATTATTCACCCTCCTTCTGCCTTAGCCACGAGGGATGAGCACTGCCACGGTGGATAGGGCACAAAGCAGGGAATTGCACCAAGGTTTGCCACCTGAGTGCCACCCTGTCCTGTGGGCACCAGGGAGAGAGCCCTGAGTGCCACCTGAGTGCCCTCCTGTCCCCCGAGCAGCAGGGACAGTCCTGAGTGCCCTCCTGTCCCCCGGGCAGCGGGCTGTGGCTGCAGGGAGTGGGACGTGCCCCGTGGGCACAGCAGAGCTCTATTTCCCACCCACGGAGCCTTTCAGGAACGGGAGCTGGCTGACAGGAGGGAGGCTTGGGCACATCTCCTCCACCAACCAGCACGGCGAGGGGAGGGGACAGGAAAAAGCCCCAGGACACATCCAAACCCGCCTGTTTTTCCGCCAGCAGAGATGTGGGTGTCAGCACTGCCCCCAGACAGGGACTCCCAGCTCATTAACGTGTCTGTGGAGCAGAGCTGCTGGCCCCAGGCATGCAGGGATATTTTCAACAAAATAAAATGCAGCTGCTTTTTTTTTTTTTTTTTTGGTTTTTTTTTTTTTTTTTTTTGGTTTTTTTTTTCCAGTAAGTACTTGTATTATCTTCTGCTTCCCTCCCCAGCTGCCAGCCCAGCACGCAGAGGCAGCTCCATCCTCTGAGTGTTCACTGGGTGTTCAGATCCTGCTGCTGCACACCAGGTGTGCCCTTGGGGGGTGGCAGGAGCTCAGGGCGGGTGGGACAGGGGGATGAGCAGCAGCAGCGCTGCCAGGATCTCAGAGTAGCATTGCTGGAGCAGAGTTTGCTTCTCCTCTGGCTGCTTCTTGTTTCTCCTCCCCGTGCCTGAATTACCCATCTCTGACCTGGACCACTCATGAGCTGCTTGTGAGGTTGATAGTGAGGCAGAGGGTGGCTCCCAGCCTGTAATCCCAGAGAAATACAGATCTCGAGGGAAAATCCACCTCCAAATCCACACTGAATGCCTTTGGCTAATTGCTGGCCACTATTAGCAGAAAGCACTGACAGGATGTGCTGTTCATAACTCGTTCCATAGGCATCACCTCGAATGCACTCTCATTTATTTAATGGATAAGTTGGATTTTGCTCCATTTGAGAGCTGGGAATTGTCGGGAAGTATTTCTTGATGCCCTGGCTGAATCCTCGTGCTAAATCTCCCCATCTTTGCACTGGAGGCTTGGGGAGAGCTGCTCCGGCCCCGTGTCCTGTCTGTGACAAGGGATTTCGTGTGGGTTGGGCTGGGACACAGCTCCTGCCTGGCACTGAGTGCCCTGAAACGAGGCTGGAGTTGGGAATCACAGCAGCCCCGGGCCCGGGGTGGGGCAGGGCAGAGCCGGGGAGCTGCGGAGGGCGGTCCTGATGGAATCCCCTCCCTTCCCTGCGTGGAAGCAATCCCATCCAAACACAGACGCAGCTGCTCTCACCCCCGGAGCCAAGGGCTGTGTCAAGAGCCCCAGAAATGTGAGACCTCGCCGCCAGTGAAGTTCAAACAGCCCTGAACCTCTGCTGTCAGCACCGAGGGGACTCCCCCACCCTCCTGTTCCTCCTTTCGTAGCCGCTGATGCCTTTCTTGGCTCGTTTCTTTTCGTTTTGTACTGCTGTGTTTTGTTTTCTGTCGTTAGGCTTTCTCAGGGGCAGAGAATGACTGATGGGAAAACAATCAATCCTGGCTGGATGGCTTTGCTGAAGGATGGGGATCCCGTTTCCAGATCCCATCTGGAGGGGGTTTAGGTACATCCCTGCATCCCTCTGCCCCTCCCCTGTGTCCTCAGCAGAGCTCTGGTGCCACGGTGTCATCCTGGCAGAATTGTGGAGCTTTGGCCCTTGGAGAGCCCCATTTCACCAGCCAGGCTGGGCAGAAGTCTCAGCTGAACACAGCTGAGGAGCCTTCTCACTTTTCTCAGCTTTTCTGCTGTAATAAATGGCAGGGATCAAAATAAATCAGTGGGTGTCAGGAAGAATCCAGAGCATTTGGACATGCAACAATTCCCTGAGTATTCAGAAAGAAAGAAAGGGAATTAATCAGATCAGAAAGCAACTATGAATCTAAAGGAAATACAACCATGATAAAATTCCTGAGCATAAAATTCTGATCAGATTCTGGAGCAACATGGAGTTTAATCATTGGGGATTTTGAAAAGCTTGTGTATGTTTTGAGACATTTTTATTCTTTCAGGCAGGTATTTTGAGATAAAAAGTAATAAGCTAATTAAAATGTACCCAAGCGTGGCTGTGAGTAATAAGATGAGAGTACGGACATTAAAAACCCCAAACAAACATACATTAAATTCTTTCAGGCAGCTCAGGGTGTGCAGTCATGTCCCAGCCTTGTGCATACTGGTGATGTCAGTGGGAACACGGGATCTGTTCAACTCTTGGACATTCCACCCATTCATGGGTCAGGCAGGACTGAGTCACTCTGCAAAGGCCAGTTTTGCTCGTTTTGGGGGCCTCGTTGAAGCAGTGTTGTCAGTCTTCAGCTGGAGCTTTCAGGCAGCATTCAGGGAGGTGAAACAGGGCAGGTCTGGAACTTTGTGTTCTCTTCCTGCAGCTCCAGATCCTGGAAAATGATGGGAATGCATGGGAGCCAAAGGCTGAGCACGGAATTAAGGGAATTAAGGGAATTAATGGCTCATTTACACCCAGGCCAAATGTCCCAGCCAGAAACACAGAACTTTGTGAAGCAGCACTGCAGGGAGGGCAGTGGGGTGTTCACACTCGCAGGGCGGGGACACTCGGATCTCCCCGCCTGCCACCGGGGTGTTGTTTCCATTTCCTGCCTCAGTGCTGAGAGCAGCGGGGCTGTCACTGCCTCCTGCCCCCCATCCCAACCCCCTGAGCCCAGCCGGGGCTGCTTTGGGCACAGGCTGAGCCCCGAGAGGCTGCGAGAGGTGTCCTTTGTCCCCGTTTGTCCCAGCAGTGCTGCAAGGGTGCCCCTCTGCCCCCTGCCCACACCCTTGGTAACCTCTCCTTGCTCTTGGGAAGAAGTGCCCGGCGCTCTGAGAGGTTCCAGTACACAGGCAGTGAGTGGGAGCTGGTTTCCATAACACAGACGGGGAATTCTCCTCTCGCTGAGGCAGCCACTGCTGTGCTCACTCCTGTGCAGCTTTGCTCGGTGTAGGTTTGACCCTTGCCTGCTCCAAGGCTGCTGAGTGTGCTTTAAACCACAGATGTCTGAACTCAGATTGAACCTTAAAAAGAAAAGAAAAAAAAAAAAATGTATTTTTGCAGTGTGCAGTGGGATGGGGACAAGCGAGGGACAGCAGAGAGCTGATGTCACTGCTGTGCTCCTCAGTGAGGGGACTGCACCCAGCAGGGCTGGGAGTTTCTGTCCCTTGGAAAATCCTGCTCTGCTTTTCCCAGAGTCTCTGCAATGCCAGGCTTTGTTCCAGGTGCTTTTCCAGCCCAGCACCCGCAGGTCCAGTGCTTTGCCCCAGCAGTCACACAGTAGGTGAGGGCTCCTGTCATTGTCCCCGCAGGTGAGATCAGGGGGAGGCAGCTCTGCTGCAGGGCTGAGAGCAGAGCTCCGGAGCTCGGCTCAGGCTCTGGAAGCGTCTCCCGGATCCCAGACCCTGCAGGGACCGTGGGGAAAGGCTCAGCTCTGCTAAACCCGCCCTGATCTGGGGGCTGAAGGCAGGAAGGTTCGTTCTGTGGGTGTGCTGAGGGTGTGATCTGCCCATTCTATCACTCCATTCCACTGACAAGGATATTTAATGCACAAACCTGTCTTTGTGGCCAGGTAGGCTTGGATGAAGCCTAAGGAATTCCAGCTATTGCTGTTCCTCCTGCTGCAACCCTTCCCAGCATCCAGCAAGGGGAGCTGAGAACCTGCTCCCTTCCTTCTGCCATCACAGCTGCACGGGCTGGCCCCAGGTGAAGGGGCAGCTGCGGGATCAGCTCCCAGCCCCAGGGATCAGCTCCCAGCCCCAGGGATCAGCTCCCAGCCTTGGGAAGTGCCAGGATGGCAGAGCTCCCATGTCCCTGTTCCCTCTGGAAGGTGAGGAGTACCAGGAATGTGATGAGCAGAGGAGCTGCACGGCTCAGGGCTCACACAAAGCCCCAGTGACAGCCCCAGAATGAGCCCCAGGCCCCCCAGGTTCCCCTGGCAGGGCTGGGCCGATGGCAGCAGCTCTGCTGTCCCTGGGACCCCCTGCCCATCACTCCCCTTCCCACCACTGAGCTGCAGGGCTGCCTGGAAAGAATGCTATCCATTCATTTATTCATGCCAAACCCCGAGGGCAATGCCCCAAACTGGAGCGATTTGCTCCTCCCCTTCCTTTCCCTGCCTTCATGCTTTCATTTAAAATATAATTTTTTTAAAAAAGAGGTTTTCCTGCCTCCCAAATGCACAGTGGAGGTTGGCCTCTGCAAGCCTTTGCTGGCCAAATCCCGTGGCTGTGGTGCTGGGAGTGCACATGTGGGCAGACAGGGGACAGACCTGCTGCCATGAAGCTTTTTCTTCCCCACTTCTTGCCAGCATAATCAAAATAACTCACTTGCACCTAATAAAATAAAATGCAGGATCCAAAAGCCTTCCTTCCCTCCAGCAGTTTGTCTGGATCCTATTCCTTGAAGCTGAACTGAGAATGCCAGAGGGGGCTTTATTTTGGTTTTGTTGTTAACTTCTCCAGAGTGAAAAATACCAACAGTGGGTCAGAAGGTGCAGCTCGTTTCTGACACAGATGGAAGTCGAGTGCTCCTAAAGCTGCTCCTTTATGGGGGCCAAAGTTAATCTCCGTGTTTTTCCTTTTCTTGCTTCTTTTCTCTCTCCCCCTTTTCTTTCTGTTTGATTTAGTCTCTGCTTACCGAGGGCAGGTGGGGTTTGTCCCCTCCCTCTCTGCTCTAAATCCACGTGTGTGCTTTTCCACTCAATCCTGCTGTGCCCTTCCCTTTGCTCCATTTCCATTTTCCAGCTGTAAACCTCCAAGGTATGGACAGGGAATGTGGAAGCAGCAGCCCTTTAGAATGTGCCAGGAATGGCCAGAGATGAGGGATCCAAAGGTGCTCAGAAATAAAAGAAAGCAGAAAGATAAGGAGTTCCCGAGATGTAGTGGCAATCCTGATTATTCATTAACTCTTTTGCATCTCCTGCATATGTAAATTTTGACTGTGGTCAGTAAAAATGCAAAATTAATGACTTTTACGTTGGTGATACAAAGCTGGGCTGGGCTCCTGGAGGCTCTGGATTGTGAAATGATCGGCTGAGAGTTTGTCTAGAGGAGTTCATGGAAACGTCCTGATTTTTGACATCCCTGTAAGGGCAAAGGCAGTGAAACAAAGAGCCCGGGGCATCTCCGTGTCAGGCCTCTCCTTCCCCAAGGTGTGTCCCAGGGCATCTGGGCGTTCCAGGGACAGAGGCAGCCCTGGGATGAACACAGCTGTGCTCACCGTGGGCTGGGATGTGACACTGGGGACAAAGCGTGACCCTGCCAGCACCCAAACCCTGTCCCAGGGCCCCCAGGCATCACCCTGGGCAAAGGCAGGACCTGCAGAGGACAAAGGTCCGGGTGGGTGTGGTGGATCTTCTCCAACCCTTCCAGTAAACCTTCACTGCCCCAAGAGGAGAGAGGGAGAGGCAGCAATGAGGATGTGACTCAGTGTGGACGCTGCTGGTTTCCAGCTCAGAACCTCCCTCTGGGGTTCATATTCATGGCCAGGGCTGGGGATTTTACTGCCATGCACATTGAATAGCACCTAACAAATTAACAGCTCCCACAGCAATGAGCAATCACCCAATGGCTCTCACCTGTGCCTCACATCTGGCTGGTGACAGACAGGAATTCTGTCCTTCCACTGGAGCCACTGGGGGCTGTGCTTGTGCTCTCTAAGACACAGGCTGTCCACCTTTATTACTGCTTAAATCATGTCTTAGAAACTGATTAAAAATATGTATATATAAAGCCCATTCAAATTGACAGACAAAGGTAAGAAATAAAGGGCAACGATGCTCTGTGATATGAAGGTAAAGGAACAAGCTCCATGTGCCTGCCCTGCAACCCCCAATTACTCAAAGAGGCAGCTGCAAAATAAGTGGGAAAATTAAGAGCACTGATCAGTCACCAAACCCAGCTCTTTTTAGATCGTTGTGGGATGAAACATCCTTGAGTGAAACAGAGTTCTCATCCAAACCTGTAATTTTCAAGTAATCACTGAGTTTGGAGTGTTGTCATGCTAGCACCAGCAGTAACCAGCCTTTGGGGAGGAGGCAGCAGAGAGGTTCTATTAATAGGCAATCAGAAATATTTTCATCAATGGTGTGGTTAAAAGCTCACTCAGCCCTCCTGAATCCCCATCTGCATCGGCAGAGTGTGGCAAAGAAGGGGAAAAAATCTGATCATCAAAAATTGGAGGGACAATGTGAGAGTTATAATGCAGTAATTTGCAGGTTGGGATGGAAAAACATCAATGCTCAGTTCTGCCTATTGAGCCATTATTTGTAAGTTGTTATTAAAAATATAATTGCTAAGCTCAGGTGCTGCTGGGAAGAGATTCCCTGTGAGAAATCTGCCTCCAGCATAACTCAATTCTTTTCACTGGTGTTTGACCAAGGACAAATTAAGTTGTTTATGTCTGGGAAGGAATTTGGTGGAAACAGCCTATTCCAAAGGGCCTGGAATATTGAAAAGGCAGGGCAAGGAAATTCTCCCTCACAGCAAAACCTCCTGGTGCAGGATTCAGATCTGCACCAGTCAGGTACCAGGCACAGCAGTGATTCTTTCTGCACTTAGCATTGAACCACCAGCTCAATTCTCAGCACTGAAACTCGGTAATTGTCACCTGGAGCTGCTGCTGCAGACACAAATCCATGGAGATGCCTGGTTCCTCAGCCAGCACCAAGACTGGACAAAACCCTCCTCTTCCTCATTATTTCACAGCCAGAATGTTAAACCTCTTGATCAGTTTTGCAGGAATAACACCACTGAGATATCAACAAATCACCCTGAAATATCAGACAGGGGTGAATTCGCTTGTTGCCTTTCTCAGTGGTGTGTTACCATCAGGCTGGCTTGGGAGAAAAGGAGAAAAGGATAAAAAGGAGAAAAAGGATGGCTCCTGCTGTCCCTCGGGTGCTCATTTTTCTCTGGCAGGACACAGGGCACACACACTGACCATGGAGCAGGGACTCTGGCTGATGCCACACAGCCAGTTAATGCACCAGCTAAAAACTACTTTTATACCCTGAAGAGATTAGTGTCTGTCATTTGGGCTTTTACTTTAGAGTCTAATAGCTGGAGATTTAATCCCTTATTCAGAGCAGTAATTACTGCTCACATAAATGGGTCTGGTGGAGTCAGTGAGCTGAGCTCCCCGAGGAGAGGGACAGCCACTTTCACCAACCCAATCCCCACAGTGTTGTGCAATGCCTGTAGTGCTTGGTGCCCGCAGGAATGGTGGAATTTATCCCACTTTTCCCATGGAAAAGTGTGGAAACATTGGGGTTTGGGTGCTGAGGAGAGACCTGGCCATTCCAGGGCTCCAGCTACGTGGATTTATCCAGCTGCAGCAGTGCTGGCTGCATGCAGGACATGGTTCTCCCTGGAATTTCTGTTGTGCACTGAGAGCCTGCTCTGGAGCTGGCTCTGAGTGCCCAGATCCCACAGGGAGCTGCCACCACAGCACCTGGCAGGGTCTGATGAAGGAATCAGGAGCTGGAGTTTTTCCCAATGAACAGAAACATGCAGTAGCATCTTTTTTAACTGCTAAATACATTCGGTGTGGTTTCTGAGGCCTGAACCAAGGCAGCTTTGCAGGAATTCCTGATGGGTTGTTCCCCTCCTGCCTCCACCAGCTGGAGCTGGCTCTAAGGGCTGTTGTTGGCCATTGTTGCCAAAGACAATTTAGTTAAAAAGAACAAAAATCCCCAAACAGTGTGGACCCGAGGGATGTTACTTCTGTGCCTGCAGCCAGGAGCCCCTGCCCAGATCAGAACCTCAGCACCCCGAGCTTTTCCTCTGCTCTGAGCCCCAAATGCTTGGGATTGACTTTTCATCTCTGGGTTTAGTTTTGTTTGTTACCACTTAAGATAACAACTGGTCTGATTCTGCTCACAGCTTCTATAGGAACAGAGCTGTGCCAGTACTGGTAATTTTGGGAGATCATTTGGCAGCGTGTGCCCAACCCCTGGAGGGTTTGCCTTTCAGAAACAGGAAAATGAGGAGAAAAGATTTGGTCCAGTGATGCAGTTCCCCAACTGTTCATTGTGTGACCTCGGGCAGCTCATTTAATTTCTCTGTGCCACAGTTTATCTCTCAGAGAAAATAGGGGGAAGCTACAAACACCTATTTATCTCTTGCAATAGGCTGGCAAATCTAATAAACGCTGGCAATAAGCTTCTGATCCTGTAAAATAGCAGAGAATGGCAGAAGACAGCATTATTTACAAATTCATGTTCCCTTTCCCAGGTAATTGGCACAGTTCTGGAGCTGGCTGGGATTAAACTGATGCTCAGTAGTTTGCTGGAGCAGAGTTAAACAGAGTCTGGCACGTGGGATGGGGCTCCGGTGTGGAGCTTCTCTCTATTTCTTCAGGCAGTTTCAGTCCTTTAGGGGACAAACCCCAGCCAGGGCACCCCAGAGAGGATGAACTCCCTGTGGAGAACCCTGCTCTCCCCTCTGCTTTGGGACCACAGGGACAGCCCTGGCCATGACCAGGTGGCCTTTGAGTGTCCTCTGCCCCGCCTCAGGTGATCCTGTGGGCTGGGCTCAGGCAGAGTAGAGAAGGACGTGGATTGTGCTGTGGTTTGATGTGAAAACTGGCCCATAAACAAAATAAATCACAGCCCCACGTGGAGCTGGAGCAGGGGAAGAAAGCAGCACTGGAAGATGAGCCTTGGTTAGGGAGATGGAAGGAAGTGAATAATTTCCCAATTTCTGTGTGTGGTTACCTGTGTCTGTACCTGGCTGCGTTAGGAGTGTGGATCTCTAATGGTCACAGAGTACCCTCACAGAGCTTTAGGGAAGAAATGAATGTAAATGACAAAGGAAGTATTTAATTCCCTAATGACAAAGTGAAAAGACATGAAAAAAAAGAAAAAGAAAAAAAAAAGAAAGAAAAAGAAAGAATACAGACAAATATTCGAGGAGCAGCTGCCAAGGATTTCCCATAGAACATCGAATGAATGATGAGAGCAGATCTCAAATTCCTTCTCAAGGTCCCCCAGCCTTTATGGAGGGCCAGGGGCACAGGCACACCCAAGAGAAACAGGAAAAATTGTTCTATATGGAGGGGGGGATTTAATTCAGGCTTTGAAACACCTAAAAGGGGATTAATACTTAAAAAAATCAATAATATTAGAATCTCCTATCTGCAGGAAAATGCTGTGCAGGAGAAGGGAGCCTGGGAATTGAGAGCAAACTGGAACCCAGTGAATTAGGCTTAACTACAGCAAAAACAGCACTTGTGGAAATGAGGCCCCCAAGGGCCCATAACAGAGCAGTAAAATGTTACAGGAGGGAAGTCAGGCAGGGCCATAAACCTGGGGAGGCAGGAGAGGGGAGCCAGGAGCTGAGGCATAAACGAGGAGAGATTAAAGCGTGACAGATGCAGGAATCCTCCCCAGCCTGAGCATCCTCACTGCTCTGCCTCGGGACAGGTTTGTTCCTCTGCCACTTCCAGGGACCACAGCATGCCTGAGACACCCACTGAGGGCCCAGCAGGAGAGGAGTGAGCAATGGATGGTAAATAAAATAAGGAAATATAATCAAATCAACATTGAGTGTATTTGATTTAGGAGGACACCAATGAATAGGGAAGGGGAGGAAAGTGGCAGGGTGAGAGTTGCTGTTGGGTAGGACTGGCTTGAGTGAGATATAGTGCAAGCCCTAAATTATCATCATCATTATTTTTTGGCTGGGCTGTGCTGTGACATCAATACCAATTTACACTCTGGGTGAGTAGCACTTACTACCTTCTTGTCTTCATAAATTGTGCATTGTCCTTATTTATTTGCCTCCCTGTTCCCTTCCTCCCTTCCTGCATTGCCTCTCTCCTTCTCTGGCAGCATGGTGGGGATGGAGCATCCTTGCTGTGCCCTTGATGAGGCTGACATTTAACCCCAGCTCCACTCCCTGTGAGCTAGGGATGGGAATGCTCAACTCCTTTTCCTTCCTGGGAGGGGATGGGGTGCACAGAATGTTGGCACTGCTCTTGGCAGAGCTCTTAGCAGCAGGAGTATCCTCTGTTTTCCAGCCTGGAAGCTGAGCTTTGTTGAGTGCTCCTCATGGTTGGGATAAAGGAGGGTGGGAGAACAACAAGGGGCAGAAATGCCCTGGTGTTCACTGGGGTTTGTGCTAAACCTGGGGGTTTTACACTGAAAAACCTGAGCTCTGCACGTTCCACTCTCCTGCCTTTGTGACTGGCTCAGTAATGAAATGAATGAGGCAAAGTCCATTTGGAAGTGGAGAGGTGCCAACTTCCTTTCCCAGTTTCATTTGGAACTCTGAGAGAAATTAAACTGGAAAAAGCCTCATTTGAAATGTGAATTCTTTTTTTTTTCAGTCGCTTAAAATCACACCTTAAATTGATCTGGTATCTGTCAACATATGGGATAACTCCTAATCTGCCCAGGAACTGAGTTTGGCTGTCAGAGGGGCAGATGGTGATGCTGAAATTCTCCAAATTACCTGTTTGGGATGTGGTAGGACAGAGCTGGTTCCAGCTGAGTTATTTTCAGAGCACGGGGTCCACCTGCACCACCCAAAGCTGTTCTGCCACAGCAAACCCCAGGAACAGGGTGCCAACACCCCCCATTCCACTGGGAGGGGGCTTCTCTCTGTGGGAGCACCCCTGGTGCATACAAGGGTGCAGAAAATTCAAAACTCAGAGCGGAAAACTCGAGGGAGGGAGTGAATTTGGGAGATCAAATTGATTTGGGAGTGCCCGAGGCACTCTGTGTTATTTCCTTTGGCACACAGATCTGGGCAGTGCCACTGGCAGGGGCAAGACAGAGACTTCTCCTTCACTAAAGAATTCCAGATTTCATCCCCCAAACCCTGTCTGCTGCTTGCAGCATTAACTGCAATTCCCAGCCACATTCTGCACCTGCTGCAATGTCTGTTATTGCATCCAAGAAATGCCACGTTTGCTCCTGATTTCTCATGATCACTCTGATGCTTTGCAGCCAGCAGAACATAAAGTTGGGAATTTGCTTTATGCTGAGGAGCTGCTTTGGTGAAAAGAAAACAGATTCAGGTAACACCCAGAGAATCTTGGTGCTGCTGCCTCAGCAGAGGAATAGACTAGAAACAGAAAAAACCCTCTGACCTTATTTAGGGGTAGTAGATTTAATAATCCCTGATGGAATCACTGGTGAGGAACCTACAGGCTCATCCCTTTCCTGTAAAGGCTTTTTCCTCCCTCATTTCTGTCTCTGTGCAGGGAACCCATGTGCAGCCCTCCCAGGAAAGCAGCCCTGGGGGAGCCCCAGCTGTGGGGAGCCCCACACAACGCCTGATGGGGCCATGGGTTGGAATCTGCTTAACCCCATACAGCTGCAATGGGAAGGAGATCCATGCTAAGAACTTTTTTGGGTTTTTTCCCTGCTTCTCTGTGCAGGGGCAGGGAGGAGGCAGCAGCTCTGGAGCTCCGCTGACACCCTGGCTGTGCTGTGGGACTCCAGGCCAGGCTAGAACAGAGCCTTGCCCCAGGCCAGAGTCCTCTCCACTTCCCCACAGCAGCAGAGGTTTGCAACTGCATCTTTTCCTACAGTTGTAATAATGCAAATTAATTGTCAGGATGCACGGGGGGGGAAATCTGAACCGCCTGCCAAAGCAACAGAGCAGTTCCTTCATTTCCATTTTCTGCCTGCACAAAAGTGGAGGAGGAATTCAAACCTTTGCCCGGTTCTCCAGGCTGGAACACTTTCCCCGAGGGCGGGTTCGGTACCCGCGGGCTTTGCCCGGTTCTCCAGCCCGGGATGCTCTCACCGAGGTTCGGGCTTTGCCCGGTCCCCGTTTCCCCGCGCCCCGCGGTTCGTGCCCGGCTGGGGCCCAGCCGGTTCTCGGCAGGGCTGTGTTTTTCCGGCCGGTTCTTGGCAGGGCTGTGTTTTTGCAGCCTCTCGCCCCTCGCAGCTCCCCCCGGGCCCCTCCGC
>VZSR01003801.1:5094322-5105952 GCA_013398615.1 Brachypodius melanocephalos | reverse complement strand
TGCTGCCCCATCTCCGGGATGCTGCTCCAGCTCCAGGATGCTGCCCCGGCTCCTGGATGCTGCCCAGGCTGGGGGGAGTCCTCACAGCTGCTCATGCCGGGGAGCAGGAAAATTCTCCCCTAATTCCCGTCCCCACTGTGAAAGCAATTCTGCGCGATGAAGCGTTCCCAGAGACGGCGCTAGGATTAGGGAAAAACCTCTCTCCCTCGCTGTTTTGATTCCGGAGGGGAGATAATCGGATTACTCACAAAGTCGCTCTGATGCCGAGCCGTACACGGGAAGTACAACACTTTATTGTTTTGCCTCCCCGTGGATTCCCACACCCTAGCAAAGACACACCTGGAAATGTTATGTGTCTGTAGCATGGGGTTTTTAGTCATTTTTCCCCGTTTTTGGTGTGTAGTCGCCACAAAAATTAAAAGAGAGCCTCTACCCCAAGGGGTGGCAGATCTGCAGGAAGGACATCGTGGAAGGGTTTAGAAATGAGGGGAACCGTTCCGCTTCCCAAAACACTGGGGTCAAATATCAAATGTAAGGAATGGGGTGAAGAGATTGAGAGGGCGGGGAATTGGCCCCAGGTCCGAGGATTCCCCAAGAGGCAGCCTGGAGACCCTGTTTGACAAATCCTGCCCGTGGCACCATTCCAGCTTATTCTGCAGAAAGCATGGCCCTGGCAGGTGTTGATGGCAGCAAAACAAATGTGGAATAGGTTGTGATAAAGGGAGTTCTCCTGGGAAGTGGAAAAAGCAGAGATAAATATCTTGGAACTGTTGGATCACAGGAGGAGTGAAGATATGTTTGTTGGAGCACTTGGGGACTGTCCTCCAATGCATCAAATGTTTCATCTGGGGGCCTGATGAAAGCCTAAGATTTCGGTTAAGTTTGTTTCCAGTATTTTCCTCTCCAAGGATACACATTTGCCTATCCCAAGGAGTTACAATAAATGTTGTGCCATTTTGGGACCTTTGTTCTAAATGCAGTGAATGAAGCCCTGATTTTGGGTCTCTTCTCAGCTGCTCTGGGTTTGAACCTGGTGGCTCCATTTCCTCCTTGCCTCTGGGTCCTTCTGCTGCCAAGTCCCTTCCTGCTCAACCTTTTCTTCAGTGTCTGCATCCAGCCATGATCTCAAACCTGGGAATGATGTGTTTGTAAATCCCCTTGGAATGGGAACTATCCTTGTGACATTTGTGTGCACCAATTCCATTTGTGGGCACCAATTCCAAACAGAACCCCCATTCCCAGGGTTCTGTGTCAGGGCTCTGGGAGGGACAGAGTGTCTGCAGTGGCAGTGGAGAGGCAGGGCAGAGCTGGGGAATGTGGATTCAGGACTGGGAATGGTGCTGGATCCCTGCTTCCTCCTTCAAGGCAGGGAAGGCAAAGCTGCACCTCCTGGCCTGCACAGCCCTTGGCAAGTTCATCTGCAGCTCCAGCTGTGCCCCAGCCTGCCAGGGCTCCCCTGGAAGAGAAGCAGATGTGGGTGCAGATGTTCCTCACCCTGGAAGGGATGTGGAGTGGGGAGCACCACAAGGCTGACACGTGTCAGGGCTGAGGGTTTTGGGGTGGTTTCTGTGCACACTGCTGACCCACAGGGCAATCAGCATCATTAAACAGCATTTCAGTGCTGCTTCCTTCCCTCAGAAGAACAAGGAGGCTCTTCTGATGGCTTTTAAATCAGTTTTAATTTTTGGTGTATTTCCCTCACCGAGCTTCAAATACTCTGGAAATGTGAAGTCTCTGTTTTATAGGAGACTGTTCTTATCATTCACCTGCTTAGGAAGAGAAAGCCCAGGCATTGCCACAGCTACAGCCAGGCCTCCAACTCCTCATCTTCCACTGGAGCCACAACCATCCTGTGCAGGGCCAGACTCCCTGCCAGGACTTTCCTCCTCCTCTTTCCAGGATGGTCTGAATTCCAGCCTCCTTTTATCCACACACACAGTTTTCTTCCAAACAGCTCCGTGACAGGAGCTGGCAGGGTGCTGGGGCTGTCATTGCCTCGCTCTGGCTGTTGTCAAAGAACGGAATTTTCACCAAACCCTCACTGGCAAATGCCACAGGACCCTCCTGTCCCCAGCTGTGGCTGTACAGGAGCCACGGCCCAGCTCAGGTGGGGACACTGGGAGGGAGGAAAGCAGGAGGGAGCTGTGTAATTAAAGATGGAAAAGCCATCTCTGCTGCCTTTCCCGCGCAGCATAAAATAAGAGCGAGGCTGAGGGGCTGGCTCCTGGCGATCTGGCTGTGGCAGCATGAAAAATGAGGAGGAGTGCGATAAGAAACTAATAATTTATGTTCCAAGCACAGACTCACACCAGTGTGGAGGGAAATTCATGCCAATAACTCCTACTAACTCAGAAAGGCACGCAATCTTTTATTGCACAAATTATTAACGACCAGAAAATAAATGACTCTGTAATCAGATTGGTGCTGCCGGCGCTTTTCGCTTCTCCTTTTATTTGTGTAAATTCTGCAGCCAGTCCCCCCCTGAAGCCGAGGCAGTGGGAATTTGCACTGGCCCAGTGCCCTGCCTGACAAGAGAGCAGATTAAACAAGGATGAAACAGGAACGTCCTGGTATCTCTCTGCCTATCTGAGATGGGTTTGCTCCACAAACATTTCTGGCCCCTTCAGCAGCAGCAGCAGCAGCTCTGTAGGTGCAGGGGGCTCCCTGCTTTGGGTCTCCAGTGCAGAGTGACTGGAACAGCCGAAGAACAGCACAAATAACAGCTTCCTGTGCCTCCTCTGGGCACTGCTCCTTTTCAGGCTCCTTTCTTCACCTCCTTCCTTTGTCCTTGGGCTGCTGCTGTTGCATTCCATGTGCTCCTGCTCTGGATTTTCAGCATTTGTGCTCAATATTCAGAAGTGCTGAGCACCTTCAGCAATTACCAGATGTACTGGAACTGGGAATCCTCAGGCCAAGGAGAATTTGGCCCTTGTACTTGGATGGGGAAAGGAGCACAAGGAGTTGCTTTATTTAGACAGAGTCCACATGGAAACAAAGCATGGAACATTTTCCTACCATGGCACCGATCTCTTTTGAGTTAAAATCTTTATTAGGATGGGGAAGAAAAGAAGCATTGATGAAGAATGAAACACCCTGAAGAAAAAAGCCCAGTGTGGCAGCCCCAGGCTGCAATGGGCACACGAGGCTGGCTGGCCCTGGGAGCCCCTGGCTCTGATTCCCACAGGTTTGCTCTGGTCCAGGTGAGCTCTGCAAGTCCAGGACCTGGCTGAGGCTCAGCTCAGTCCCGTGGTTAAGGTTTAAGGTTTGCAGGGTGATGCTTCTTCAATAAACAGGAACTTGAAGGCAAGAGACTCCTCTGGATGGGATCAGGAGCTGCTGCCTTTACTCTCTGTATTTTTCAGCTGGTGAAGGAGACTTTGGAGAGGCTGAGACTTTTCCTCTCCCCTCCCACTCCCCTGCCCTGTTTTGATTATGTGAACCATATGATAAGGAAGAAAAGTGTTCCTATTGTTAATTCAGCCCATTCGTTATCAGTGGCACCATCTCCCTGATGGCTTCATCTGCACGGGAGGAGGGGAGAGCTGCTCTCCCTGCTCTGCTTTTATGGTGAGGGGGTGCTGGGGAGGCTGCAATAATGAATAATGTGCAGATTGTTCCCGGGCTGGGAGTGTTTTATTAAGGCAGGTTTTCTTAGACTGAATGCCCAATCACCACAGAACCATGAAACTCAAATTGCCTCACAGCTCTCTCATGAACATAGTTTTAATCTCATTGACCTGTCGTTATACTACAACACATAAATCCAGATTTGGAGATCTTATGTCCAATCATAAATTGGGCTGGCAGACTTCCGATCAACAGAATAAAACTGTCTCCTGTGAGGGGGGGTTTTATTCATCAGTGCTGTTCCAGGAGACGGGCTGGGGGTGCATTCAGCTTTTCTTAATAAACTATTCCTTTAAAAAAATGGAGGGAAATAAGAAAACCATCGTGAAATCCACAGTGAAAAAAAATAAAAAAATTAAGGTGACGTTTAAATAACATTAACATTAGACATAAAGCCAGCAAGTGGAAAGCTGTGAGTTAAGGGATGTTAACTCCTGCTAACACACGGAAAAAGGAGAGGAAAGGAGCAGAGGCTGAGCAGTGCCAGGCAGGCTGACAGCTTTGACCATAACTCTGTGTTTTTGGGGCAGGCACATATGTGACAGGGTCAGAGAATTCCTTCCTCTTTCCTTGTGTCTTTTTGTTCTTTTACTTAAGTGAATAACTCGGAGGAAATCTGATTTCTCCTCCTTGTTCTGCTGTGTGTGACTGCACTGAGCAGTGAATGTGGATTTGGTGTTCCGGGGCAGTTTGGATGTGAAGGGAGGCTTTGCTGTGCTGGTATCAGGTGTGGGTTTCCCTGAGTGATGAAAGTTTACAGCCACTAAATCCCGCTCAGGATGTCCAGCAGGGCCCTGTGAGTGCTGGCGTTGCACAGGGACATTCCTGTTGTCCCCAGCAGAGAGGTGACATCCGAAATGCTGAGCACAGGTGAGAGAACTTCTGGCTCTGCAGAGATGGGCACCCTGTCTGCTCTGCATGGCTTCACCTGGGGCACATTGCTGCTGAAATCCCTGCCTAAAGACAAAGAACAGCTCCAATTCTGTATTCCTGTGGTGGAAGAGGCTCGTTTCAGGAGTATCCCAGGGCCCGTGGAGTGCAGGCAGCTGAGAGCAGCTCTAGAACCCGCAGAGTTATTGCATGGATAGCTCAGGCAGCTGTGCCTGCACACTGGGCAGGCAGGGAGAGCCCTCTGCCCGTGCCCTGGGGTGTTCCCTGCTCTCAGAGAGGCCCAGCAGGGCAGCAAAGCCTGGCTTGGGGCAGAGGGGCAGCTCCAGCCCGGGGACAGCAGGTGGCCCTGGCTGGGCTCTGCTCCCACCTCGTACCTGGGCCAGCTCAGCAGCAGCCACAGCAGGAGATGAGGCACTCTGGAGCCCTTCCCCCGGGCTTTGCTGTCCTCACAGTCGTTTTCTGGAGGGCTCTGTTTCCCCAGCGCTGGGATGGATGGACCCCTAAACCACAGAGCCAATTACGGAGCAGAATTTATTGGGCTTTATCCCGGAGCACGTTCCGTGCTGGGGGTGGGGGAGGAAGGAAACCCATGGCAACTGCAGATGTGAGTGTGAGGATTAGAAGCCCCCATAAATATACCTGACTTTGCCATCTCTTTTAATTAAATGCAAGCCGTGAAACACGGGCGGGGAGTGCGCTGGTGACAGCGGAGCTCAGAGACAGCAGCAGGAGTGAGTGGGGACTGCCAGCCTGGCCCGGGGCTCGGAGCAGAGCCAGGAGGGTTAAAGCATCGGGGCTGATTTAGAGCAGGCGGGCAAAGGGAACCCTGCACTCAGTTATTAATGTTTCCTGTTTTATCTTCTCATCTTCACGGCTTTAATTGTAAATTATCCATCACGCCGCACTTCTCCGCCGTGTTTGCTTCTCCCAGCTCGGGGAGGTGGTAAAAGAGAAACTGCTGATGCTAACAAGGAAAAGGGGGTGGTCTAGGAAGGGTCTGTCCCCTCTGAGCTTTGCCTCGGGGCTCTGCAGCTCTGAATTGTGACGCTCTTTGGGCTTTTTGCTGTGATTCACACCTCCTGCCCCCAAAATGATGGGCCAGAACTGGGCTGCTGTGAGCAACGGTGCTCGGCTTCCCTGCAGGGCTGTTGTCTGAGAGCCCAGGATGAGGCACTGTGTTCATTCAGCCCTCCCGTAAACATCTCCCTCCTTTTCCCCCTTCCACGGGTTCAGGCATTTTCCCTTTCCCAGCTCGGTTCTCCCCCTGTGCTCCTGTGGGGCTCCTGCGTGCAGAAAATAAAGCCCGTGGTTCAGCACTATCCATCTAATATCTTCTGACTGCCTTTAATCATAGCATTTTCCATTTAATTGGGAAGGCAGGCACACTTTGCATATTAATACAGCACAGCCTGCATCTCCTGAGCGCTGCAGCCGTGGCTGGGATGTGTTTCTGTATTTCCTCATGTTTGGGATGTGCTTTACTGGGGCTGGGATGTGTTTCTGTGTTCCACCATGGCTGGGATGTGTTTTACTGGGGCTGGGATCTGTTTCTGTGTTTCACAGTGGCTGGGAACCTGCCGGGGTCCTTCAGCAGCTCTGTCAATGAAATTCAATTCAAATCGACAACCACAACAAATTCCCCCTCCCAAAAAACGCATTTGTATGGATTGTCCCTGTTTAAAGAACTGCTCTGCAGCCACTGGGCCTCTGCCTGTTGTGTCCATGGTCTGCCTTAGATCCCAAAGGGAAAACAATCATCTTTCCTTGAGGAACTGTGGAGCATATTCTCCTTGTGTCATCCATCCATCCATCCATCCATCCATCCATCCATCCATCCATCATCCATCCATATATCCATCACCAATTCTTTCTTTTCTTGGCTTCATCCTGGCAACCCTGAGTGAGACCAATGGGTTTGTCTTGCTTTGAATTGCTTTGGCACTTGGTATTTCAGGGTTGATTTGGAAGAAGTCTCTGGAGCTCTTTGACTCTGAGGTCAAAAAAGCTTTCTAGGATCACACACACCTTGAGGGCAGCTGGGGCTGATTGCTGTCACCAGGAGATGATCGTGTGTCCTGTCCTCAGGGACGGCACAGCTGCAGCTGTGTCACAGAATTTTGGAAGGGGGGCAGTAAATGATGTTCTAGTTATAAAAATTAGTCCCATCTTTTCCCCATAGCTCTGAAAATATAGCTCAAAAAGAACAAAATAGAGCCAGATCTGCTGCAAGGATTTTCCTTCCTGCTCTGTCACTGTTCCTGCAGTGTCAGGAGTCCTCGTCATTCCTGTTTTTCTGGTCTAGTAAGAGCTATGTCATTGCATCTCTGGCTTGACCTCCAGTTCCCTGCAGACTTCATAATTACAGCCTTCTTCAAAACAGACATCACTTACCATGCCAGGAATTGTCACAGTGTGGAGAAGTAGATCAAAATCCATTAGGGAACAAGGGGTGGCCAGATTAATTTCCACCTGAAATTTCAATTAAGCTTTTCAGGGTAGAATTAGCGTGTAAGCCAAGCCTAGACATGATGACTCTGGGGTTTGAATTTTAGAATTGGTCGGGTAGGGAGAAATAGAGTTTTCTCTTGAGCCTGTGGCACTGCTGCCGACAGCTGAGTGGGGCTGTGCATGGCCCTAAATATTTCAGAGGCTGAAAGCCAGAAATATGTAGAGGTTCTCCTCATGCTAATGTGTGTGATGGGTTTAAAAGCCCGAGATCCCACTGGAAACAAGTCAGAACAGATCCTTCAGGCCCTGTTGTTCCAGCTGGAGCCCCAGTGCTTTCTGTGAACTGTCCCAGAGGTAATTCTGCTGCATGTGGAGCTGATGAATGTCTGGGTCCCTGAAGGATCCAGGAGGCTGTGCTGGGGCTCAGGGATGGATTTGTGCACTTCTGGGCCCTTTTCAGACTTTCTGGCTAATGGTTCTGGAGACATTTCCTGCAGAGGAGCCAGGGCTCACCTGGTGCTGCTTTTACCTGCTGTGGGTGAAGGACACGGACAGGGACAGGGACCAAAGGCACTCCAAGCATTGCTGCTGTCCCAGACAGACCCAGCAGGGCTTGTGCTGCTGCACAGTGTCCAAAGCAGTTCCGAATGGCTCCTGCGGGCTGGAACTGCTTGGCTGGCTCTGGTTTTCTGTTATTTCTGAAGCACCAGACCTGCCTGGTACTGGAGGAAAGTCACAGAAATGCGGAGCAGTTTCTCATTCTCAATGGACCAATGAGAAAGAAGCTTTGTAGAGTTTGGTAGGTTTTTTTTTTTCATAATTTACAGCAAGACCATGAGTTGCCCCCTCCCCCAAAAGCACAATAGGGATATTTTGAATCCTATTATTTTTTTATTTGTCAGAATGTCCCCAACTTCTGGCACCTGCAGGGCACATTTTCCCAACGTCTCCCTGCACACCATCAATGTGAGTGTATAAAATCACATCAGTGCATATTCAGTGTGCACACAGATCCATACAAACTTTATGTATCCATGCATCTGTGCATTTCACACACACTCAGGTCCCAGGGACAGCCTTGGCAGTCCTCACCTTTCTTTAATGTTGTGTCCCCCTCATTTCTGATCTCACACTCACAGGCAGTTCCCTCTCCCTGGCTCTCCTCAGCCCCAGATCTATTTCCTTTTATTATCCTGGCAGGAGCCGAGCTTCATTAGGGGAGTGGAGTCTCTAACAAGGATGGGGAATGGCAACAACAAAAGGATGCAGCAATATAAAGTTATGTCAAAAAACCTTTACAAGAAAAACGGCTGACATTAGAAACAGAGGATATTAAAAATTCAACAGTGTTGGGATGGGAGGGGGCAGGACTGGGGAGAGAGAAACAAATAAATACCCAGGCTTTAAACTAATAAATCCTTTTATTTGGGAAATGCATCAAACCCTGCATGCTATTAGAACTGGTTTTATTTCTATTACTGTTAATAACAATGATAAATACATTTTTTTTCTGGGGTCTCAGTGTGGGCTATCAGCATTTTAAATACACATTTAACCAGGGAGGCAATCTTTCCCCTGTGCTGTTTCTGCTGCTGATGCTCAGTGCCTGGGAAGCTGTTTCCTCCTGCCCAAAATGGAACTGCCTAACTCAGCCAGCAGATAATTTTGGATGGATCTTGACCAGTAGCCCAAATTTAACCAGCTCTGTAAAGTTACACCAACCCACCCCCCCTGCTCTCTGGCTGATCAGATATCCCGGAATCTCGTGATTCCTGAGGTTTTCCAATCAAGCTCTTGTGGAGAATCTGTTGACCCAAACACACATAACCCCCCAAATTCAGACTGATCTGCAGGCAGGGGATGAATCAATTTGTATGAGGAGTTGAGCAGGCCAGATCTCCCTGGGAGGAGGAGGAGGAGGAGGATGTGGAACTCGGACTCCTGTGCTCTCCAAGCCCTGGGGATCGACTTCAGCTGCTCTTTGCATCCAGCCCTGAAGATCTCAACCCAGGATTTATTCCTCTCCCTCGCTGCCCATTGACAAACACATCTGTACAGGGGGAAGCTGGAGTGCTAATGCAGGGCTGCAATCAGCAGAATTGGGAATTACGACTCCCCCTTCCATCCCCTGCTTCACTGGAGGGGTGCAGGGGTGGGTGACATGAGCAGTGTCCCTGCTCCCCTCAGGAGTGAGACCCTGAGACAAGGCAGGACGTGGTGGGGCTAAATCTGCAATTCGGCAGAGGGGAAGCTTTGTGTGCAGGCAGGCCCAGGAGCTGGGGAGTTTAAACTCCCACTGTGATCCCTTCTGGGACCCTCTGAGCACTGAAATTCCTGCTCATGGTCATTCCCTGCCTTTCCAGGGTGGTGCAGTGTGTTGGGATCAATGTGTTGACAGTGACAGCCACCTCTCCTGTGTGTGTTTGCAGAGCTCTGTGTGTGTGTGTGTGTGTGTGTGTGTGTGTGTGTGTGTGTGTGCAGGCTCGCTCACACCATCCTCCCCTTAATATTATTCATCC
Organism: Brachypodius melanocephalos; assembly: GCA_013398615.1. Lineage (NCBI taxonomy): Eukaryota > Metazoa > Chordata > Aves > Passeriformes > Pycnonotidae > Brachypodius > Brachypodius melanocephalos. The sequence goes on along the minus strand of VZSR01003801.1, from coordinate 5,096,467 downwards.
TTATTACGTATCATTATTCTTTATTATGATTTATATGCTGTGCCATGGCTTTATTATGATTTATACCCCCATCCCCAGAAGAGCTTATGGAAGGCATCACACAGCAAAAAGACAGCAGCCCTGTTCAGGGGAAGAAACATGGCTTTGTCCCCGAGCAGCAGCTCTGATGCTCCTTCTCAGCCATTTAGAACCCCATTCCTGGGTTTGGGTTTGAGTGTAGTTGTACCAAGGCTTCAAGTCAAGCTTTTATTTAAATCCATGGTCCCCAATTCCTTTGCTGCTGTCCTTCCTTCTCCTGCTTCTTCTAGTTCCTCATTTCCATCTGGCCTATTAAAAGCGATTTCATTTCGTGATTGCCCTTGAAGCAATCTTTGTTCTCTTTGGGGAGGAACTTCCTTGGCTGCTTTAGAGCAGCTTTCACTCCGTGCTGCTCCTGAAATCAGCCACAACTGAGGGACATTTCCGAATGCTCAAAACAAGAGTGGGAGCTTTACACCTGGGTCCTTGTGTGTAAATAACAACGATCGAGGGCAAAACGCTTTCTGAGCTGCCAGTAATGTTTCAGTGTTTGCCTGGAGGAGCCTCAGCCTGTAAGTGACAGGTCCTGAGCCAAAAGGTCCTGATTTGGTAACAGGGGAACTCAGCTGGAAGAAGGAACCGGCTCTGCAGGTTAAGGGCAGAATCTTCAAAGGAATGGAAAGGAGGCTGAAGCTCATCCCCCCCAAAATCCCATCCTCTGCCAGAGCCTCCTCCTCCTCCTCCTCTCTCACTCCTCTTCCACTCCTGTGCTTCGAGGACTTTTCCCTGGCTGCACACGGGGAGTGGCAAAACTGCCACTCAGGGATTTCCCGGAGCTGTGCTGCTCATGGCAAGGAGGGTCAGGGTTTGTAAGTTCTGGGAAACCCATGACAAAACCCATGACAACCATAAAAACAGCCCCAGCTCAGCCTCCCCCTCCCTCATGGGCACGGCTCAGATGCTGCTGATGGACACAGCCAGGATAATCTCCACTGGGGAAATGGATCTGAGTTGGGAAAAGCTTGTGGGAGCCTTGCTGGGGCTGGGAATGCAGCAGTGAGAGGGGTGAGGTGTGGGTTGATGCCAGGACAGCTCAGTTTTTCGTGGGCTGTGCAGTGGAAGGAGGCTCAGGCCCACTTTGCTGGGTGTTCAGCTCTGGGTGTACAGCCAGAGCAGCTCGTGGAGCCCCTGGGATGGAGCAGAGCCAGTGAACCAAAACCTTCCAACCCACCCCCTGTCCCTGCGGCACAGCAAAGGAAACAAACTCCGGGTTTAGGTTTCTGTGCCGACATTGAGGGGTTTGATCCGGCATGGTTTGGATGCCAGAAGTTTCTAAAGCTGGCCCGGAGTGACTCTGATCTGTCTGAAACATTGGCAAAGCTCACGTGGAATCCAGTCATGCAAAAAAAAGAGCAGAGTCTGGGAGGGCAGCAGGAGCTGTGGGACAGGGGCTGTCTCTGCTCCTTTGTACAGCCTGGGACAATCCTGGGTGGGAGAGCAATGCAAATGATAAAAATAACGTTTAGGGAGTTGACCAGGGCTTGGGCAAGCACACACGGCTGCTCCCTGTCTGTGAGTGTCAGAATTAGGGAACAGCAAGTATTTAATCCCAATAAACAGCCACATTGTCTTCCCTTTTCCTAAGGAGCTGGTCGAACATCCAACTATTTTATTTATTTATTAAATGTTGCTGGAGATAGTTCAGCAGCAGGGGAGTGCTGCTCTGTCTCCCAAACGATGACTGCCATCAGGCTGGAGAAATCAGTCATCTCTGGCAAGGAAAAAACCCCCTCTTTGGTGGGTTAATGATGCAGGGTAAATCTTGACAGTGGCCAGTGGTCTGAGCACACGAGACATGACCTGAGGGAATCATAGATTCTGGGGGGGCGGCTGTTGCTGCTGCTCCTCTGTAATGGGATTGCTGCTTTATAATGGCTTCAACTTCTTCTCCTTTCCCCCCTTTATCATTATTGACCAAGGAGCACCAGTAAGGCTGGAGAATAAATAGTTCCCTGATGGTTAACAACAGGCCCTCCACCAATTGGAATTCAAGCTGTGCTCCCTGTTATATTCTTTATAATCACACTTTATTGCACGGGGTGGAAAATAAAGCATCTCTCTCTCCAT
>VZSR01003801.1:5068865-5081427 GCA_013398615.1 Brachypodius melanocephalos | reverse complement strand
CAGGGCCGGGGTGCAGGCACAGCCCTGGGCGTGCAGGGTCTGCCCCTGGGCTCTGTGCCCTCACAGAGGTTTTTGCCATCTAGACGGGAGAATGGCACAGATCCCTTTGGTTTTGGGCAGGCACAGGGTGCCAAACCTTCCCAGAGTGAGCTCGAGGTGTGAAGAGGGCTGGATGGATTCCACTCTGTTCTGGTGAAACCCATCCCCTCCAGGGTTCCCTCTGCCCCGAGGAACTTCCCTCTGCTCCAATCCCCACCCGTGCATTCTCCCCATCTCCGCTTCCAGGGCTGCTCTTGGAAGGGGCAGTGAGCTTCTGCAGCCCGAGGGAGGGGAGAACAGCCCTGAAATCCTCACTGATGAACGAAAATACCTCAGAATTGTGAAATCCAGCATCACACGTCCAGGATAACAGTGGAAGGACAGACCTTGATACACTTGATTGTTTCCCTTGTCACACAGAGTGACCCTTGCTGTGTTTTCCATTCTCGCAGTGCTGCCTCTCAAAGGGAGTTAGGGCTGGAGATTGGCTGCTCCTCATCCTCTTTCCCATCATTTCTTCGACAGTGTCTGTTTGAGAGGTGGCCCTTTTGGAGTTCAGGGGTTAGGGCACAGGCAGAGAAGGAAAGACCCCTTTCCCCAAAGCTGCTGTGACGTGGCCACATTCAGACAAAGCAAAACAAAAAGAGCAGTAAAGGATGTTTGGGGTTTGCCCCATCTCTGTCACACGCAGGGACACAGGGGGTTGTGCACAGCTGGGGCACTGACAGTGGGAATTCATTGACTTGCTGGGGCCGTGGTTTGCTCTTGGTTTGATTTCTGTGTGATTCCTTTTATTTGCTGCTTTTTTGCTTTTTGTCATCGTGGTTGTTGTTTTCCTTTGCTGCCCTGAGGTTCAGGCGTCAGTCCAAGACTTTGTCAGGGATGGAAAGAGGAACTATCTGCTGCTAACTTCAAAAATTCCAGTAATGAGCAAAATCTATTGTTTAGCCCTGAGGTTTCTGAGCCTCCTCCTGGTGCCTGTTTTGGGTGCAGGGGTGGAAGGCAGCTCTGTGTCACCCCAAGAGTGGCTTTGTGTCGCTCGTGGTGCTGGGCTCTGGCTCCAGCTCCTTTCTGTCCTTCCCTGCTGTTCCCTTCCATGCTTTCCTTGGAGAGCCAGGAGCAGAGCAGCACCTGGGCAAGGAATGGAGATCCTGAGCATGGTGGGATCCAAATTCAGAGGGGATTTTGACCAAAAGGGGAATCTCCCACACCAGGCTCGAGTCTTCCAGGAGAACTTTCCTATGGTAAGAGGACTCTGCCTGCTGGAGAATTTCCTTGGCTGCCTGCAGAAGCAGGATTAATTCTGAAATTTCACTGTTAACTGAATTAGATTAGATTTAGGTTCCCTTCTGGGCTGCTGGGATGGGAGCTGGAGAATGTTGGGGTTTGTGTGCAGGGGACTGTTTTCATAACTTTGCCTTTGTCTCCCTCGAGGCTGCCTCATGAATGTGGAAAAAGCCCCTCTGTAAAGCAGACTTATAAACCTCCAAATCCCCCCAAGGTCTTTGGCACAGTCTGTTGATTTTTATTTGTGGTTTCATGCTGATTTGGCTTGTTGCTTTTAATCCAGCACATTTTAGTTCAGGTTAGTGTTTGTTGGAGGTTTTGGAGATAGATGGGCTTTTTTTGTTGTTGTTTGTTTGCAGGATTTTTTTTTCTGTTTTGTTTTTTTAAAGGACTTGGCCCAGGTGGATTTTAACCTGTGTTGCATTGCAGACTTGCAAGTTCAATTTGAATTCGTGACAGAAGTTGATTCAAACTGTGTCAGATTTCAGGTTTATGGAGGAGATGGAGATGAGGTGAATCCTGCCCTGAAATGGGCTGAGTTTGGGTCCAGCTCACAGGATTCCTGCTCTGAGGGCACTGGGAACCTCTGTGCTGCTGCTGTCACAGAAAGGTCCCTAAAATCCACTGCTTTGGGGTCATGGAGCACTTCCAAAAGGGGATTTTCAGGGGCCAACAGCTGGAAATGGGAATCCGCGTGGCTGGGAGAGCAGCTCTGGAATGCTCTGCGTGTTGGAAGTTATTCCTGCTGGAATTCCAAACTCTGCCACTGCCAGGGGGCTGCAGGGTGGGTGCTGCACCAAGAAAAGGAGCAGTTATTGTTCTGTGCAGAGGCAAAACAAACCCAGATCAATGGCACTGAGAGTGCCAGCACAATGCTGAAGGATTTAATTTTGTGGATTATTAAATACCCTCTGGAAAGGAAAATATTAATTGGATTGCAGGCTCGTGAGTGAACAGCAGAGATGTAGAAGCAGCTGTGGCTTAGGAAAATAATTTTATCTTACAGGGGGCTTTAAGGAGCTCCAGGGGGGGTGAAGTTTGCCCTGTGCAGGAGCTGGGGTGAAGATTTCTGCTCTTGCAGGGAGCAGTGAGGAGACAACGGAGAAGAAAGGTCTGGTGTGATGGAAGGGCCATGGGTGAGGTCAGTGCTCCTGGAATCCAGGCCTGGAAGAGAGGGAAGGAAAATCAGTGCTGAGCTTGGTGTGTGAGGGCTCAGTGTGGAGGGAGCAGATCCTCTCCTGGGATGCTCCAAGGCTGCAGAGGGGGTTCCTTACCCCACAGCCAGCATGGGGCTGATTCCCTGGAAGTGTCCTGGCCTCTGCTGTAGGAAAAGGCAATTTCTGAGCCCTCAGCTCCTCTGGGGACAAGTCTGACCCAGGAAATCAGCAGCTGCAGCCAGCACTGATGGAATTGTGCTCTGAGGAAAAGAAAGTGAAGTCTGGGAGGAAAGACAGACAAATAAATGTAGAGAAGCAGGGAAGCAGCATCATCTCGTTAGTGCCGTGTCAAGGGCAGTGGAAAGGTGACACAGGAGAAGTAATTTTGCTGTCAAAATTATTTAGAGATGTCATTAAACTGCTTAGGGCTGTCTCTGGTGCTTCAGGGCACAGACACCTGGTTTTAATTTGCACTGCTGTGTGTCCAAACTCGCTGGCCTCACTCAAGGTGCTCGTTTGGAGCCTGGTGGTGAAAGCCTTGGGTGAACTGGGAGCTGAAAGGCAGAGGGTGACCAAGAGCAGGATGAACTCCCTGATAAACTTCCTTAATTCAAAACTATCAGCCAGGTCAGGTCTGCAGGGATGGTGAACTTCTCAGAGTGCTTGTTCTGGGTCAGTTATGGGACAGTTTCCTACTGCAAACCTGCTGGAGGTGTCCAGGGCTGGGTTGGACAGGGCTTGGAGCAGCCTGGCATGGTGGGAGGTGTCCCTGCCGTGGCACAGGCTGGAATTTAGGGTTCTTTCCAAGCCAAACCAGTCTGGGGTTTTAGGATTGGCCCCAGACTTTGGAAAAGAAATCCCCTCTGTTTTTATTTAATTATTTCTTGGCCAAAATATTACGCTTACAAAATCACTTTGCTTGCTCTCTGTATTTTTCTTTTTCTACCTTGTTTGTTTGCTTTTGCAGGGTTTGTTGGCTTGTTTTTCCTTCCCCCTACCTTGTACATTGTCGTGCCCTGTTCCTCCTATTCTGTTTCCTTTGCCTGGAAAATGTTTTGCTGCTCAGGAGTCCTTGCTTGGCAGCTTCCCTCCCTCTCCCCTCTGTTCAAATGCATCATCTTGCCTTGCCCAGCTGAAGAATTCCCCATTCTCACCATTTCAGAGCTGCTTTTTCCTGCTGGGACGTGCTCACCTCCCTCCCTGCTGGCAGAGGTCACTGGAGAACCCCTTGCAGGGCTCTCTGAACCAAACTCAGGGGGTTCAGGAGTTCCTGGGTGCTGCAGGATCAGGCGCAGTTTGTAAATAAAGCAGAGCTGTGCTCTCAGCCTGTGTTGGTGGCTCTGCCCACGCTGCATTTCCTTCCTGTTGGTTTTGGCCCTTGTTTTAGCTGAACCAGGGAGGACAGGGAGGAAATTACACATTCCCCTGGGTCAGAAATACAATCTGATAAGGGGTTTTCTGTAAGTGTCTTGAGGGTGAGGAGGGATGAATGGAGGGAATTCCCAAGCACTGAAAGGTTTCTTGCTCATTTATTCTGCTTCTGGTCCAGGGGAAAATTGTCCCTTTTACTTCATTTTGCACGTGGATACAAAGCCCCGGGATCTGGGAAGGCCATCAAGCCCAGATTTGCCCAGTATCTTGATTGGCTGCACGGAAATATTGCTGCACATCAAACCCCTCATTTTCAGGGGTCATGAAAGCTTCAATCCCTGGGCAGAGCAGGTTCTTTCATCTTCTGCATCTGCAGCTGGGAGGGAACTCAGAGCAGCCTTCGCCAACCAACCTGGTCAGAGGAGGCAGTGTCCCCTTGGGGTGACACCCACAGGCACCACCAGGGCTGGGAATGGGAATTCCAGAGAACCGGGAAACCTTGAGAGCTTTTGGTGATGGAAAGGCAGAAAATACAGAATATTCTTGGAATGTTCCTGGTGACAGAGCTGCAGCTTGGAGCTGGTGCCCAGTGCAGGGCTGGGATTGATTTCAGCAGCAGCTCCGGGATTTTAAAGGATTTTTTTCAGCTCACCTGGACCTCTAAATCACCCCAGCTCCTCGGGGGAAAACTTCCCAGTTCCCTCTGAGGAGCAGAGTTCCCTGCCTGGAGCATCCTGCGCTGGGATTTTGTTTATCTGGGGCTGGAACCCAGCCCAGGGGCAGCTCCTGCTCAGCTCTCCCTGCCCATCCCTGCCCATCCCATCTCCGAGCTCCCCTGTGACCCCATCCCTGCCTTTTATCCCGAGATGGATGTGAAAGGTGCCACTGGCTCTGGGAGCTGCTTCTGCCGGGTTGCCAGGGCAACCAGCGATGGCCCCTGAAGACAGGAAAGGGCAAACATTCCTTTCTGCTCCAGTCTGGAGCATCAGTGATTGAATGAGATTAGATGGAATTAGATAATCCTGGAATTCACAGTGATTTGACGCCAGACCTTTATTAAATAAGTAAAAGTACCAGCCCTTATAATAAAAATGAATTCTTTTAGATCAATAACTTTCCCCACTGCTCGTCACAGCTGTGATTCTTGAGATCTTTTTTTTTTTCCGTGGCACGGGGTGAACCACACGAACCTGCCTTTTTTTAATTTTATTTTTTCCTCTCCCAGAGGGGACAATAATCTCAATTCCTGTTTTATTTCCCCCTTGTGATTCACCCACTTAACCCTAAAGTACCCTTGCACTGCGAGGTTCTTCAGGGATGATTCAGTGCACTGGAATTTACAGCTCTGGGGTTACTTAAACATTGCACACCTTCACTCTCAGGTATTGCAATGTTTTAGAGTTAAAGAAAGTGAAAATATATTAAAATATGCTGTGAATAGCTGGGTAGTTTTTCGTTCCTTGTATGTTCCAACTCCTGGGGCCTCATCCATGCCTGGTGTGGATGCAGAGGGACTGATAACATCGTGTTCACATCTCCAGTGAACGTGGGTTAAACAGGAGTGCAGGGGGGACTTTGATCACAATCAGCCGAGATTTACATCACTCCAACTCCTCTGGCTTCTCTTCCATCTCCAGCCTGGCAGGGCTGGCACCCAAACCCGCTGTGCACCCGAGGACACCCAGCAGAGCGTGGGCAATCTGGGGTGTCCTGGCCCTCCAGCAGTTCTGGTTTTTACCAGGCTGTCTTGGCCCTTCCAGAGCAGAGGTTTATTCAGGTTTATTCAGGCAGATTTCTTTTCGTGGTGCATCCCCAGACACCCCTGCTGAGGGTGTTGCAGGCACAATGGACAGTTCATGGTCTCACAGCAGAGCTTGGCTGCTCCTCTGCAGAATGCTTTTAATTCTGAATTAAAACCTAATTCATTTTCTAATCCCTGCATTAGCAGTGTGATTTCTTAAAACATCTTTGGCTTGAAATTCATGAGCTGCTCGTGTAATGCAGGTCTGGATCTGGGCTTGTTTGTATCAGCAATGTGGATCTGGATTTTTATTTTTTTTTTAAATTTTTTTGAAGTCTCACCTTGCTGTGATGGATTTCTCAGGAATAAGTTCAGTTAAGAGTAATTCCATCAGGCTGGGGAGCATTTCTGTCCCCTGGCGTGTGCAGAGGGCAGAAATCATCCTTGCTTTGGGAGGATTTAGTTCTGCCTTTGATGTGCTTGCTGTTGTCTTTAAATCGCTGTAGGACCTGCAAAAAGTGTGTTTAAGGGATATTTGAAGTGATGTGCTCTGAGTTGCTGTGCTTTTCCTTCAGCTGAAAGTCTTCAATCCTGAGAGTCATTCTGGGTGTGGTGGGACTCCTCCAACCCCCTGTGCTGCTTTTAGTGGCAAGCTCTGGAAACAGGAGTGAAAACTCTCCTTTTTTCCCCCCATGTTATAAGGAAATACTGACATGGAGCAAAGTGGGAGAGAGGGAAGGACAGAGGAGGCTGAGAGATGGGTGAAAGTGGTGGATGTTCGGAGCCAATTGATCTGCACTGGGATTAACCCCACCCTCAGCACCAGGAGAACTGGACCAGTTGCTCATTTTTAGGATCCTGGAATGGTTTGGGTTGGAAAGGACCTTAAAGCCCTTAAATCTCATTCCTGGGCAGGGCCACCTTCCCCAGGCCAGGCTGTTGGGAGGATTCAGGCAGTCAGAATTCTGCCTTGCAGGGCTCTGATTGCACATTCAGGAAGTTGTGTGGTGTCAGAGCAAGCAGCTCGCAGAAATCCAAGCACATTACCCCAGCACTATTGTCTCAGCAAAAAGAGATCTATTGGTTTAACATCTTTTCCATTAACAAGCTTTAATTTGCGTAAATTATAGTACCCTCTGTTAATTTATTATTACCTGTTCAGTTTCCTCTATTTCATTGTTTCTCCTGGGGGTTATAAAATTACTTGGATTATTCTGCTTAAGCTTTTTAAAATACAATCACAGTGCTGTGTTTTCCCATTTACCTTGTATTTCCTCATTGTTCTGAGGCTCATTAAAAATCTGAATGAAGTGTCTCAAGAACTTCTCTGGATAAGTATTCTGGAAGTCTCCCTGCTCCCTCCCAGTTCCCAGCCTGGAGGAGCCTCCCCAGGGCTGCTGGCACCGTGGGCTGGGTGTGAGCCCTGCCTGGCACGGAGCATCCCAGGCTGGGAGAGCTGCCATGGGCTGAGGGACACGCAGGGAGCGAGAGAGAACCTTCCCTGCCAGCCTGCCTGCGTGTTCTGCCTTCCCTCTGAGCCTCCAGGGATGTTCTGGCTTCCCTCTGAGCCTCCCTGGTTGTTCAAGCAGTATGGAGAAGAGAGAACCTTCCCTCCAAACCTCCCTGGATGCTCTGGTTTCCCCCTGGGTCTCCCTGGATGCTCTGGTTTCCCCCTGGGTCTCCCTGGATGCTCTGGCTTCCCCCTGAGCCTCCCTGGATGTTCTGGTTTCCCCTCTGGCAGTCGGGTGTGGGACCCTCCTCTGGTTGAGGTGCAGCTCTGCTGATCCCTTCCCCTTCTCCTTCCCCTTCCCTTCCCCTTCCCTTCCCCTTCCCTTCCCCTTCCCCCTCTGCCCTCCTGGGAAATGACACCCGGGAAGCCGCAGGGGCTGAATTTCCTCCCACCTCAGTTCCACCCTGGTAGCCTTTGTGAAAGAATCCGCACTCCTTATTCCTTTAACTTGTGTTTTTAAATATTGTCTTTTGTTTACCTTCCCGCCTTTAAATGTGATTTCAGAGGGGATTTTCCCTGCAGTTCCAGCTGGCACCCGCTGTCCAAACAAAGCCAGGGCTGTGCCTGGTGTTGCTTTGCTCTCGCTGTGTTTGGGAAGGGCTCACCTGCCTCAGCCCAGGGCACGGGCAGATCCAGCTGAGCCTCTGGAAAGGTCTGCAGGGCTTTGTCCATCTGATCCCTCTTTATCTCAGTGGGACATTTGCTTCTCAGGAGTTCTCTCAGACCTGATCTGGTCTCTCCAGAACTAATGGGTGTAAGAGTTGGACCCTAATTTGATTTAACTCTCTTATTTTGGCTGTTTCTCCATTGGAATTTGGGTTTGTGCTGGGTTTGAGCTGGGTTTTGCCTGTGCAGAGATTGCCCTGTGGGTCAGGGGATGTTGTGCTGTGCTCTGACATTTATATTTTACTTTAGCTTTGAGCTGGAGTGAGGGGAATCCAGAGAAAGATTCCATGGAGCAGGATCTGCCCATGGCAGGGATATCCTGAACTGAGGACAGGAATTCCTAGAGCAGAATTCCCCCTTGACCTTCCAGTCAGCTGTCCCCTTGGGGCTGGGTGTGAACAGGATAAAACCAAAGGTGTGAATTGCGAGTGGGCGCTCCTGCAGGAGGAAAATGCGCTGGAAAACACACCCGGGGTGGGATTTCACTTTCCCTGGCCCAGCCTCCCCCAGTGCAGGTGCTCCCAGGGTGACCCAGAGCTGCTTAGAGAGCACAAGAGGATCAGGAGGCCTCTGAGGAGTCTGTGTCTGCTGCAGCTGCAGGGGGGGAATTAGGATTGGCAGAGTGTAATTGGCAGAGCTTGTGTTTGGATGGGATTTTTTGTGTTTAAACAGGCCTGGAAAATCAGCAAGTAAATAATAAATTGGGACTCGGTGCAGCGTTGAAGGGGGAGGAGTGCCCCTATGGTGTCCCAGCTCCCCTCCTCAGCAGGCTCAGCACAAGGGCATTTTACCTGAATTTATCCAGGTAAAATTCCCATCCAGGGACTTTCCAAGCCCAGCTCAGCCTCATTCCAGCACGGGAAGGAGCCCCAGCCTGGGGTGATTTACTCATGCAGGAGAAACACAGAGTTTTAGTTGGGTTTTAGTTGGATTTTAGTTGGATTTTAGATGTGCTGTGTTTTAAAGCAGGGCATGGCAGCTGCAGAATGGCCATCAGGAAAATCCAATTCTGCAGCGAGTTTTGTTTTAAAATTTGAAGGAAACCTGCAAGACTCACAGATAATTGTGGACACTGTGTTCGTGTGGGTTTGTGTGCAACAGGCTGAGGGTTGGGGGGCTCTGGGTGGAGGGACCTGCCGGAGTTCCTTCAGGAGCTGCCGGAGTTCCTTCAGGAGCTGCCGGAGTTCCTTCAGGAGCTGCTGGAGTTCCTTCAGGAGCTGCCGGAGTTCCTTCAGGAGCTGCTGGAGTTCCTTCAGGAGCTGCCGGAGTTCCTTCAGGAGCAGCCTGGCTGTGGTGTGGCTCTGGTGAAGGCTCTGTCCATGGTGTCAGTGCTGCTGGAAGCCACCTCAGCCCCCTGGCCCAGCTCTGCTCCCCACCCTGGGGAATTCCTCAGTGCCTGAGAGGGGAGAGACCATTTCCAGATAAAATGTTCCACCTTTAACACTTCCTCTCAGTTTTACTCCGATTAACTTTGGTTCTGGTTTTCATATGAGATTAGGTGTTTTTTTCACCTTCTCAGGAAACTCTTCCCTCTGGCATTGCTTCTTTTCCTTTCTCCCCTTCCAGCTTCTTGTTTTTCATTCTTTTGATGAATTTTTTACCTCTCTTGTGTTGTTGTTGGTTTTTTTTTGTTTGTTTTTTTGTTTTTTTAATATTCTCTTTGTGTTTACCTTCAAAACACACAACCGCCAACACTCCCCTCATCCTCCTGTGCTCTTTGGGAAGCCACTGTACTTCTTGGTCATTCATTTCCCAGTCTTATTTATAAATACAAATGTTGTAAATCCTGTGGTGTCACCTGGTGGTGCTCTCAAGGTGCTGAGCCAGTTGGGAGTGTGTTCCTGGTGTTTTTTGGAGTCCAGGTGTTTATCCTTTACAGCTGGGAGTGTGTTCCTGGTGTTTTTTGGAGTACAGAGGTTTATCCTTTACAGCTGGGAGTGTGTTCCTGGTGTTTTTTGGAGTGCAGGGATTTATCCTTTGGGTTTGTTGATGGTCACAGTGTCAGGGATCTGTGGTTCTGGTGCAGGGATGACCCCAGTGCTGGCAGAACACACCTGAGGGTGTGCTGGGACTAGGATGAGACCCCTCAGATGTGTCCCACCTGCCTGGGCTCTCAGTACCTGTCCCCTCAGGTGTGTCCCACCTTCCTGGGGCTCTCAGCATCCCCAGGGGCTGGGGGCAGCTCAGCGCTCAGCAGTGCCAGGACCATGCCAGGGATACCCTGGCAGGAGTTTGGAGTTTTCCCCAGCCTGAGCCTCTCCCTGCTCATGGATTCACTCAGTGCTGCAGCTGGGAGCACGTGCCCCAACTCCAGGGAGGCATGGGGAGCAGTTGTTCAGAATCAGTTCATTTTTTATTGGATTTGAGTCAGGCTTCATGGGCCAAGCCCACCCCCGGGGCCCGGAGCCGGGGCTGGCTGCAGATAATTGACTTTCTCCTCTGGGGCCACCCTCCATCAGATTCACCTGAGAAACCTCCCTGGCCCTGCCCCTCTGAGTGAGGGCTCAGCCATCAAGAGGAATTAAATTAAACAAAATTAAACATCCTCTCCTCGGCCCCGGGGCTGTTTAACCCCTCATGCACACACAAAAAACCCAGAATAACTCATCTTTGGAGCCTGCTGCAGCCCAGTGCATCCCCACATTGTGAGGTGACCTCCAGAAGCTGCTCCAGGCTCTGTCCCAGGTGCTGCCCTCTTTGGGGAGCTGGGATGTGTTTTGGAGCTGCTGCTGTGGTTCTGCCTCCCCGGGGATGCCAGGGCACAGCAACCCTGCAGCTCCTGCTCACAAATCACACCTCAGCCCAGCTGCTTTCCTGGGAGCCTCCCTGGCTCCTGCTCCTCCTCCTCCTCCAAAATAACGGGATCAGGATGAAGGGAGGTCCCTGCAGGGTGTCCCCAAAGGCTGTGCTGAGCAGGGGGTGCTGCCACCCCAGCTCTGCCCTCTGTCCCCAGCTCCTTCACCTGCCTTTGCTTGGCCTCATGGCTGCCTGAATCTCTTTTAAAACAATTTATTCCCATTATTCTGTAGAATTCCTGCGTCTGGTACCAACATTTGCTTCCTCTCTCTAGTCAGGGTAAGAATAAAAACCCCAAACCCTCCAGCTGTGCTTGGAGCCCTTTGCCATCCATCAGCCAGGGGTCACAGGAACTGCAGCTCATGTGCTCAGGCCTCGAAACCTGCAGGAAATCAGTCTTTGTTACATGTGAAATAAAGCAGTCTATGGGGAAAATAACCATAAATGTTCATTATTTGTACAGGAAAATCAATTTGTAGGCCAATTGACCAAATAAAGTAATACAATTTGCTGGGAAATCCCCCAGGTGTGGCAGGCAAATCGCAGAGCAGGGATGGAGGATGAGGTTTGGATGGGGAATGTGGGGTGGGAGAGAGGTGGGACAGGTTTGGATGGGGAATGTGGGGTGGGAGGGATGTGGGACTGAGGTTTGGATAGGGAATGTGGGGTGGGAGGGACACGAGGCTGAGAAAAGCAGTAAAACTGCAGAAAAGGGTCCAGCCCATCGGGGGAGAGGTGCCAGGGAAAGGGGGAGAGGGGAAAATGGCTTTTTTGGGGTGGTTTTTGCATCATTCTGTGTGTGATACTGAGGAAGGTGCTGTGGAGAGGGGATGGCAGGAGCAGAGGGACAGGGACAGCCCTGGGAGTGAGGCAGGAGCGCAGGGACAGCCCTGGGAGCTGGGACAGGGACAGCCCTGGGAGCTGGGACAGGGACAGCCCTGGGAGCTGCTCTCCTGTATTTCTGTCATTCCAGAGGTGCAGCATCGATGTGTGGGATGAGAAGGGGAAATGTCTGAAAGCACCCACGCCCTTTGCTCCTTCTCTTCACCTGAGAGGTGGGGCAGGCAAGGAAAGAATAAAGGGGAAAATCTGTAACTTTCGCCTTTGTTTGGGAGGCAGCAACAGCGTTCCTCTCTCAGCTGGTGTGAGTTGACTTTTGCTCCATCAGAAGTGACTTACATTGCCTGAGGACCTGGCTTCACATCTCTGCTTCCTCCTTGGCAACCTCAGGCTGAAAGGGACGGGGTCATTTGATGTAGAGACAGACACAGAAAACAGAGAGCAGGACACTTCTCAGCCTTCTTCCAAAGAGGGTTTGAAAACAGGCAGCTCCAAAGGCCTGATAGATTTTCTATCTTAGACCTCCCTCCCTTCAAAGCCTGGAAATTCCAATTGGCTTTTCCCAGCAAAGCGTGGCTCTTGCTCTATTAACAAATTATCCTTTGGGCTTTATAACTCACTGAGAGATTCTAAATGGGCAATGTTCCCTCTGTTCCCAGATCTTGTTCATCTGTTTCTTCAGGGCTTCACAGAACCACGTTGTTCATATTGATGGGAAGAGCTGCAGCTTCCACCTGGGCAGCTTTCCTTTGGGTTAAAACGTCCATATTTTCTTCAATGGTAGCAGGACCCAATTCCTCTGCCTCCACACATCATCCTCTGCCCCAAAGCTGCCAACATACCCGGGATAAACCCCACAGACAGGAGGAGGGGCAGGGACGGGGCAGGGAATGGTTGGTGATGGCTTTTGGAGCAGGAGCCTGAGCACGAGGAGCTCCAGGGAGTTCTTGGGGTTCCTCAGGGAAGCTGTGATCAGGAGGGATTTTGTTCTCTGGTGCATTTACAGATAAAATACCCCAAACCTGAGCTGGGCTCTGAAGCAGCTGCTCTGTGCAGCGTGCTGGGGACAGCTGTCCCCAAGGGCTCTTGTCCCCCGCTTCCAGCTCTGGGACCTGGCTGCCTGTGCCCCTTTCCTTTCTTTCCCTTCTCCCTCCT
>VZSR01003801.1:5057163-5068765 GCA_013398615.1 Brachypodius melanocephalos | reverse complement strand
CCCTTGCTTTGGGCCATCCCTGCTCTGCTGGGACAGTCCCAGTGTGACCCTGGTGTCCCTGGGAGGAGGTGATGGAGGATGAACCTGTCACTGGCCAGGTGACAGGGCTGGCAGGAGGGGAGGGGACGCCTTGGGAACTGTTTTATTCATGTGTCCATGACTAAACCCCGGGCCAGGAGGTGGGATGAGAGCCTGGCCACCTCCAGCTGCCTGTGAGCCCTGCCTGGATGCAGATCCTGCGAGCCCAGGGCTGGGTTTGCTACTGGAACAGCGGGACTGGGAGCACGCTGGGCTAATGAAGGCCCAGGGGACAGGGCAGGATTATCCTGGAAGGAACCTGACCCTCTGTGAGGTGTTTACACTAATCACAGCTGAAGGGAAATGCAAACTCTGCCAGTTATTCTGCAGGGGGATGTGTGGTCCCCACTGCTGTGTAATGGCCCTAATTAAAGCCATTCCGCCAGGTTTATTATTTGGAAAAGCAAAAGAAAAATATCCCGGGCTCTCCAAACCTCCCCCTTTCCTTTTCCCTATCTTTATTATCAATAAAAAAAATTTTAAATAAAAGAGAGAGAGAGAGAGAGAGAGAAAATGCTGTCTGAGCTTGAGGATTTCCTTCACATATGGAAGAGATTTAGAGTTCTCCTGCTCCCAGCACAAACCTCCCCCCAGCATTCCCTGTCTGCTCCCCAGCTTCACCTATGGAGAAGGAATGCAGGGCTGCTTTTTTTTTTTCTGCAGGTATTTTTTAAATCCAGCAGCAATTATTTTGGAGGGTTGACTCACAGGCATCTTGCTTTGATATTTTGACATGGGAGAGAATTCTTGGGGTGTTTGTGTGCCTTTTGTGTGCCTTGGCTGCCCGGTGTCCCCAGGGATGCACCTGCTCCTCTGTGGGGTCACTTCCCGCTGGGATCAGCTGTCTGGGCTTTCACTGGGATAAAACCTCAGCTTTCATCTGCAGTATTATTATAATTATTATTATTGTTGTTATTGTTATTATTATTAGTTCTTTTTGCCTCGCAGCTCTTGGCTGGGATCGATGAAATGCTCCCCAGGGGCTGTCCCAGGCTGGGCTCTTCTCTTCCCTGGCTGCTCTGGGTGTCAGCCTGGCCTGTTCAGCTGCTGCTCTGCCCCTGCTCTGCCCCTGTTCAGCTGCTGCTCTGTCCCAGCTCACAGGGCAGGGACCCTTCCCCTTCCCCTTCCCCTTCCCCTTCCCCTTCCCTTCCGCTCCTCGGATTTTGGGATCCTTGCCTGGGAGGACACAGCCCCAGGAGGGCTTAGATGGCTGGAGGGAGCAGAATTTGATTTTGTAACTTTGCTGACCCTGCTCAGCCGCACCGAGCGGAATTTCCCGTCTGTCCAGAAGGGAAAAAAACCCCCAAACCCAGTGTTTCCCATCCTTCTGCTGCTCCTTTCCTCTCATGACACAAAGATCAGGATTCCAAACTTCTCCACTCCCAGAACCTGCTGCTGTTCCCAAGTTCTTGGTTTTTTAATTTTTTTGGTTTTTTTTCTTTTTTAATTGCAGCTGCATCTCTGGACTTGGATAACTTTAAATAATGTGATTTTTCCCAGGGAAAGGAAATATTCCTGGCTGTGAATTTTTTTTTTAAACAAAGCCACCTTGACAATACTTTTGAGAGGCAATGAAAGCAATTAATGGTGTCAAAAGACCCTGAGAGGGTGGGGAGGCAGGAGTGGAGGGGGAATGTGGGGTTATGGACTCCAACTCCAGCTGTGCTTCCTTGGCTGCAGCCAGAACCCAGCAAATGAATCTTTAACGATGGGTGAGGGGAGCTCTGGAATATGAGGCTGTTCTGCAGAGCCCTCAGCACTCACAGAGGCTCTGGAGGATTGGGGAGATGTTTGATTACCTTAATTAAAGAGAGGAAAATGTTCTGCTCCCCATCCCAGGGCTGGGGGAATCCTCGTGGTGGGAGAGGAGGATGCAACCCCCAGGAGGTTCCCTGAGCTGAAATCAGTGCTGGGAAACTCCTTTGGCTCCTCTCAGGCATGGAGGAGGTGGTTGGAGGGTTCCTGGGCTGTAATTCAGCACCAACACCTGCCCTGCCTGGCTGCTCCCCCCGGTCTGGGGATGTTCTGGAGAGGTTTTTGTGTTTGCAGCTTGCACCGGAGCCCCTCCAAGAGAATTGATTTTGGAGCAGGTTCTGGGCCAGGCTCCTGGCTACCCTTGTGCTTAATTTGCAAGTGATGTTTGTCTGCTGGTGGATTCCTCTAAACAGATTAGGGAAGTGCCATTGATTCCAAACTGGCTAAAGATGAATATAAAAGGCAAAATGGATTGGCTCAGTCTGTTTTAATTTTCTGGGGATGGAGGGACATAGTAAATAAATAAATAAATAAAGGAAATGAAATGTGCCCCAAACTCGAGGGTAAAAACACAAAGCAAAACAGGACCTGCAAAATTGTGTTGTTGGGGCTGAAATTCTGGGATTGAGCCCTGGTTCTTCTCCGTCCATAAAGTGCATGGTTTCCTCCACATTTTGCCAATTTTTTTGCCATTTTTGGCCCATTTTTGCCCTCTCCCCTGAGTGCCTGCTCCTGGCTGGGACCCGCAGCTCAAGGGGAGAAGCCCTGGTGGCTCCTGGGGGTGACACCTTCCAGATGGGTTTAGCTCGTTATCACAGCAATTAGGGCTGCTCTTAACGAGCACAACTGGAATTTATTGACAGTTTTGGTTTGGTATTTGTGGAAAGTTCTCAATTTGTTTAATTAAAAAAGCATGGGCTCGTTTATCAGTGCTCCTCCCCTGCAGAGAGCCTGAGCGGCTTTCCCAGGACTTCTGCCTTTGGCCAGGTTTATTTGGAAAGTTGAAATCAGGGGGTTTTTTTCAGAGAACCTATTATTATTTAGATGTTCTTAAGTAGTTGAAATCAGAGGGGTTTTTTTCAGAGAAACCGTTGTTATTTAGGTATTCCTAAATAGTTGAAATCAGGGTTTTTTTCAGAGAAGCTGTTGTTATTTAGGTATTCCTAAATAGTTGAAATCAGTGGGTTTTGGGGGTTTTTTTGTTTTGTTTGTGGGATTTTTTTGTGGGTTTGGGTTTTTTTTTTCAGAGAAGCTGTTATTATTTAGGTGTTCTTAAATAGTTGAAATCAATTTTTTTCAGAGAAGCTGACTGGCAGCTTTGGCTCGACAAAAAGTGCTTTTTGAGACAGAGTTAAAGGTGGTTTTGTTTGGTGTTTGTGGAAATACCGAGATTCCTCACCAAATCCTTGTTTTCTCTCTTTCCCTCTCTCCCTGTCCCCACTCCAAACCCATCCCAGAACCGGGGCCGCCTGGCAGAGAAGAGGACGATCCCCCTGCCCCCCACCAGGGTCCCCAAGAAAGAGCTGAGCTCCATCTTCTCCCACAGTGAGGACAGCCAGGAGAGCGACCAGAGCAATGGGCAGCAGCCCGAAGTGAAGCAGGAGGAGGATCTGCACATCAGTATCATGAAAAGAAGGTACCGGTCCCTGCTGGGCTGGGGCAGAGCCACGGAAACCTGGGCAGGGTTGAAATCACTCTGCAGATGCCCCAGTGCAGCTCGCAGAGGGCAGCTGGGAGGGGATTTTTCATTTACTCGTGTTTGGGGTGGAGCTTGCACATCATCACTTGGGTCTCCCTCTCTGTCCTGGGCTCTGTGGCCAAGGAATTGCATGACCAAGGAATCATCTGTGTGAAACAGAGGTGTGGGGGCCCCAAATCCTGCCTCCTGCTTTCGGTTGTGCTCCAATTCTGATACGATTGAATCTGGGGAATGCAGGGTCGGGGAGCAGAGTTTGGGAAGGGGCAGCAGCAAGCTGTGGGGTTTTATGTTGGGTTGGAAGTGTCAGAGCAGCCTGAGGGCCTCTAGGAGCGAGGGAGAAGTGATGGAGTAGCAGCAGGGAGGAGGAACTGCTTGGTTTTGATCCTGTTTTCCTCAGTGCCATGAACATTGATCCTGGAATTGTGCAGCCTTAGAGGGAGAGGAGAAGGGATTGTCTGGAGTGAGGTCCTGCTAACCCTGCGAGGTCTCAGTGCCCTCGATATTCAGATGTAAAATTCCAGGTCCTCTCACCCCTCTGAAAAAGCAGGAATTTCAGAAAATCTGCAACCCCTGTAAGGAACACAAACCCCTGCAGGCACCCAGTGCAGCTCCTCTGGGTTGTCCTCTCCCCGTGATGCACAGCAGGGCTCAGATCCCGAGACAAGCCCTATAAAAACAGAGCAGAGGGAGCTGAAGGGCTGTAATTGCTTTTCTCGTGGTTTATGTGCTCCTTGCCTGGCAGCAGAGGAGCTGTTCCCCTTTCCCTCTGACAGATGCTGGTACCCTCAGCAGCTCAGGGCTGCGAGCAGGGAGACAAAAGAGCAACCCGCTCTTGCTATAAAGCCCTCCTGTAATTAAAATCTGGGTTTATCACTGCAGCTGTCCAGGAGCCTGGAAATGGGAAGGTGTTTTGGGAATGCACCTGGAGCCACCCAGCACAGGGACCCCTCCCAGGCAGTTTTGGTGAACTGCCCCGCTCCTCCTGCCCCCTTTAATGAGGCTTTTAATGCTGCAGAATTACCGTGCTAGATCGGCTCATTAGGAGAGAGAACGACGATGTGATAACTCCGTAATTGATAACGCTGGGCCCCCCAAATACAAAGTGCTCTTATCTTAAATCTTTAATTACTGTAATTGCTTTGCCTTGTTTATTAGGAAGTGAAGGAAAAATGGTTAGCGGCTCTCGAGCAGGGATCCTTTGACAGGCTTGGCTTTTGTTGCTGCCCTCTGGATTATCCCAGGCACCAAGGGAGGGAAGTGCTGGAGTCACCAGCCCTGGGAATGCTCAGGGAAGGTGTGGGGGTGGCACCTGGAGCCGTGGTTTAATGGTGAACGTGGCAGTGTCGGGTTAAAAGCTGGGCTGGACCAGCTTAGAGGGCTTTTCCAACCCCAATGATTCCAGAATTCTGAGCCAGACTCCACAAATTCCATTGCTGTGCTGTAGTTTGGGAAGCTGCAGCTTCCCTGCCCTCCCGGGGAGATCCCACCCAGCCCTGGTAAATGCATGAGCTCAGCCTGGGAGCTTTCCCACCCCGAGGTGCAAACGGCCTGTCAGGATCTCGGGATGTCATCCCGGGAATCTCCGGGCAGATGAAAGCCAGGGGAGCCGGGGAGGAAGGCTCAGCTCTAACACCAAGATCCTCGCACGCTGCTGGAGCTAAGCCCAGCATTGTCTTGTGGGTTGATGCATTTAATTCCTCTTTTAAAGAGCGGCCTCTTTCCCTGCTCTGGGAGGGGAGGGAAGGAGGAGAAATGCGGTGATGGCATCTGGGATTGAGCAGGGTGGGTCAGGAAGAGCTCTGGCCAAGGCCCCAGCAGGGGGATGGGGTGGGTGAAGCTCCAACACCTGCTCAGAGAGATGGGAAGGTGTCACTGACCTCATGAGGACATGGGTTTGAGGGAAAGAGAGGGGGAAAAAGAACCACTGACCTGCCAGGGGTGCTGCAGGGCAAAATATCCCAAACAGCACAAAATCCTTCTTGCCCAGGAAGGAGATTGGGAGCAGCAGGAAAGGTGGAGTGGAGGAAGGGAAGGGAAGGAGGTTTTGCCTCACAGGTACTCCTGGCAGCTCTGCCCATCTCCCTGTGCCTGGCAGCTCTCCTGATCTCCCTGGGTCTGACCCTTGCAGCTCTGTGCTGGAGAACAGCCCAGGTGCCCCAAGCCCAACCTCCTGCTGCAATTGTTGCTCCAGGAACCGTGGATGAGATTCCCTGAATCCCTGTTCTTCCTCTGAAGGGGGCCTGGGAGCTGAGACAGCGCCCTGCAGCTCCCAGGGAGAGAGGATGGGGCAGGGAGAGGGTCTGGATGGGGCAGGGAGAGGGTCTGGATGGAGCAGGACAGGATTTTCCAGCACTGAGCAGCTCCTGGGTCCTGCTGTGGACACAGAGCTCCCAAGTGGGGCTGGACAAAGCAGGATTTGGGGCTGGACAAGGCAGGATTTGGGGCTGAGGGGGCTCTGGGGATCCCCAGGGTGGGGCAGGGTGTGAGGGGCAGGAGAGGAGCTCTCAGCCCATGCCTCTGACCTCTCTTTTGTTTGTTGCAGGATTCACACCCACTGGGATTTAAACATCTCCTTCCGAGAGACCTCTTGCAGGTACCATTTTGGGCACATCTCTCTGGGTGGACTGAGGGTTTCTGGTTTGGTACTGGATGCTGGGGATGGAAATGAACATTTCTGTCACTTCTGGGATTTTCTTCTTCCTCCCTTTGTTCCTCGTGTTGCCCTTGCCACACACCCTCTCTTTTGTTTTTATTTTGGGGTGAGTTGTGGGGATAAAATTGATGAGACTTCTAAAGAAAGCCCAATTTTGATGCATCTACTCTGGTCCCAAGAAGGTGTAAATTCCTAAATTGAAGATCTCCAGTTGCAAACATGAATATTCCTCTGTGACCCCTGTTGATATCCTGGGCATGGTGCATTATCTTCATGTCACAAACTCTTCTAATCCTTCCAAAATCCAGCTGCAGAAACTTGCACTAAAAACTGGGATTTTGGAAGGTCTCTCTTGTTCTGGATTGCCAGATCAGGATGCAGCTCTTGAGTTGTGGAGAACTGCTGGGTTTTCAGAATGAGAAGAATAAATCTGAGCAGCTGGGAAACTTCTCAGGGAGGAGAAAAGAGAACAGGAGGAGGCAGCTGAGGGCAGAGTGAGGGTCTGGGGATGCTCCATCCACTCGTGGGTGCTGGGGAAATCAGGATCTGCTGGCAAAGAGCAGCCCAGTGAGAAATTGGAGTTCTGCTAAAAGGAGGTTTTGGGGTTTTTTTGCGAACCTATTCAGTTAGAGATGGAAAAAAGGGGAAATAATACCAATAATGCCACTGGTGGGGTAGAGGACAACATCCATGTCTTTAACTGACCACTGGAGAGGGAATTAAACCTTGGCTATGGGAACGAAGGTGGGAGATCCCTGTGGACTCATCCTGCAACCCAGTGAGGGCAGAGGAATCCTCTGGTATTTAACCAAGCTCAGGCTGTGGCTCTGAACCACAAACGCTCATAATTCCTAAATTTTCCAGCGTTAGGGGCACAAACCCCACCCCAGAGTGAGCACAATGAGCCAGTGCAGTGCCCACAAAAACAGGTTTTGGAAAGGCAGCCCTTAGAATAAAACCCCTGCTCTGCTGCTCCAAGCTTTTGGGACTCTCAAATACAAAAGGATGGATTCCTTCCAGGCAGAGCCTTTCATGCTAAATTTCAGCCCAGAGCAGAGTTTTATGGCTGAGTTATAAACTCCTAAAAGGCAGAGGTTTGGGGTGGAAGTGCTGACAGTGCCTTAATTAATGGCCCTGTGAGCAATGATTCTGCACAATGGCAGCTGAGGGTGCCAACACCTCTGGAAATCAGAGCCCCTGTCTTAAAAAAGAAATAAATTCTGAACTTTCAATGCACGGCATAAAATAATGGCCTGATTTTTATGTTGAATACATATCCTGGTCTTCCTCCACTTCACTGTTCCCTTCAGTTTAGCTCTGTCCTGGAAGAAACCTCAGT
Source organism: Brachypodius melanocephalos (assembly GCA_013398615.1). Taxonomy (NCBI): domain Eukaryota; kingdom Metazoa; phylum Chordata; class Aves; order Passeriformes; family Pycnonotidae; genus Brachypodius; species Brachypodius melanocephalos. The sequence goes on along the minus strand of VZSR01003801.1, from coordinate 5,061,241 downwards.
AATTCCCTTTGGGAACAGAAGTTTTGCTTTTCCTGATGAGCCCAGCTGTCAAAAGCTGCCCATTTAGAAGGGAAAAAAACAGTTATGTCATGTGGAAGAAGAAGGATTTGGGGGTTATATGGCAGGGCAGAAGAAGGAATTTGGGTTTACATGGCAGGACAGAAAAAGGTTTTCTCTGTTTGAGTGGCCCAGGTTGCCACAGAGCTGTGAAAGAGATCTCAGTTCCACCTTGGGCTGGCAGGAAGGTTCAGCTGAGCTGTGCCAGCACTGCTGCGTGTGCTGCAGCTGCCTGAGAGGGGAATGGATCAGGGCAGGGGGCAGGAAAAAGAGCATAAATCAGGCTGGGGGGAAGGAGGAGATGAAAAACACCTGGGAAACGAGATGGGAGAAGCAAACAAAATGGGAAATGCGGTGATTTAGCTCCTTCCTTTGGAAAGACACACGGGGAGGGGAGAGCAGGGCAGGGCAGGGTTGGAAAGCAGCTGCTGCTGGAGGTGTCAAGGCTGCTCCTGACTCAGCAGAGCTCTGCTGAGTGACACAGGTGACGTTATCGAGTGCCACACGCTGCTGCTCTGCTCTGCCCTTCCAGCACTGATAGAGGATGCCCTGGGGGCTGGCTGGTTTTATTTTTTTTTTTCCCCTAGTAAGCTTTTCCCTTCTAATCCCCGAGAGCTGGACTGAGAGGTCAGAGGGAGTTTCCAGCAGCAGCTGGAGGCTGAAGGTGAGCCCTGAGCAGCCTCAGCATTCAGCAGGTGCTGCCAGAGCTGGGCTGTGCCAGGGGAGAGCCCTGCAGGGACAGCAGGGACACCAGGCAGGGGCAGAGGGAGCAGGGTGACCCCAAACAGGACCTGCCTTCCCCCTCTGGCTGCTCTGCAGCTGGAAAAGCTGGACAAGGTGGGGTTTGCCCATCAGGAGAAGTCAGGGAAGAGGAGATTGGGGAGGTCCCAGACCTGCAGAGCTGTTCCCAGAACTCCTGGGGACTCTCTGTGACAAAGCTGGTTCTTGACTCTGTGGAAGGCTTGAAAAGTCCCCAGTGAGACATTCACAGATGGGTCAGCCACGGCTTGCACAGGAAAAGGAGATTTATTCAACATCAGATTGAATTCAGCCCATCCAGATAATTTCTGCTGTGGCTTTTGGGCTTCTCAAGGAAATGCTTGAATCCTCATCCTGCATTTTTAGGAATCAGCAGAGGTACCTGAGTGGCTTTTCCCTTCCCTGTAGGGACAAGGCCAAACAAGGAGGAAAATTTGGAGTGATGAAAAGTATGACTTAATCTGAATTCATTATGTCATCATCATTTCATTAGCAGCACTTTCTGCTCCTGCATTCATTCCCAGGAAGATTTATCTGGCTGCAGGGCTGGGGTAGGGAAAGGAGACCATTTATGGACTAGCAGAGATTCAAATGCTAAAGGGGAATGGGGAGCTGATGAACCAGTTTTAACTTTCATTTTAAAGCTAAAATTTCATTTCAGATCAGGGTGAGAAGAGCTGTTAGATACCTGCAAGAAAAGGGGGGAAGTTCATTAAGAGTCATTCTGGCCATGTGATCATGGGAACTAAAATGTATCAGGAATTCCTCCCCAGGCTGCACCCCAGCCTGTGTCTGAGCAATCACAGAGGCCTTTGGAGGCTCAGTTTATCCCAAATCCCCCGGGATACCCTACAAAAGGCCCATTTCTTTCATCTGAAAGGACCAATCCACAAAGACAGAACCTGCTCTTGGATCCACACCTCGAGGGTGTGGTCCTGGGAGGAGATTTCCTCCAGCCCTCCCTCCTCACACCCCTCTGTGGGATTGGGATTGGGTTTGGAGTGTCCTGAACAATTAATTTAAATTGAAATTAACTGAAATTTTGACCTGGGTGATGTGAGGGACTCCTGGGGATCCTCCCTTCCCTCAGCTTGGGGTCTCCCCTGCTGCCCCAGCACCAATTAAAGCTGAGGATTTTAATATTTCATCAGCTCAGGCTTGATGAGTGGAGAAAATGAGGAGAAATTGGGGTGTTTAAAGAGCCCTCAGCCCCATCAGCTGTGCCAGCCACTCATTCCTGTTACTGGCTGAGCAGAACATCTGTTTGTGTGTCCCTGACAAGTCCCAAACTTCAGGGATCTCTCTCCTCCCCATCTCTCAGGGTGGTGTCATTCCATCTTTTAAAAAAATTTTATTTATGAGCTTGCAGAGAGCTGAATGACAAAGCAGGCTTACAGTGAAAACATCTTCATACTGATTTTCACCTTATTTTGGACTTGCCAGCCCTACTGATCATTTTTATGAACTGTCATGAGCATTAATGAAATTTTATGGGCATTTTGCTGGGGACATTGCAGGATGATTAATTTGTTTTTTCAGGCTCAGTCTGCAGGGAGATTTAGGGCCGTGCTGCCCACGGGTTGGGTTGGGATTTTCAGGCCTCACTGCTCCCTCCAGTTGGGAAAATTTGTTTATCCTTCCTCTTTTCTTTCCCCCTTTCCCTCCCTTTTCCTGCGTCTGGTGGGTGACATCTCAGGATTGCAGAGACCTGCGGGGCAGAGGTGGGATGCTGAATTCTGGCTGACAAATCCATGTCTGAGAAGTGAGAGTGACCCAGAGGGGTTTTACCAAGGGCGAAGTTCTAAAAGTTACCAAAAAAGCCGAGCAAGAAAATATAATAGAAATAAAACATAAGAGATAATAATAATAATATATAATACTAATATATAATATACAGTATATAACATAATATGTAGAATATATAATATAATACATATAATATACGATATATAACATAATATGCAGAATATATAATACATATATAATATGTTATATAAAAATATACAAAATATCAATACATAATACATATAATAATATAATACATAATAATATATGCTATAGAATATATACTATAGAATATAAAATATAATATACAACTACATAATACATATAAAATATGCAGTATAATATACAATATACAATATAAAATGTATAGAGTATAAAATATATTACATAAATACATAAAATAATATACTATATAATATAAAATAACATACTTTTTAGTATAAAAAACTATAAAGTGTAAAAAAAAATATAAAATATATTTATGTAAAAAATATACAAATATATTTTAAATAATAATAATAATAAGAGGTGGCCAAGTGCTCGCTTTCCCTGAGCATTGCCCGCTGGATTCTGTCCAGAGCACAAAATTCCCGTGGGGAACATCTCACTCCTGTGGCAGGTGGAATTTCCAGGAGCTCAGGGGTGTGACAGGGAGGTGACAACTGCTCGGTGCAGCCCCCCCTGCTGTCCCCAGCCATCCCCTGTCCCCGCAGCTCCGTGTCCCCAATCCCGTGCCCGGCACCCCGGGGTGCCGTAGGGTGCGGAGCTGCGGGCAAGGTGAGCAGCGGGAGGAGGGAGGGCACGGTGGGGCTGAGCTGAGGCTTTCCCTGAGCCCCAGCGCTGCCTTTTCTGCTGACACGGTGACCCTGGCTTTACTGCCGGGGTCAGGGACAGTCACCTTGCTCAGGGGCCACTCCAGGGCACGGCTGGCTGTGCTGGGAGAGAGTTATCCCGCAGAATTCCCTGTGCCGGGGTCACTGCTGCCTCTGCTGGGCTCCAGCTCCATCCTGCACTGCTTTGCTGGGGCCACTCAGACCTCGGGAAATAGATATTGGAAAAAATTTCTCTAGGAAGCTTTGTGTCCTAGCAAGGAAGAAGCCGAGGGGATCCATCAGTAATTTTGTTTAGGAAGTTTTTGTGTCCTAGCAAGGAAGAAGCTGAGGGGATCCATCACTTCTTGGGAATAAACAGGATTTTTTATTCCTGGAACATTGGATTTGGCATGGCCAGGGTTGGGATGAGGGAGGGTCTCTGTCCCTATTGAGCAGAGACACAACTCACACATTATTATTTTTTTTTTCCACTCTGAGCTGCCACCATTAACTGGGAGCACCAGGGGCTGATTTTCTGACAGGTTCTGCGCAGGAGGTCAGAGCAGGGAGACACAGCAGCCCCTTCTGGGGCTTCAAAATCAATGAGGCTGTGATTAAATGGCCCACGGAGGCTGGACACTGCAGGCTGAGGGAAAAGCAATGAT
>VZSR01003801.1:5042440-5056902 GCA_013398615.1 Brachypodius melanocephalos | reverse complement strand
TTTTTGGGTTTTCTTTGTTTTTTTTGTTGTCGTTTTATTTTTTTTCCAGGGGCTGGACTGAAGTGCTGATGTTTCCGTAGAAATAATTTATTAATTTGTTTTATTTTGTTTTTTTTTTTTGATGCTAACTAGGAAATCTGAGCCCCCCTGAGTGCCTGTACTGGAGCAGCCCTGCCAGCCCCCAGTTGTGCTGTTACATGAGGTTGTTTCTGGGGGCTGTCATGATGCCACAGCATTTATGGACCGATCTGGGCTCTCCTTTAATGGCTCCCATCAAAAGCTCGTTATTCCCTGCCTGATTTCCATCCCTCCCCACCCTGGGCTGTGCTCCACTGTGGGCAGCCCTGAGCCACGCTCCCCTCTTGCTAAATCCTGGCTCCCTCGGGCTGGGAAAGCCCTCCCAGGTCACCAAATCCATCCCCAACCCTGCCCCGTGTCCCCAAGGGTCACCTCCCCACGGCTCCTGAGTCCCTGCAGGGCTGAGCACTCCCTGGGCAGCCTGGCCAGGCCTTTATTCTCCTTTTTTTGGGTGGGAAATATTCCCTGCTCTCCAATCTAAACCTCCCGTGGTGCAGCCTGAGGCTGTTCCCTGCGGCAGCCGCTGGCTCTGCCTGGGATTCTGCTCCTGACACCAGAACTTGGCTTTTTGTGCTGCTGGGACCACCAGAGAAGGGAAAATCCCTCATGGTTCTGCAGCTTCTGGTGATGTTCTCATCCACCTGGAGCTTCTCTGCCTCTCTGGTGCCTCAGGGAGGGAAATCAGTGCAGGGTGAAGGGTCTGAACCTGGCACCTGAGCCAGGTGAGGCATCCTTGAGGCAGCCCCGGGTGCAGGCAGGGAGCTCCCCCTGCCCTGCCCTGATCACTGCCCTCCCCTGCAGGCCCTGACATCCCTCCTTCTGCAGATTGGATTTTTCCTTTCTTTATTGGAGGGAGGGCCAGAGGGTCGGGACAGTTTTATGGCTGCTGTATTGATCAGTAAAATTTAATATAATCCCTGCACTTACTGGGTGATCGTTAAGGGGATGGAGAGCCGGAGAAATGTATTTTAAAAGAAATATTTTTTTCCATTTTATTTCCTCTCTCTTTCACTTTCTGGGTTTCTTGTCTCTTCCAGTCTCCTCCTTTTGCATCCCTTCAGAGATTTTGGACTGTGTTTTCCCAGATTTCCTTTGATTTGATTCAGTTTTAGGAAAAGTTACCCAATCTGGTAACAGCTCTCCTGCAGTTTCTGGGTCTGTGGAATTTTGTTTCTGCTGGTTTGGGATTTGCTCAGGTTTTATCCCAGCTCTCCCTGGAGCTCCTGTGCCTGCAGGACCAGGTGGGCTCGAGGATGAAGTGGGCAGAGCTGGAGAGTAAATTAGGTATTTATTGAAAGGCCTTTAAGGACGCAACTTGGGCAGGACAAGAACCTGGCCAGGGCTACACCCAACGGGGACCCAAAATGGACACAAAAGGGACCCAAAATGGTCACAAAATGGTCACAAAATAGACCACAAGTCATGAGGTTTCACACTTTTATAAGTTTTGGTCCATTTGCATTTTAATTGTCCAGTTATATCTTCAGGTTGTGAGGTCCCATCCTTCTTGTTTTCTCCCTCCAGCCACCCTTGGTTGTGCTTTTGGGCTGAAAGTTGTCCTTGGTGTGCAGCAGGAAAAGGATTTGTTTTGTGTCCGTGCTGTGTGCAGAGCTGAGTGACCCTGACTGTGAGCTCAGAGCTGCACCCCTGGGTGCACAGAACATGAAAAACATGAAATTAAAACTTCAGGCATCACCATGAGGAGGATGGGGCACTCGGAGCCAGGTCACTGCTCCATCCTGGGAGACAGGGAGCTGCAGCAAACAGAAAGGCAGCCACTATTGAAAATTATTTAAATTTTGACCAAACTGTCTCCTTCCCCCCTCTGCAGTCACTCCTGGCAGTCTGAGCAGGGCCTGCGGGCGCCTGGCTGCCTGTGCCGGCTGCACGGCCCTGACACTGATTTATTTTTTGGTTAATTGTCTCCAGCCATTAGTCTGCTCATGCCTCTCCTCGTTAAGGATGCACTCGCTGCTAATGGCTGTGAATGAAACACATTCACAGGAGGCTTTGCTGCCGGTCTGGCTCTGCCTGCGCAGGCTCTGGGAGCTGGGGGTGGCATGTGGCCCTTGGGGACATCTGCCAGCACCCCAATGCCCACAGCCTGGGGGCTGTCCCCTTTGTCTCATCCCCTCCTGGGGTTCTGCATCCCGGTGTGCTGGGATGGAGGAGAGGGACTGGGATGGAGAGGAGGGACTGGGATGGAGGATGGAGAATGGGATGGAGAAGAAGCACTGAGATGAAAGAGAGGGACTGGATTCTGCCTGATTCCGTGGGTGAACTGAGTGCACTTCAGAGCCTGCAGTGTGCCTGTGGTCCCTGAGCTTGGATTTGCTGATGCACCTTTGCACATCACCACAATTTTAATCTGAAACCCGTGGAAAAGCCCCAGATTTCAGGGGAAGGAGAGCACCACTGCTGGTGTGGGGATGTTTCCTTCCACGGAGATCTCCTGGGTTCTGTTTTTTCCCTGAATATATCCCGGTGTTCTGCACTGTCTGGGATTTGAGGAGCCTCTCCAGAGGGAGGGAGCTGCATTTTCCTGGTGGATGAAACACTCCCTGCCCGTAGCTGGAGGTGTTTACACACCAGCGCTGCTCCATTGGGATGCGAGGCACTGTGCAAATGCACAGATGTAATTATCCCATTTTTCTCTTCCCACTCCCTGCTCTCCTGGCTCCTCTCCTCCGCCCTTTCCGGGCCTTGTGCTGATGGCAGCGTTTATCTGCATTTGTCCTCTGTCCCTGACAGCCACTTATTGATTGGCATGATTAAAAAGAACTGATAATCACTTCACATTAATCCCATAAATGACTTAAGACACCAAAATATTTGCATAATGCATCTTAAAGGTGGCAGCTAAAAGAGGATAAGACCCAAAAGTGCTTGGCACAGGAGAAATGGGCTTCCCACTCACCTGTGGGCTTGCTTAAGTAATGAGCCTCGTGCTTGCATAAGGAGCACTCTGAACTGCTTTAGTGGGGGGAGATGCTCAGAGGATTTGGGATCCCAGCATCCCTGCTCCTGCTGATCCCCCCGAGGGCTGGGGGGGATCCTGGGGGGGCTGTTTGTGTGTCTGCAGCCTCCCGTGGAAATCTGCAGCCAGACGCCCGCTGAAAGTACCTAAAGACTTTCTGTCATGACCTGATCTGATTAGCAGCGAGCTAGACACGGCTTAGCCCCAGCTGCAGCCCCGGGGAGCTGCTGGGGGCCAGGGGGAGCAGCACTGGGGGCATCGGGGGGTATTTAAGGCAGATCAGGGCCGGGTAATTCTGCAGATAATGCACCCTCCGGGCTGCCCTGCCGGGCCCAGGTGAGGACACCCCTGGGTGGGAGCTGTGCTGGCACGGGAGGGAGCTGTGGCTGGGCAGGGAGGGCGATATTCCGAATTTCTGTCATTTTTGCCAAGTGTCTCTGGCTCTCCTGGCTGTCACATTCCCTTCAGGGAGAGGGCAGGAAGAAAAGTGGCCCCGTTTAGCTCGGGGTGAGCTCCTGGTGCTGGGAGGATGAGGAGCTCAGCATCCCCTGAAAACAAACAAAAGGGAGATGCTCCAGCTCCTGCCATGGCTTCCACCTTGTTCTTCCTCCTCACTCTTTGCAGATCGTTTATTCAGGAATATTTTGCAACTGGAGAGTGGTTTGCCAGCAAAAGCATTCACCATTGAGCTGCAATATCTGCTACAGTGAATTGTGGTTTGTGTTTTTCCTCTCCATAGAAGGGGAAAAAAATAGAAGAGAAAGGACCAAACCAGCCTAGTTAGCAGCAATGTGATGCAAGGAGAACAGGCGAAATAATGCTGAATTGCTCTAACACAGTCTCTTTTCCCAGAAGGAAGAGCATTGTTTCAGGATCTGTTGGAGGGGAGAGTTGAAAATGGGTTTTGTAAATAAATCTGTCCCCTCAGCTCTGAGTGACGCTGCTGTCCGGGCTCGTGGTGGGTTTCTCTCTAAGGAGAAAAACCATTATTCAACCAAATCAAACAGCCTTTTGTCCCAGCAGTGATGGAATGGAAAAACTTTGGTTTTTTAAGAATAGCAGGGTGGCAGCTGATAGAAAACTATCAGTTATTTCAGTTCAAGTTTCCTATTAATTCTGGAGCAGATCTGCCAATTCCTCCAGTTTCAGATTTTCCATGCGAGATGTGAGTCCTGGCCCACGCAAGTTATATCTGGCAGGGCTGGGATCAGCAGCTCTGGCAGCTGCTGGGTCCTTGATGGGAAATGAGAGGGAAGCTCGGGAAGGGCTTTGAAATCCCCCAAATTGAGGAGAGGTTACCCCGAGGGAGGGAGGGAGGGAGGGAAGAAGGGAGCTCTCCTGCAATCCAGCAGTGCTGGAGCACACAAAAGCCTCTCCCAGATGTGCTCACACAGGGGAAAAATCAATTATTGGTGAGTGCAGGTGGGATTTCCTTAACGTGGGGTTTGTGTGCTCTGCTGCAGCCGGGACAGCGACCTCTCCACCATCATCTCCAACCTGCACCAGAGCCGCCAGCTCGTTATGCCAGAGACCCAGAGCCGCTGTGAGTTCAAGAGGAACCCCCTGGACGTGGGGCTGGCAGCTGCAGGTGAGGGCTGGGGCACCTCCTGCTGCCCTGGGCTTCTGCTTTCCCTCCTCTCCCTTTCCCTCCTCTCCCCCATCCCTTCCTTTTCCAGTTGTTTCTTTTCTGTGTCGCACTTTAACTACAAGAAATCTTTGAATATTCTGGTTAAAGATGAACGTGGGAAGGATTTCACAGTGCTGCTGGAGCCCTTTGGAGGTCCCAGCCTTGTGTTGTTCTCAAATCCAGTGGTCTGTGTTAAAGGAGCTTGTGCCAGCACGGGAGGGAAATGTCCCCAGGGCTGGTGCCAAGTGAAGCAGAAAGGCCTTGCAGAGAGCATGATTTGATTTGTAATTTCATTAATCAGAGGTTCCCCACACTGCTGCTGGGCCTGCCAGCTCCTCTGGGAGCAGGATTGTTTGGGTTTCTGCTGCTACCTGGCAGGTTTGGGGTTGTTCCCCTGGTTTCAGCTCCAGCCAGTGTGAAAGCAGAAATGCTCCAGTGGGATCCTGCTGCCCCATCCCTGCGGCTCCCTGGATGTCAGGAGGGGAGTGTGGGGAAGGATGGCAAACGTGAGAGGTCAACAAGTGAGAGTCTGGAATAAATGAACCAAGATCTGCTTGCTCTTTGCAGGATCCTTCAATTATAAATAAAAGTTGAGGAAAACCTGGGTTTTCTGTCAGGTTTTATATTGAGTGATCCCTGCCCTTCCAAATGAGAGCTGGATCTCTCTGTGTGCTCACAGAGGCCTTTTCTGACAATCTGTCTGCTTGTGGGTTTGTTCATGCGTTTTGTCAGTCATTCTGCTCAGTGTGTGAGTGAACCCCAAATCCAGAGGGAACAGCACACCTGACACCCTTTGGGAATGTCTTGGAAGGGTGAAAACCTAAATGCCTTCCTCAGCCCTATGTATGCCCAGGAGGGATTTGTGCTGTGTCTGTAAATCAGCCACGGCAGCTCCCAGACTTGGCTTTCACAGCTCAATCTCCAATCTCATCATTAACAATTTTCCAAAGCCTCTTTCCCTGCACAACTCCAAAAGCCAAAGTGGCCATAAATCCATTTTTCCCCATGACCCTGCTGGAGTCTGTGAGGCTCAGCTGACCCTGCATGTCAGAATGGGTTTCAGAATTGTTTGCTTTGCAGAGAAACTGCTGGGTTTGATCAGCATTGCTGGAATTCTTGGAGACCTGTGGCATTCCAGAGATGCAAAGGGTTCTTCTCATTCCCATCAGGAGAAAAGATGAGATGTCGCAGCTCTGATCCCTGTTTCTTAATTGATGTGCTCTGGTTTGTTTCTTGAATTAAGAAACTGTAAGAAATGGCCTCGAGGTGTGCCAGGGGAGGTTTGGGTTCAATATCAGGAAGAATTTCTTGAGGGAAAGCTTTGGAAGAGACTGCCCAGGGCAGTGGTGGAGTCACCACCCCTGGAGGTGTTCAGGCCACCTGTGGATGTGGCACTTGGTGACAGTGGGTCAGTGGTGCTGGGTGATCTTGGAGGTCTTTTCCAGCCTCAGTGATCCCTTGAAATATTCCTGGAGTGAAAAAGATGTTCATGCACACCAGAGGCCACCAAGCCAGGGACAAAGCTCTCAAGGACACGACAGGTTTGGGGTGTGCAGCAAGAGGCGACTGGGAGAAGAATCAGGTGGGGACAGGAGGTGTCAGAAGGGACAGGGGTGGCTTTGTCACCTCTCCCCAGGGCCAGTTCCACGCTGGGCTTTGGGTCTGGGCACTGCTGGGGCTGTTTTTGCTGGCAGGGCTGGGAGGGGAGCTGGGTACTCATCAGTTGTTACACACAGAACTTGCAGAGGTGCTGCTGGGTCAGCCTGAAGCATTGGCTGTTGTTGAAACCGTTTTGTTCCAACAAGAAGGGGAGAAGAACCTTGCCCCCAGCTGCCTGCCCTGTAGAACAACTCTGTGTGCTGGGTTATGAGGATCTCCCCCTCAGAAAGGAACCTGGAGATAAACAATGCTGAATAAATGATGCTGCTGCCATTGGGTTCAAAAAGTCCTGCATCGCTCCTGGCTGGGAGCTGCAGGGGCTTCTGAAAGGTTCCTGGTGCTGGGAAGGTTCTGAAAGGTTTCTGGCTGGGATTTGGTGCCAGGGAGGGCAGGAGGAGCTCTCTGGAGGCTGCTCTGCTCCCCACTGAGCTCAGAGTGCTGCAGGAACAGAACTCAGCAGTGCCTGCTCCTTCCTGGCTGTGCACTGGGAACAAGGACAGCACAAATGGCACAGATTTGCTTATTGCCAGCCCGTGGGGGCAGCAAAAAGGCTGAGGCTGGCAGGGTTGGCTGGTTTGTGATTAATTCTGGGAGGGAATTCCTGCACTTGTTGTTACAACCAGGATTAGAGGCAGTGCTGTAGTTTCAATCAGCACGGGCTGGAAAGTCAGCAACGTTATTGGATCTTGAATGGTCTTTGAAATGCAGAAAAAGGGGCTGAAACTGATGAAAAATAATGATGTGAGGTTCTGGGGCTTTTCTGATTTCAGGAAGGTAGGAAAGGGCTGAGGCCAGAGCTGCCTGGGGCTGGGGGGCGATCCCTGTGCAGGGCAGAGGGGTGAGGCAGCCCTTGGTTGGGTTGGAGACCCCACAAACCATGGCTGGTGTCTCCTCAGCTGACCCTGCAGGTGAGGATTCCCTGCTGTCCCCTCCTCCCGTGCTGGTTCTGCAGTGGGGAGGGCTCAGATGCTCTCCTTGGTGCTCATTAAACTGCAGCTGGGGAAGGAGGGGAAGGAAGAGAGGAAAAGTGCTTGGAGTGGGCTTTGTGCTTCCTTGGGAACAGCCTCAGGGGGTCTCAGAAAGTGCCTCCCCCCACGTTTGTGTGCATTTTGCACCACAGCCCTGCTCCCGAGGCTTTAATTCATTCCTCTCCTGCAAAAAAAATCCCAAAATCTCCTGTTAATTTCTCCTCTTTCTCTCCTCAAACACCCTCTGTTCTGCAGTGCCCGATTTCATGGGTTTCCAGTTGCAGTAGGACTATTTGCATGGATAGAAGTGGAGGATTCAGGCTCCCTCCTGCTAGAGGAAGGTGGGTAGCTCTTCCCTCTCTTCCTTCTGCCCCTGGTGCCTGCAGGGGCTTGGTTTGGTGGCTGGAGATGGTCTGAGAGGGCACGGAGGGAGACAGAGCCTCCAACAGGGACAGGATCACTGCAGCTCTGCAGAAAACCTTGGGGACCGAGGCTGTGCTGGGGGAAGCAGAAGCAGGGCAGCTTTGCCCCGGGGCAGAGCTCCCAGAGAGGGTTTTTTGGGTCAGTGTGATGGGGTTTTCCAGGGGTTTTTGGTCAAGTGTGATGGGAATGACAAACCCCGAGAGCCTCGGGGATGGGATGTCCTCAGTGTCTGGGGCAGCTGCATCTTCACCTGCAGTGATCCCTGTGGGAATCCCACGTGCTGGGGACAGTGTGACACCTGTGTCCCCACCTCAGGAGCCCTGCTCCCTTAGAGGTTGTTTATTCCTGGTGCTTTTGCAGCCCTGGAAGAGCGGAGGTCACCCAGCTGAGATTTCTCTCTGTGAGATGATTTGTTCTGTACTCACCCTCTCGTCTCACCTTTCCACGTGGTGCTCTGTTGACTGAGCAAGGGAGAAGGAGGAATTTTGGGACTAGAAGGAGATTCTAATGTAAGAATTTGGGGGTTTTATTGACGAGGCAGTGCTTGTATCTCCCAGTGTGGATCCACAGAGGTGCCTCACTGCGTTCTGTGTCCCTGCCACGGCCACAGAGGCCTGGCAGTGACCTCGGTTGGCTTTGCACCAAGACCCAGAGCTTTCATATGCTAAGGAGGAGTTAATATTGGGGATGAAAAGGAATTGGGATCAGGGATGTTGCTGCTAATGGTTGGAGACAGGATCCCAGCGCTCGGCTGCTCTCGGGGCTGGGATAATGAGCTGGGCTGCAGACGTGTTTTCATTTAACCAAGCCAAACAACGGGGGAAAAAAGCAGCAGCCTTTATTGGACTGCTGCCTTAAATTGAGCAGAAAATCAGCACCAAATGGGCATCCAGGAGCTGGAAGCCCAGGCCCTCTTGTTGATGTGTTTTTCCCGTGAAGGACAATTGTTTACCTTGGCAACGTGAGGGTCGAGGCTCTGCCACTGCTCTACGTCTTCTGAGCTTGGAGCTGGAGCCCTGTCCCCTCTCTGTGCTCTTTGAAAGTTTATTTTTACATCGTCTGAAGCCCTGCAGGAGTCACCAACAAGCAGAGGTCTTGGGAAGTGAGGGGAAGGTGAGAAAAGGTGAGAAAAGGCAACGTTTCCTTCAGCTGTGCCAGCACAGGTCAGTGCCGGGGATTTTGCTGCTGTGAGTGCTCAGGTTTTGTTCTTGGCTTTGCCAAGAGGAGAAGGAGCTGAGGCAGTTCAGGGCTCTGGTGTTGGAGTTCAGTTCGGGTTGGAAAAGACCTCTGAGATCACTGAGGCCAACCTGGGCTTTGGACCTGCAGGAGGGCTGGTGTGGGATGGCTCTGCAAACCCCTGTGGGGAGGTTGTGGGGTTTTGAGGGGTGTTGCCCTCACTTTGAGGAAGCCTGTGCCTGGTGGGGATGAGGACCCTGTTCCTCCCTGGGGCTGGATCCACCAACCCCACGCAGCAGCTTTGGAACTCCAGCAAGCACTGCCTGCTGCTCCCTTTCCCTGCAGCTCTGGGAAGAGCAGGATGATTTATCCTGCTGCCAGAAATAACCTCCCCCGCCCCCTGCCTCCACCTCCTTTGCCAGGTGCCTTTCCAGGCAGCTGAGGAAGAGCTGGGAGCAGATCCCTGGAGCTGTGACACCTCCCTGGAGCTGTGACACCCCCCTGGTGTGCTGTGGCACAGCTGGCAGGGTGTCCCTGCCCTGACCCTGGCACCAGGCTGGGATGCCGTGGGTGAGTCCCTGCACAGCCTCCTGCCCCTGCTGCTCATGGGGACACCTCTGTCCCCTGTCCCTCCTCAGGGTGATGGCACTGCCCAGCTCCTGTCGGGAGGAGCAGGCTGGGAGCTGCTGCTCTGCCCCATCCTGCCAGGGGTGCCCAGTGGGTCACAGGTGACACAGGGGGACAAGTCCTGCTGGAGGGAAAGGGGTGCAGGGAGCTGTCTGTGTTGGAGGATGCTCGTGGAAATGTTGCGCCAGGCTTTGGGATGGATAAACTTGGGAGAAATCCACCAGGAAAAGAGCCCTGGGCAGTGAGTGACCCCGGGGCAGGGTGTGAGTGACCCTGGCACTGCCCTGGGCAGTGAGTGACCCCGGGGCAGGGTGTGAGTGACCCCGGGGCAGGGTGTGAGTGACCCTGGCACTGCCCAAGGCAGTGAGTGACCCCGGGGCAGGGTGTAGGTGACCCTGGCACTGCCCAGGTTTGAATTCCTGCCATCCCAGCCCTGCCCCAGCTCGTGTGCCCTCGGGCTGAGTGGGAAGGAGCTCTGAGCTGTTGCTGTGGTTTGTCAGAGGTCAGGTTTGGTTTGTTTTCCCTCCTGTCTCTGCCCATCGGTGACCCCGGGGGCTCAGTCCCAGCTCCCTTCCCTCTCTCTGGTGACTCCTGGTGGTTCTTGGCCGATGCAGATCCAGGAGTTGGGTGGGATTTGCCGGGGTTAAATGGGGGATGTGTCCCCGTGGGGACTGGGCTGTGTCCTGCTGCTGTCCCCAGGCAGAGCTGCTGGATTCTCCCTGCCCAGGGAGTGAACAGTGCTTTGTGCCACCCATCAGCACACTCGGGAAGAGTTATTTGAGCGTGGAGGGCTGGGCATGGGGAGGATTTTATTAATGATCTGCTGTGAGCAAGAAGAGGCTCAGCTGCCTGTTCCATTCATTTTTCAGCTCTGCACAATCTTTTTGTTCCCAAATCCATTTCTTCCATTTGCTTCTTGCCCCTGCCTGCTCTTTCCCTTCCTCCTGGCATTTCTTTCTTCTCAAACCCTTTTTTTCCCCCACTTCCTTTTCCATTCTTAATCCCCATCACTCTCTCTCTCTCACACACATCCTTCTTCCTTCCCGTTCCTCCTCCTCTCCAGTTCCTTGTCCTGCTCCCTGCCCTTCCTTGCCCAGCTCCCTCCCTCTCCCAGCTCCTGGGGAAGAAGACAATTTGAAGGTTTTCCGCTCTGCTCTCAGCTGAGAGGCTCCTTCCCCTCAAGCCAATCAATGGGAGCCTTTCAGCCCCACTGGGGCTTGGCAAACACGAGATCAATAAGTTATTAGCACCATTCTGTCAGCTGTAATGTGGAGATTGATCGGGGCCGGGGCTCCTGCTTGCTGCCTGGCACTTCCCCAGCCTGATAAAGATGACAGATTAAGGGAATAAGAAAAAGGAATTAAGGAGTCTGGCTGTCAAAGCTGTCACGGGCTGGAGGAGCAGTGGTTTTTTTCAGGGGCTGAATGAGTGCAATTGGACATTTAAATGGTGCTAAGGGGGTACAGCACCACCCTCAGCTCTGCTGGAAATCGCTCTCTCCGTGCTGAGGAAACGCTTTGGAAGGAGCACTGGGGAGGTAGAGCAGCTCTGCTGGGTCCTGGAGCCACCCCAGAGCCTGCAGGGGGACAGGGATGCTGTCCCTGCCTCCCCTGGTGACAGGTGACAGTCCCCAGGGCTGAGGGGGATCTCTGTGCCAGGGGACTGGTGCCAGTTCACAGAGGGAGAAATTTGGGCCAAACAAAGCTTTGCTCGAGAGGTTTGTGGTCACAGAATCCCAGACTGATGGGAAGGGAGCTTAAATCCCACCCAGTGCCACCCCTGCCATGGCAGAGACACCTTCCACTGTCCCTGGGTGCTCCCAGCCTGGCCTTGGACACTGCCAGGGATGGGGAATTCATAACCTGTCTGTGCTTAAGTCTCTGATTTATCAAATTTTCCCCTCCTCCTGTGTTTCCCATTGGAACCTGCTCGTTCCAGGCAGGAAAATGAGCCTCCAAAAGGCCTGGACTTCCAGCCCACTCTCCCAGCTGTGTTCTTGAAATCTTTTCTGAAAGAAAGTTGAGATTCACAAGTTTGTGATTGCTAAGAAGCCTCTCTGCAGCATATAAAATGAATTCAGATCTCTCTCTTAAGTGCAGTATATCCTTTCCATGAGCGTTTTTCATACTATGAATATTTACCACCTTTCTGTGGCTCCGGTGCATGCTGTAAAAATGAATTTTGTAGGAACCTGGGAGCCAAGGGGGTGTTGGAGCACCTTCCCTAATATTTTGGCATTTCCAAAGTGCAGAAACCCAGCAATATTCCCCATCCCTTCCTTCCTTGCTGCCCTGCTCTGGAATTGTTCCAGGATCCCAAATCCCAGGAGCTGACTGCTTCCCTGCCCCCATCTTCCCCAATATTTTTTTCCCCCCCATTCTTGTTGCCCTCAGTTAAATCCTGGCCCGTTCTTCCCATGACCTTGTGCTTCCCCTGCCTTTGTTCCGTGGATTCCTGCTGGCCGGGGCCGGGGCCGGTGGATGCACCGCCGGATCCCGCTCTCCCAGCTTTTGTTGGGAGCAGCTCTGGCCCTGCTGAGCCCCCAGCAAGCCAGGGCAGCTCCTCACAAAAGCCCGTGGGCTGGGAAGGGGAGTCCCCAGGGTGTCCCCAGAGCTGTTGTGTTGGACACAGGGACAGGAGGAGCGGCTGGGATGGAGCTCTGAGCGGAGCCAAAGGAAAAGGGGGAGATGCTGCCAAGACATCTCAGACTGCCCGGTGGGGATTGTCATCGGCAGGGCTGCAGCTAACAGCTCGGGAGGATGTTTTTCCTTCTCTGAAAAGAACGGGGAAGGAGGTGGAAGAGGGGCTCTGGTCTGCTTGGATGCTGGCTGGCCCAGCCTGGGTGGTTTCCCCTGGAAGTTGGCTCCGTTCTCTGTTTACTCAGGACTTTGTGGTCCAAGAAGTTTTCAGAGCAGCCCCGTGCTGGGGATGGGGAGCGTGAGACAGGGCTGCACCTCCTCCCGTGGTGCTGGGGCAGGGGCACAGTGCAGAGGAGTTTAGGGCAGTCCCTCAGCTGAAATTGGGACCCTTTGCAGCCCCCTCAGCAAAAACCTTGTGAGCACCTCACTGATTTCCCTTCTCCAGGAGAGCCCCCATGCTCAGCCCTCCCCAGGAGTGTCCTTGGTGCAGATTCCCTGTGAGGAGTGGGATAAAGCCCCTGTGTCTTTGGGGAAGCCTGGGGATAGGTTTTCTAATCTCCCCAGACTTAGGCTCCCAAGTCCTCTCCTGAAAGCTGATCAGGAGGCTTGGGGTTCTTAGATGTGGTGCTCAGGATGGCTCTTAAGCCAGGCAGCTCTGCTGAGTGCAGGGAGGCTGAGGATTAGAGCAGGGCAGGAGACAAAATAACCCCCGAGGCTGGCTGCCACACCAGCTGCTTCGTGGGGCCGTGCCCACATCCTTTCCCCTGCTGCTGCTGCAGAGCCTGGGCTGATCCCTGAGCAGGGGCCAGAGGTGCTGTCCTGCTCCAGCTGCTGCCCAGCCCTGTCCCCAGGAGTGCAGCAGGTGAGTGCTGGACCTCCCGTGAAAGAGGGGAGGGGAAAAAATCTGCTCTGATTTCTGCAGCTTTGGGGGAGATGTTCGAAATTCCTCCAAATCCTCCCTGTGGGTCACTGCCTGTGCTGCCTCGCCAGGCCAGCAGGAGCCTGGGGTGCGATGTGGGGTCTGGGGACCCGTGTGGGAGGCCTGGCTGAGGGGTTTTGTGCTCAGGGCTGTGCTGCTCTGCTGGCTGTGGGGGCTCAGTTTGCCTGAGGGCTTCCCCCAGCCCCCCTTCCTGCTGTTATTGCCTGGCCTGGCTTCCTAACTCGACAGTTCCACTGATAATGTCTTTCATTTTCGTCTGTAATATTAAAAACTGCCCCGATTTGGCTTCCTTTCAGCTGCAATGCTTTGTAAGAAGGCAGGAGAGAGGAGGCAAAAGCAGGGATTTGGGGAACAGAACCCCAACTGTCCCTCCCCATCCCTCCAGGTGGATGTTGCCTTGTGCAGGTGCTTGGGCTGAGCAAAATCTGCCTTTGGGGCTTTGTGGTCCATGAGCAGCAAGGCCCTGAACGCACAGCCTGGCTCTGGGAGGGTGCTGAGGCATCCAGGAGCTGCTCTGCCAGCTCATTTGCAAAGCATATTTGGTTTTGCTGCTGCTGCAGAGTCAGGGGGAGATGGGGATGGCTGCTCCCACCTCGGTGTCCTGAGGGAGCTCCACAGGGCTTGGGTGGGTG
The DNA here is from genome assembly GCA_013398615.1 of Brachypodius melanocephalos. Lineage (NCBI taxonomy): Eukaryota > Metazoa > Chordata > Aves > Passeriformes > Pycnonotidae > Brachypodius > Brachypodius melanocephalos. The sequence goes on along the minus strand of VZSR01003801.1, from coordinate 5,043,156 downwards.
CAGGTGGAGGTGCAGGGCTGGGGTGGGACTGCAGGGTCCTGTGCAGGGGCTGGGGAGGTGCAGGTGGGGTGGCAGAGCTGTGCACTGAGGTGAGGAGGAGAGGATGGCTGCTGCAGCACCAACGCCTCGCTGGGGGGTTGTACCCTGGGAGCTGGGAGTTAATTGAGTAATTAAAGCAAGTGGGACCTGCCTGGGCTCTGCTCTGCAGCTCAGGGAGCAAAGATGGGCTCTGACTTCTTGAAACACTGAGCTGGGACCCTGGAGTTCAGCCCTGTGCTCTGCTCCTGGCTCAGTGCATTTGGGGTTGGTTGTTCCATCTCTGGGATGATCTTTGTGCTGCTCTTTATTCCCTTTTCCTTGCTTGCTGCATCTCTTGTTTAGTCCCCAAACTTCTGGGGCCAGAGGTGTCTCTGCCACACTGCAGGGCTCTGCCTCGACTGAAGAAATAAGTGAAAAAAAGAGGAAATGTTTCATTCGGAGATGTCACAGGAAAACTGCCAGGGGTCACCTCGTGGGATTTGGGATGAGGGGAACTGAGAGGATCCCCCTGGGGATAAATGTGAGATCTCTCTGGGGGGAATCTGCAGGACCCCCCTCTCCCCCAGTGCCAGGTGTCACACCTGCCTGCTCACCTGTGCCCTTGGGGCTGCTGGGGCTCAGCTCAGAGGGGCTTGGTGTCAGTTCAGAGCTCCTGCCTGGTGCCGGGCTGGTGCAGC
>VZSR01003801.1:5020352-5031271 GCA_013398615.1 Brachypodius melanocephalos | reverse complement strand
GGGGCTGCGGGCACGGCCGGGAGCAGCCTCGGGGCAGCGCTGTCGCCGGGAGCAGCCCCGGAGCTGCGGCGCCTCTGTGTGTCCGTGTGCGTGTCCGTGTGTCTGTCCGAGCGGGGGTCGGGGCAGCAGCAGCTCCTCCTCATCCCCCGTCCCCTCCTGTCCCCAGATCTGCTCCGGGCGCGGCAGGAGGTGGCGGCGGCGGCGGCGCGGACCCCGGGCGCGATGGAAGCGCACATCCCCTCGGCCAGCAACTCGTCCAGCCAGCGCAGGAAGCAGGGCCTGCCCCAGCACAGGGACAGCCACTTCCCCGACAGGTACCCGCACCGGGGGCACCCTCGGGGCACGCCGGGAGGGCTGGCACGGCTGGGGTGGGGTGTGAGAAGGGAGGAGTGAGCGGCTGAGGGGGTGGGATGGGCGGGCCAGGGCACCGGGGGAGTCACTGTGTTCACTGGATGTGGCACTGGGGCCATGGTTTGATGGTGACCGCGGCAGTGTCTGGTCATGGGTGGATTTGGTGATTTTAGAGGGGTTTTCCAGCCTTTGGGATTGTGTAATTCCATGGCAGAGGGCAGCACTGCCCGGGGCTGGGCAGGGCTGGTTTACCTGGGCAAGGTGTGACCGTCTCCTTTGGGGCTGAGCTCGGGATGCTCCTGCCACACTCTGGGGTGTCTGTATGGAAAGGGGGGAATCTGTGCCTGTGCACATCTGCATCCACATCTGGGGGGCTGCTGCCAGGCTGGAGTGACCCCAAACCTGTGCTGGAGGTGCCACTCTCAGCTGTTTGTGGGCACAGAGCAAGTTGAGGTGTTGAAGTTTGTGTTTTGTAGCATCCCCGGATAAGGAGAGAGAAGAAATGCTGAGATGGAACAGAAAGAGGAGAAGTTTTCTTTGTTAAGCAGAAAGAGCCTCAGCTCGGCTCTCCCACTGCTGGGAGTGCTGGAAAGCTGATATCCCCCCCACCCCCAGGAAATCCCAGCTCATTTATCTTGCTCTGTGCCACGAGCCATTCCCTCTGCAATCAAGAACTTCAGAGGGAAATTAAATTAAAGCTGCGTGCGTTCCTGACAGGGATAGCGGGGACAGGAGGGGGCTGTGGGGATGCGAAGGCTTCGGCTGTCACGGGGTGAGCAGTGAAAGGCTCTGCTGTTCACACTTCTCTTGGCTTTGGTATTCACACTTCTCTTGGCTTTTGTGTCGGGCTGGGGGCAGAGCAGGCTGCACTATCAGCTCTGTAGCGTTTGGATGTGCTGAGTCCGGAGTTTTCAACCCGGTTTGGAGCCTTGGAGCTCCCGTCTGCTTTTCCTCCTCTCCCAGCAGCACCGCGGAGGGGCCGGGCAGCCCTGCAAGGTTCTCTCCCACAGCGTGGTGTACTTTGGCTAACCCAGCCCATAAATCCCGGCCCTGAGCAGACCTGGGAGGAATGCAGGGACGGAGGAGCCTCCTGCAGCCGCTCTCAGGAACCTTCCCCAGCGCTGTGTGGGCTGGAGAGGAGCCGGGCCGGCCCCAGGGCTGCTGCAGGAGCATCCAGGGCAGGGTGGGCGCTGCTCCCGGGGAGGGGCTGCTGGCAGGAGGGGCAGGCTGCGAGAGGGGAGATCCAGATCGAACCCAGAGGGGTTTGTTTGGCACTGCCAGGCAGGTGCTGGGCTAGGCCACGAGGGGCTCCATGGTTTGGGAAGATGCTGCCTGGCTCAGGGGACAGGGACTGAAGGCCAGGAGGTGGCTCTTGGAGCAACCAGTGCTTTTCCTGCTGGGTCAGTTCCCCAGATAGCCCCAGGAATAGTTGGATTGGCAGGAGAGGGAAACCCTGGCTAGGGAGGAGCACACAGGGGCACAACCTGTGGGAGGTTGGGCCAGGTGTGCAGGACTCCCCCAGTGCCTCAGTGTCCCCTGTTGCAGGTGGGAGTGGCTCTCACGTTGTTTGTGTTCAGTGTTTGAGGAGGTTCAGCTGCAAGAGCAGCAGGCTGGGGTGGTTGGTGGAGCAGGGGTTGGAGTGAGGTGATCTTTAAGGTCCTTTCCAACCCAAACCAGGCTGGGATCAGCTCACAGGATTGTTATTTCAGGTCTCTGCGCAGCTCAGGTCAGCTCTGAGCTTTGTGAGCAGGAACAATCAGTGACTTCAGCCCTTGTGTCTGGCAAAGCAAGAGGGGAAATCCCCCACTGCTGACCCAGTTTTATCTGTCAGGGCAGGGCTGGTGTTTCTGCAGAGGCAGAGAACGTTCCTGGCAATGGGAACTGTGCCTGCAAATCTCCAGTTCCCAGGTGTGAAGGGGCTGAGCTGGCCCTTGGGAAGGTGGGTGTGCTCACATATTTGTCATTAATTAATTAATCGTTCTATCTTTGCTGGTCAGAAACAGGCTGGGAGCTTTGGCTTTGTGGGAATGAGGCACACAGACACAGATACAGATTTCCTTGGGTCAGGGTGGTGCCATAGTGGTCCCTTCACCTCTTTGCTCCCTTCTCCATCTCTTGGAAGGAGCCAGTGAAACTGAGACATCTTGCCAAAAGCAGACTCCAGCCACAGCCTGGGGAATTCATTTGGTTTCATGGTTTTGGTTGCCTGGATCCTTTGGAGATGGATCCAGCTCGGGTGCTGCAGTGCCAAGGCCTGGTGCTGTGTTTGGGGAGATGAGTTTAGGGTTATAAAAAGACTTGGAAGAGGAGAGGGTGCAGCTGAAAGGTGCCACTGTAACTACTCCAGCCTGGAGCTCTTCCCATCTCCAAACTGCTGCCTCTCCTGCAGAGCTGGCAGGTGGCTGCACCCTGCAGAGCTGCTTGCATCCTGCTCCTTGGCTGCTGTCTGCAGGATTTGTTGGCACTGTTCTGCTGGGGTCCTTCAGCCTGGCTGTTCTTCCCCAGGGTGCTCATCCCTGCTGTGTGGAGCCTGGGGAGAATTTCCTCTTGAGGGAAAATCTTGGATGCCCTGCACACAGAAAGGGGTTGGAGAGGAGCTGAGGCAGGGCTGGGTGAGCTGCTGGACGGTGTGCTCAGTGGGATGAAGCTTCTTTGATGCATCAGTTCTGTGCTGGGGGTTGGTTTTGGTGCCCACAGGGTGAGGTGTGGGGTCTGGGGGGACCTGCCCCTGTCAGGGGAGGAGGCAGAGCCAGGGCAGGGGCTGAGGCAGGTGTTGGTGCAAGCACTCAGGGGCTCTGTGCTGCCCGAACAGGCACTGGGGGCACAGCTCAGCCCCCAGGATTCCAGTAGGAATGCCAAGGAACTCGGAATGCTGCCAGCCTGAGGTGCCATCAGCACCCCCATCCCAGGTCCTGGGAAGCTCAGCCCTTGGCAGGAGTGAGCTGGGGGTGGGAGAGGCACCCACTGCCTCCCCTGCAGGAGCTGACAGACTCCGTGTGCCAGCCAGAGGCTTCCTCTGAGCAGAGATGTGCCCAAAATACCCAGCCTGCCTTTTTGGATTCCCTCCTTCCCATCTGCTGTTGCTACGGTTTGTTCTTCATTCCTCGCCCCTGCTTTGGGGAGGTTTTTCCTTTTCCCTGCTGGCTCCTTGGGCTCGTCTCCTGCCCTCTCTGGGCACCATCTCTCTCCTGCTCTTACCCACCCCATCCCTGTGTCCCCCTCTCCTCTCTGAGGGCTCTGATTTCCTGATTTTTGCCCTGCCAGGATCCCTCCCTGGTTCCCATCTGGCCAAATGTTCTGCAGAGCAAAGGCCAAAAAGAGCCTGACCTGATTTAACCAGTTTGGTTTCAGCAGCACTTTGGATTTTGAGGGGGCAGCACAAACCCCTCTCCGTGGCCAGGCCTCGCTGCTGCCCTGGCAGAGCAGTGCCAGCACGTGCTCTTTTCCTGCCTGGAAATCCCAAACACCATTTTTAGCGAGGCCTTTGATTTGATTTTATTTATTCTGCCTTGCTGGCAGTGTCTGGGGCTGGCAGAGCAGCGAGGAGCTCTGTGCCTCCTGCCTGTTACCTCGGGTTTAAAGTGTCTCTTCCTATCAAATGCAGAGCAGAAGAAAGCAGAGCTTTCATGCATTCTTTTCCACCCCCCCTCCCTTCCCTCTTCTTCCATCCGTTCTAAATTTATTTCCATGCCTTGCCGGTTTCAATCTGCATTTCCTGACCCTCTCACATCTCCAGTCACAGCCTGTGCTCCGAGCCTTCCCCAGGAGCCTGGATCGAGCCAGGGGGGAGCTCTGCTCCGGGCTTGGGAGGAGATGATGGGGTTAAAGTGAAAGGCTCGGTTTTAACAGTATAATGTGTAACCCCATAATGACTTTAAATATTGATTATTTGAAGGCCATTAGTGCTTATTGTTAAAGAAAAGTCGATACTTTTTAAGCCTTGTGAAGCATTTGTCTCCTGTTAAAGGACATATCAAATTTAGCAGCGTGCAGTGCAAATCCCCTAATACCCAGCTCACAAGCCTCCAGCTGGCATTTGAGGGGGGGAAAAGGAAAAGGGGGCAGGGGGAGGAATGTGCAGCAGCACAGAATTGCTCTCTTCGAGGTAAGGACAAGGCTTATCAGATGTAATTGCCGGGGGCTGAATTCACCTCCTCAGAGCAGGGCACTGTAACTCTGCCTCTGAGCCCTGGAGGAAGAGGAGGAAGGGATTTAATGGGGGATTCGAGGCTGGCACGTACCTGGGAGAGGATGCAGGGATCAGGGTTTGGTGCACACCTGTCAGGTGCTTTTGTTGGGGTCTTTGTTGGGGTCTTGGGGGTTTTTTTACTCTGAGGTTTTCAGCTCTTTCCCCAGCTGGCTGGGAAATGTGGGAGGGGTGCCCAGCCCTGTGCCAGGGCACGGCCTGGTGCTGCTGTCTCCCCCTTTCCTGTGCCAGGGCAGGGGCAGAGGGGCTGGCAGGGAGCAGGGCAGGCTCCAGCAAGTCCTGTGCCCGGCAGGTTGGCTCTGTGGGGTGGCACTGAGGGGCTGTCCCTGGTGGCCACACAGCCGAGGGGCTGCCCAGGGCTCTGGAGCAGGCTCCCTGCAGGGAGGAAAATCCCCTCTGCCCCAAATATTTCTGAGCATACCTGCCGAGGTCTCTGCTGCTGGCACTGTGCTGAGCAGGAGAGGTGCACTGACCCCCTGTGTTTGGCCATCTGCAGCCTTTTTTGGGCTCTTTTGGCCATCTGGCCTCCCTGCTGTGACCCAGAGCTGTGACAGTGCCAGCTGAGGGACCAGTGGTGACAGCGTGTGTCAGTGCATGTCCCTGGGTTTCCAAAACCTTCAGGAGTGTTTGGGACTGCTGTGTCCCATCCAGCCCCTCTTCCAGCCACCTCCAGCTGCTCTCCAGGCTGCTGTGATGCTCATGGTGCAGGAGCGGTGGCTTTGTCCCTTTGCTCCATCCCAGTGCTGAGCCCTGTGCCTGGCAGTGGGATCGGGTCCAGGAGTGATGGCTTTGTCCCTTTGCTCCATCCCATTCTCCCGCCCCAAAGCAGGCCCAGGAAGGCAGGGAAGCTCTGAGGGAATGAGCTGCAGAGTCTGGAGCAGCTGTGAATTCCTCAGGGATCAAAGCCATGCCCCGTAGCACAACATGAAAGCGTAAAACCAGCCCGGGATGAGCGCTGGGCTGCCACCGGAGGGAGAACCTTTCATTTTCCAGCGCCCAGCCCTGATCCCCATCCCACACTGTGCTTCCAGGGCACAGGCTGATATAAATCAAGCAGCTCCTTTGTTTTTGAGCTCTCCACGGGCACCCCGGAGCTCCTGCGGGATCCCCTTCCCCGCACATCCCCAAGGCGCGGCAAGCAGGGCACGGCCACGCCACGGTTAACAGCGACTTGATTTCCTAAATTGCTTCTTATAAAACGACCAGCACGTCTGCCAGGCTCGTCTCCCCATGATTACAGCTAATTACGATCGAGCGGACACCTCGGAGCCCCCGTCACGCCGCTTTAATTGTCCCTTATTCATCCGCGGGGCCGGCCCGGGTGGCAGCAGCACTTGGCAGCCCGGCGACCGCGGCCCCGGCTAATTGCGAGGCCTCGGGGATTAGGGCAGGTGATTACACACTTCACGGTGTAATTACATAAGCATCGCTTGGCTGCTGCCCCGGCTCGGAGCCGAAGGTCGAGCGCGGCGTTACCTGAGATTAATTGGAGCTGCCAGCGGAGCGCGGCGCGGCGCACGGGCGGCATTAACATTTCAACAGCCCCCGATCGATCCGCGCCGCGCCTCCAGACACCGCCGGCTCCGCAATTAGTTTAGAGGAGAGCCAGGGCAGCCGCGGAGGAGGGGAGGGAGAGCCGGCAGACAGCCACGGGGACGGGAGGATGGGCACGGCAGGGTGGGCACGGCGTGGGGGAAAGGAGGAATTCTGGAGGGGAAGCGCGGCCGGGTCGGTGTTTTGTAGTGGATGCACGGAATGGGGATAAAGCTATGCTCGGAAGGGCTGTCCTTGCCCACTTTGTGCTCAGGAGTCCTCGTCTGGCTTTCCACGAGGTGATCCATGCCCATGAGCTGATCCATGACCTGCTCTATGCCCATGAACTGCTCCGTGGATGCCCGGGATGCTCCCGTTGTTTTCCCCCCACTGCAGCTCCTCTGCACATGCTGTGTTTGTTGCACAGCCACCGGCCCCTCCTGCCTCCCTCTCCCTTGCTCTGCAGCCTCTCTGGGAGCAGATTTTTCCAGGGAGATAGTGTAAAATGAAAATAAACGGCCCCGCACTTGGCTCTGCCTCTGGATGCCCTGCTGAAGGTAATAATGTTGTAAGTGGCCATCAAAAGGAATTAAGAGACGTGCAGCCGGAAAGCAGATTTGCTTGCAGGCTCCCAGGGCAGATTTGACTAATGGAAGAGACCTTGGCCCTTATTCCCTTCCTGCTTTATTTTTTTTCCTGCCTTCCCTCCTGCTGCAAGCGCTCCCTGCCTCTTTTCCAGGCATTGTCCCCTTCCCATCACCCCATCCTGCTTCTCCCAATTTCCCCAGCCCCTGGCACCTGCTCTACCCATTCTGCCTGGCTTCACTCACCCCTTCTCCAGCAGGATTCCTTCGCACTGATCCCACTGCTCTTCCTGCTCCATCCCTCTCCTGTCTGTATTTTCCTCTGCCTCACTTCCAGCTTTCCTCTCCACAGTTAAAGCTCATCCCTTGGCCTAGCTAGGACAGGGGTTTTTTTGTAAGGCAAGTCAGTGATGCCTTCACATCTTCCCCAACGCACTCTCCACTCCCCAAACACTGAATTTCTCCTCAGGTGTGAGGCACCTGAGGCAGAAACCCAACTGTGATAAGGGAGAAGCAGATGGAGCATCTCCAGCCCTCCTCTTTAACCTGCCATGGGCAGGGAAAATCCCTTGGGACAGCCAGGCTGAAAGGCCACGGAGGCAAAGGTGGGAAATGTGTGGGACCTGTGGGGAGTCCTGGCTTTCTTCCCCTTTTGGTTCTGCTGCTTTTGGTTTTTCCTCTCCATTTTAGAAGCTCTGCATGAGGCTGGCGAGGCAGAGAGCAGCCTCTGGGGCAGGATGCAGGTCACCTGCAGCCAAGATGTTCTTCCTGAGCCAGGGCCTGGAGCCTCCAGGTTTTCAACATGGCTTTATTTTCTGATTCCTGCAGGGAGATATCCCACCCACCGCCCCTGCTGTCACCCCAGAACGCTCCCCACATCGCCCTGGGGCCCCACTTGAGACCTCCCTTCCTCGGGGTGCCTTCGGCACTGTGCCAGACGCCAGGTGAGTGCTCAGGTGACGTTTGTGACAGCCTGTGACAGTCTGCACTGCAGCCAAACAGCCCACACACATTTTCTGTGTCTCTCCACCACTGCTTCACTCAATTCTGCAGTGACAGGAGCAGATTCCTTGGGCTCTCTGCCTGTTGGACTTTCCTGTTGATCCCCACCTGCCTCCCTGGCCCTGTGTTCTGGCCACGCTGCTGTGGCAGTGAGGGGTGGCTGGGCTCTGGAACACAAAGGCAGAGCTCAGGTGCCCTTTTTCCCTCTGGGGAGCTGGCCCTGAGGCAGCCAAGGGTCATTGCTGAGATCAATAACCCCCAGTGCTCTCCCTGCCCCAGGTTACGGCTTCCTCCAGCCCGCACAGGCAGAGATGTTCGCACGGCAGCAGGAGATGCTACGGAAACAAAACCTGGCCAGGTAAGAGCGGAAAGGGCTGGACTCATCCTGCTGTGGGGTGAACTGGGCAGGGATGGCACAGCGAGCTCTGTGGGAAGGCTGTGCAGGTGTGGGGCTCTCACCTGGCCATGCAGATGTGGGGCTGACACCTGGCTGTGCAGGTGTGTGACTGTCACCTGGCTGTGCAGATGTGGGGCTGACACCTGGCTGTGCAGGTGTGTGACTGTCATCTGGCCGTGCAGATGCTGAGCTGTCACCTCACTCGGCAAGCACACCCCTCCAAACCCTCCCCACACCAAAATCCCTTGTCCCCACCCAGGCTGGAGATGTCCGCCGAGCTGATCCGCCAGAAGGAGCTGGAGACGCTGCACCGGCAGCGGCTGCTGGCCGCGGACCCGCTGAGCCTGCACCCGGGGCTGCCCCCGGACCACCCCGCGCTGCGCAGCGTGCACGATGTCCCCGAGGGCCACGCTCTGCGGGACGAGCTGTCCCGGCGCAACGCCATGCTGGTGCTGCGCCACAACAACGCCCCGCTGCTGTCCCTCACCCCCGGCGGGCCCGGCGCCGCCACCACCCCGCCCAAGGAGCAGCCCCGGCGGGCCGGGGGCGGCCGCAAATCCTCGCAGGCCCGAGCCGAGCCGCAGGGCCCCGGGGAGCCGCGGGAGGCGGCGGAGCCCCGCGCCAGGGACGGGGCCCAGGACTGTAACGACGAGGAGATGAAGGACTCGGAGAGCGACGCCGAGGCCGGGGAGGACAAGGCCGAGGGGCTGAAGGCAGAGGGCGGCTCGGGAGCGGAGCTCAAGGAGTGCAAGGACGGCGCGGGGAAGGCGTGCGAGGGGCCCAAGGAGCCGGGCGAGGCGGGCGCGGCCCCCAGCGGGCCCTGCAGCTCCTCCAGCGCCGACTCCCCCAGCAGCCACCTGCTGGGGCCCGGCATCAGCAAGGCCGAGGTGAAATACCTCCCTCCGGCCTCCCTGCCCGCCCCACAGCCGCTGCCCTTCGGATTCCCCTACACCATGAGCCCCTACTTCCATGCAGGTGAGGCGCTGGGGGTGCGGTGGGCGCTGGGGTGGAGCAGGGAGGTTTTTGGCTGTGCTGGAAAAATGGATCTCCTCCTGCTCGTTGCACAGTGTAGTGGTGGTTGCTTGGTCAGCTTCTCTTCCTTGTTTCAAAAGGAGGAATTTCTACGTGGAAAGGGTGGTCTGGCATTTGGAAGGTGGTGTCACCATCCTGGGAGGTGTCCAGGGAAGGATGGACGTGGCACTCGGTGCTCTGGTGGCACGGTGGGCATTGGTCAGAGGCTGGATTTGATGACCTTGCAGGGCTGTTCCAGGCTGGTTCCCGTGTGCTCCTGTCCAGGGCTGGGCTCTGTGCCTGCCCTGTGGTGTATTTCTGTGTCACAGGCACTGGAACAGCGGGCAGGGAGGTCCCTGCCACCTCTCCCTCCTCACTGCAGGGGCAGGGGGTGGCACAAAGGGGGTCTGAAAGCCAGGGAGCCCAGCCAAGAACCCAAATCTGCCCCAGCTAATTACCTGGCAGAGCAATTAGCAGGAGGCACACGAGGAGGGAGAAGGGGGGGCTGTGCTGTGCTGCTCTCCACACCAGGAGCTGCCTGTGAGCTCGGCTGCCCATCCCTCATTAGAGCTGCCTCCCAGGCAGGGAGGAGGAAGCGATTTTTCAGCGACAGGCAGGTGGCCAGGATGATAAATATTCCCCCTGCCTTGGGCTGCCGAGGCTGCCTCGCAGGAGCCTTTTCCTCCCGGCCATTAAAGAGGGACGGGCTCAGCTCCGTGGTGCTCGTGGCTTGTGAGAGGCTCTGCAGGGAGGCCTGGGCTGGGGCTGCCTCCCCTCCCTCCCCCAGCAGTGAGGGTGAGATGCTGTAATAGCCCATTTATTATTATCACTTTGGATTTATATCACCAGCACATCTCCAGGCCCCGGCACAGCTCCAGGCTGGGTTTCCCTGCCTGCCTCTCCTGGTTTGTGCAGCCTGTGCCAGGGCTGGAGGCCTTTTCCTCACGGCTCTTTGGCTTCTGGCTGCTTTCACACACGGCTGGGGCTGCTCTCCCTGTGGGTTTGTGCTGCTCCACAGCAAATCCTCCCACCTGGAAAACCTTGGGAATCGTGTAGGATGCAGCAGCAGGGGCTGAAGGGGGGAGCTGAGCAGCTGAAATATTGAGGGTTGTATCGATCCAAGGGCTGCAGCCGTCCTGGGGTGAGTGAGAAATGTGTTCCATGGCTCTGGGGGAGCACAGAGCACCCGAGGGCAGGCGGGCAGAGCTGCACCCCCTGTGCCAGACTATTCTTGTACCCCCTTTTTGCACAGGGACTGCTCCCTCGGGAGGGGTGGGAGACTGGAATTATAAAATAACCAGTCTATATTATAACATAACTCCAGTCTACCCCAGAGACTGGAATTACAAAATTTTGGAATTATAACACAACCACCCAGCCAAGGCAGGTGAGCAAGAGGAAGAGCTGGAGGGAGGAGAGGAGCAGGGAGAAGCATCCAGCTGGGGAGGACGCTGAGCTGGAGGCAGCTCCTGGGCTCTGGGGGCAGGGAGCTGCTCTGGCCCTGCCGGAGCCTCATCGATGAGCCAGGGTCGATTCCCTGAGCTGCCTTCTGGGGCTGTGGCTCGATGACCTCATCTCCTCAAGGTTTCAGCAGCCTCGCTGCCTCCTCCTCCCGCAGCCCCCCGTCCTTTGGAAAAGGTGAAGGATGGAGTGTGCAGGAGGCTAAAATCCTTCTATTGATTGCAGTCTGGAGAGCAATTAACGGCAGCCTTGTGCTGCTGCTGACCCCAGCCCTGGCTGGTGGTGGAAAGGGGCTGGGAATGGGAATGGGGAAGGGGATGGGGATGAGGAAAGGGCTGGGGATGGGAATGGGGAAAGGGGCTGGAAATGGGAA
>VZSR01003801.1:4988811-5014934 GCA_013398615.1 Brachypodius melanocephalos | reverse complement strand
AAAAAAAAAAAGAACCACGGAGAAGATTTCTGAACTGTCAAAAAAAAAAAAAGGAAGGAAGGAAGGAAAATGATCCAAAGATGTTGTCGTGGGACAACGCCAAGTGAAGGGAAGGATGCTGGAGGATGGAGGCAGCATTCCTGTTCCCTTCCACCCTGCTCAGTGGAGCTGGAGAGCCCTGCACAGGGATCATGGACTGCAGGAACTCTGGGCTGGGACTCCACAAGGAAGGGAAGGGGCTCTGCTCCTCCCACTGGTACTTCGAGCAAAAAAAAAAACCAACAAAACCCATCCACAGCCACCCCAGGCACCTTCCCAGACCTCTCCTCCTCCTCCTCCTCCCTGGAAACTGGGCTCAGTTCCTCATTCAGGTGTTCTATGCATCTCTAGCAACTTTGAAAACAATACCAAAGACAGACAAAAAGGATAAAAAGACAAAAAAAAAAAAAAAAAAAGGACAAAACCTACAAAAGGCAAGTTCCCGTCCATGTTTACTTTGTGAGGATGGTACAGAAGAGCCACCCTGCCCTGGCACAGGGGCCTGGCAGCACCAGGACAGGGCCCTGCCCCTGCTCCAGCCCTGCTGAGGTGGTTGTGGGGTTTTTTTCCCGTGGGATGTTTGCTCTCCAAGAGCAGCAGCAGCAGCAGCGATGCTCTGGGGGAGGAGGGGTCCCAGCCTGGCTGCCCCCAGACTCATTTCTGCACCTGGGGCGGGGCTGGGTTGGGTTGATTTGGGTGGATTTGAAGCCTTGTTACAGAGGTGGATGTATTGCACATGCTGGGCACCAGACACAGCCCTGGGACAGCCTGAGAACAATGGGCAGAGTTTTTACTACTGTGAATGAGCTGGGAACTCCTGGGGGTGACTCCTGTGACTTGTACAGTTGTGAACAACAATCACATGTGGTACTTTTCTCTCTCTCTCCCCCCTTCCCCTTTTTTTGTTTTTTTTTTTGTTTAAACGTTGCACGTGCTGCCGTTTTTTTCTTACAGAATAGCTTTGGTGGTACTTTAGCTTCTTTATATTGTAAAAAAAAGGAAAAAAAAACCCCTCATTATCCATCACATCACGATAAAAATGCTTTCCAGCAATCAATTTAAATAAAAAAGAAAAATACTTAATTTACAAATGGTACCTGGCTTTACCCAAGCAGTCTGTGTCCTTCCTTTCCTCTTCCTGCCTGGAATCAATCCCAGGGTTGGTTCCCAGCTGGCAGAAGGCAGCCAGCACCTTGCCCAAGAGAAAAAGGGAATTCCTTTCTCTTTGGGAAAACAGGTAAGTTAAAATCTTTTACCTGAGTGAAAATCTTCTCTTTACAGTTAAGGTGGTGGTTCTCCTTGGCCAAAAACCTCATTCTTCCCTTGCTCAGCTCATTCAGCAGGAGCTGGAAGTGAACCCTGAGCTATTGAGAGGAGCAGATTTTAATGAGGGGCTTTTATTCCCTCAGCTGAGCAGTTTTTACTGGCCTCGACTTGGCCACGGTTTTATTGGTACCAAAAACAGCAAAAAAAAAAGGGTAGAAAAAGCTGTGAAAGTCCCAGTTGAGTGGAGAAGTCCCAAGGTGTGTCACCTGGGGCTGGTTCCACCTGTGCTCCTGGCTCTGGAGCAGCTCCAGGTGCTGAGGCTGGGAGGGGCTGGAGCTGCTCAATCCTCATCAGAGAACTCCAGGTCCTGCACGACGTCGTCCCCACCCAGTGCCAGCTGCTCCAGGTCCGAGCGGGACAGCCCCCGAGGGCGGCTCCTCCTCTCCCGGGAATCGCGGGCTCCTTCCCCGCCTTCCTCTGCTGGGGAGAAGGGACAGGTGTCAATAATGAGCCTGCAGCTCATTAATTCAGCCCGGAGAGCCCTGCAGGGCTGGGCACAGCAGCCCAGACTGCCCCACCTGAGGCTGGAACGGAAATTTGGGGACGGGGGACAGGCAGAGCTTCCAGCAGGGTCTGGGCACTGCAGAGAGCTCAGTGATGGCAGGGCTGGGACAGCTCTCCAGCAAGGAAAGGGTTACCCCGTGCCCCCTGTGCCCCAGGCAGGGCTCAGATGGAAGGTGAGGGCAGGTGGCAGTGTCACCTGCACAGTGTCACCTGCACAGTGTCACCTGCACAGTGTCACCTGCACAGCCTCCCTGTGCTCCAGGAGTTCGAGCCTGGCTGCAGGAGGCCCCTGAGGGGAGATGAAAGGGGCTGGGGGGGGGTGTGAGGGGCTGCAACACTTTAACCCTTTACAGCTCAGAGCTGCCAGCTGTGCCCTGCAGGCTGGGCCCCCCCTGGCCCCCTCCCCAGACCAAGCCCCGGGTCCCCACTCACCCTCGCTGTCCTCCTCTGCCAGTTCTTCCTCGTCCTCCTCCACTTCGTAATTTCCTTCTTCATCATCATCCTCCTCCCCAAACTCCTTGCTGCTGGCTTCTGAGCTGTCATCTGAGGCCTGCCTGCCTCTGCCTTTGCCTGGAAGGGTTTTCAGGGGGTGAGTGGAGCATGAACAGCAGCAGAGCTCAGCAGTGCCAGGCACAAAAGGGGAGATTTCTGCACATTTCTCACACTTTTCCCCCCAAATGCTCTTTGCCTCAGAAGCCCAGCTCCTCTTCCCGAGCCATTCCTCATTCCCAGCTTTCCCTTTCTGCCAGAAATCCAGCTGGAGAACACAGGAGTGCAGCTCCTGGCTCTTTCCTGCCCAGAGATTCCCAAACTGGATTCCCTCCCCTCTTCAGCCCTTGCAGAGACCCAGCCAGGGATTCTTTCCTGCCTGACAAACACTTCCCATTCCAGGGGAAAGCTGGAATTCCCTGCCTCCAGCACCTTTCCTGCTGCCCTGGGAGGATTCTGGGGGTGTGATCCTGCTGAAATCCCTGCACCAGGAGCAGGAATCTCCTCCCCTGGATCCACAGCACCAAGGAGGGGCTGCAGATTCCCTTCCCTTCCTGCTGCACACACCCTGGACATGCCAAACATTCCAAATCCCAGAGGGAACACCCAGATTTATCCCCAAACTCCTGTGGTGAACATCCCAGGCAAGGCTGCACAATTTACTGTGGCCCTCTCGTGGTCACAGCCCAGGTGACATCACCTCCTGCTCTCCAGGATTTCTTGGCTTGTTGGGAACACTTGGAACAATCAGTCAGGATAAAAAGAAATAAATCAGAAGTGCAGCAAGGACAGGATCAAAGATCCCAGTGCTGCTCCGAGCACAGAACCTGCACAGGGCTCTGTTCAGCCAAGAATCCTCTGGGTTTTGGGCTCTGACCTTGTGGGTGATAAAAGGAAGGTGCCCAGGGAAAGAAACACAGGGCTGAGGCTTGAAAAAGAGCTGGATTGAGAGGGAGAGAAAGACAAAAGCATCCCAAACACCTCCAGTGCCACCTCCTCCTTATCAGGGAATCTTTTGAACCCAGCACGGCCAGCAGGAAACCCCCTTAGGGCAGGGCCAAACTGACCCCCAGCACACGGAACTGTGGACAAGGAGAATGGGATTGTGGACAAGGAAAATGGGATTGTGGACAAGGAGAAGGCAAAGCCAGCCCCAGCCCTGCACCTTTCACAGAGAATCCACCATTCTCCTCCTCAGAGTCACTGTCCAGCTCAAAGAGATCCTTGAATTCCTTCTTGTCCTCCTCCTTTCTCTCATCCTGCTTCCTGCGCTTGATTTCTGGGAAGTTCAGGTCCTCGAGCTGGAAAGAAAAACCCAACGGTCAGAGCAGCCCTGGCTTGTGCTTTTCAGTGTCCAGGGCTGTGTTTTTGAACAGGAACTTGGCTTTGCCCAGCCTGCCCAGAGCAGACTGGGGAGGGGGTCCCAAGGGTGACAGAGACACACACAGAGCTCTGCTCTGCATTGATCTCCCCCTAATTAACCTCTCCAGCTAATGGAGCATCCACTGCTGGCACCTCAGCAGGGATGAAGATGCAGGAAATGCACTGGAGGCTGCCTGTGGGAGCTGTGCAGTGAGAGCCATGCAGGCCAGGCTGTGCTGGGCATCTCTGCAGCAGCAGCTCCCTGGTTTTGGGTGCAGATTTCAAGATTTCGGGTGCTGAGGATGCTCGAGGCCTGTCTGCAGGCCCTGCCCCATGGAGATCAATGTGCCAAGAGCCCCTGGAGCAGGCAGCCAATACCAACGGCATCAAAGCCTCTCGATTGACACCACCTCGGTGCTCTTTAACCTCTCCGGAGGGGGATTAGGGGGAGCATTGACTTGCAAGGGCTCTGGCCGGCAGGGCAAAGATAATCAGAATGCAAATGTGATCCCAAGAGCTCTGTGAGCATCAGCTGCCCCTGCCCTGCCCGGCTGCATCCCCTCCTGGGAGGCACTCAGGCATTAGCGCACATTAGGGCTTGCTTGGAAACACTCAGCCCCAGGGGCAGCACTCATTTGCTCTCCTGCCACCCCTCGGACCACCCCAAAACGTCTGAGCACAGCCAATCTCCCGGGGGAACAGTCTGTGTGGAAAACAGAGACACCGAGACAGGATGGGGCTGAGGAGAGGGAGATTTGACATTTCCACAAAGCCCAGGAAAAAATCCCCTTTTCCAAAGCAGTTTTGGGTGACCTCAGCACAAGCTGAGCCCATCAAACAGGACCGGGTGCCACCTCCACCCTTCTGAGAACCCCCAAAATAAACCCCAAACCTGCTGTGGAATGATCCCAAAGGGCTGGGATTGGCACTGGCACAGCCCACAGCCCCTGTGCCCATCACACACACCAGCACTAATTAGCTAATTTGGGGGCCAGCCTTTTAATCCCCAGCTAGTGGGTTCCTATCTGCTGAGTCTCACCAAGCTGATTAATCCCCATCCCACTAAAAACCATTGGGAAAAAAGCAAATGGAATGGGCAGAAAGGGTCAGAGCTGTTGTGTAAGGCAAGCTGCAGCTCCCAGCAGCTCCCAGCCAGGCTGGGTTTCTTTTTTCCCTGTTATTACCTTTTTTCCCCCCAATGGCTGCTAATGGGACATGGATTTTCCCAGCCCTAATGGGCCTCATGGTGTTCCCTCTCCTGCTGGGGCTCACAAAGCTGCATCGTTAAGGCACCAGTCCCCACCGAGCCACACAACAGCCCCATTCACCAGCAGAGCTGCCAGAGCAAACCCCGAATGTGAACAAACCCCAAATGTGAACAAACCCCAAATGTGAACGGAACAAACCCCAAATGTGAACGAACCCCAAATGTGAACAGAGCAAACCCCAAATGTGAACAAACCCCACATGTGAACGGAACAAACCCCAAATCTGCCTCTGTTGAGAAAAAAATCCCAAATCTTCCCCTGTCTGCAGAGAGCTGCTCCAGCAGGAGCTTGGCCCCATTCCCTGGCTGTCCCCCTGTCCCCATTCCCTGGCTGTCCCCCTGTCCCTGTCCCCATTCCCTGGCTGTCCCTCTGTCCCTGTCCCCATTCCCTGTCCCCACTCCCCAGATGCTTTTTGCCCTCCCTGTGCTCTCTGTCCCCTCCTGCCAGCCCCTGCTGAGCTCTGGCTGCTCTCCCTGTCCTGTGCCAGCTCTCTCCCTGTTTCATGGATTATTTGGATTATTTGAATTCCTGCCCTGCAGCCCCCAGGATGTGAGATCAGCCCCTGTCCCTGCACCAGCACAGACAATTCCCCCTCAGCCTCCCTAATGCAGCTCCTGGAGCAGCCACAGGGCATTCCCTGGGCCAGGAGATGTGGGAAGTGACAGCCTGGGGCATTTCTGGGCAGACATACAGTGCCAGCACCACGCTGGGTGTCCCCAGGATGTCCCTGTGGTGTCCCCAAGGCTCAGATTCAGGGGTTGGTACTCACTCTTTCCTTGCCACTGATTTCCAGCTGGATCTCCTTCTCTCTCAGCTTCTTCCACTGGGTGTAATATTTGGTCAGGGGTGTCCCCTCCTCCTTCACCTGCTTCTCCCACTGTTCCTGTGCAGAAAAGGGAACGAATTTAAAGGTTTTCCAGGCAGTTTTCCAATAAACACAGGGAGTCAAGGGCAGAAGGTGAAGAGCCTTTCTCAAACCACAAATTTCCCAGCTCCTGGGCAGAAATTGGCAACCACAGCTCAGAGGCAAGCAGGGCTAAATGAATTTAGGCTCAGTTATTCCAGCAGCTGCTGAGTCAGGAGTGCTGGGACTGAGAAACCTCCCCAGGCCAAGCAAAGCCTGGGCACTGCAGGGAAAACACAGAGAGCCAAAAGCTGAAGGGGAAAACTGGGAAAGGCAATCCTGGGATGGCAAAGGCACTGAGGGGCTGCACAAAGCCCCCACACAGGAGCAGCTCTGGGGGTCTGGAGGATGCTTCAGCTCATGGCAGATCCCCAGATGATCTCAGCATTGAAATGGGAGTGTGCAGATTCCAATTCCTGCCTGCTGGAACAGGAGAGTCTGGGGAGTCTCAGAGCTGCTGGAACTCACAAGAGGCTCTCCCAAAATGAGCTCAGAGCGCTCTGGGATCCTCTGTTACTGAACGTGCCCTTCTGCCCTGGTTTCTGTCCCTGTCCCCTGGCTGTGTCCCTGTCCCCAGAGGAGCCCCAGGCTCTGTCAGTGTCCCCAGTTTCTGTCCCTGTCCTCAGGCTATGTCCCTGTCCCCTGTCCCAGGGCTCTGTCCCTGTCCCCAGGCTGTGTCAGTGTCCCCAGGGCTCTGTCCGTGTCCCCTGTCCCCAGGCTCTGTCAGTGTCCCCAGGGCTCTGTCCCTGTCCCCAGGCTCTCTCAGTGTCCCCTGTCCCTGTCCCCAGGGCTCTGTCAGTGTCCCCAGGCTCTGTCAGTGTCCCCAGGGCTCTGTCCCTGTCCCCAGGGCTCTGTCCCTGTCCCCAGGGCTCTGTCCCTGTCCCCGTCCCTGTCCCCAGCTCACCACAGCCCCGGTGTTGGCCACTCCGAACGCCGCCCGCTGCCGCCTCCTGCAGATGTGTGCTGAGTTCTCCTGCACCTTCTCCAGCAGCTGCCGCATGGGCTTGCAGTAGTTGGCCACCTTGCAGTGCTTCAGGAAGGATTTCAGCTGCCAGGAGGGGAAGGAGAGGGACAACGGGAGCCGTGTCAGGGTTTCCAGAAACATCCCATGGGGGGAAAAGCATCTCCCACCCTCAGAGAGCACCAGCAGCTGGAGCTCATCCCATATTCCATGGGATTTATCACCCAGGCAGGCCTGGGGGGCCTGATTCCCCGGGCTGGGAGGATGCAAAAGCTGCAGCTTGCCCCAAAGCAGCTCTTTAACACTGCTTTGTTCTGGAAAAGATGCATCAGAGCCCAGCTGGCACCTCCAAACTTCCCAAGCCTCAAACCAGCCGGCACCCCTGACCTTCCCAGGCCTCAAAAATCCACACCAAAAATGACAAAATACAACTCCCCAGCACCAGCACCCTGCTGTGACACCTCCAAACCAAGGACTGAGGCAGCACTGGGTGCTCTGGGTGACAGGAAGAGAGATGGGGGTGTCCAGGTTGATTCATGGCTTGAATTCCAGTGGCTCCCCTGCCTGCTAACAGCTCTCCCCAGCTCCAGCAGCGCTGGCTGAATCCTGCAGGCCAAGCTCTTTCTTGCTGGAGCCATAAATAAACACACAAACACTGCACAGACATTTGATTTAGGGAAAGAGACCCAGCAAGGCAGGAGAAAATGGTTAAAGCGGGATGGAGCCCTGCTCTCGGTGGGGCCAGGAGATGCTATCAGGAGGGAGATAAAGGCTTTCCAGGCAGCAAATCCATTACTGCCTGCTCCACCCAGGGCTCCCAGGGTTCTGGGGGAAGGAAGGAGACGTTCCCCTGCTGTCCATGCCAAGTGGGCAGGTGTTCCCGTTCACCCAGAGGTGGCAGTGCCAGCCCCTCCCTGCCAGGACTCTGCTCCCTGAGGGTGTTTGCTGCAGGATCTCCCCACTGAGCAGCACCAGGGGCTTCTCTTGGCCCTCTCCCCCCAGCACACCCCAGAAAAATGGGAATTCAGAGCCAGACCTTCCCTGCTTCCCCTAAAGCACAAAGAAACCATCAGCACAACAATTCTGCTGCTGCTGAAGCCTGTCCTGCCCTCACTCCCCCCCGCCTTCCTAAAATATTTATTTTTTATAGGTGCTGCATATTTATCTCCACTGAGGGATGCGTTTGTCACTCGATTTATCTCACTTGATCCCCCCAGCTGCAGCCCCAGATCCATCCCATCCGCTGCCACGTGCATTATCATTTTTCTTCCCTTGCAGAAGTGTCACCAGAAATCCTGCAGAAATCCTGGGCTCTGCCAGGGCAGGCTGGAGCTGTGTGTTCCCCACCCCTCCCTGCCACGGAAATTAATGAAAACTCACGAGGCCTCAGCCCTGTGTGGAGAGGCAGGGACACAACCAGGGAGGGAAAAGAAGATAAAGGACAGAGAGGGGAAAAAAATCATGGTCTGTGTGTGCTTTTCCCTACTCTGCCAGACAAAATGATTGGATCTTTGCAGAATAAAAGCAATCAGAACAGCGATGTGTGTGTGTGGATGTGCCCTGTGATTACTGGGGTTGGTTCTGTCCCACTGCCAGCCTGCAGCACACCAAAGGCTGCTCCCAGCAGACACCACAGAGCAAAACCCCAGCTCCTCTGACTGGAAGTGATGCAGGGAAGCCAAACCCTGCCCCGGGGCCCAACAGGGAACGTTTCACTGGGGACAGAGGGAGCAGCAGCAGGGCTGGAGCTGCCAAGGCAAGGCAAGGAGCACCTCCTGCCCTTCTGGCTCGCTGCAAGCCAAGCCTGCCTCCTGCCAGCTCTGCCTCGGTGCCAGATTTCCCCTCCAACCTCCCACTTGTGCTCCCTGCTGCCTGCCAGGGGTCTGGGGGAGGGAAGGGGCTCTTCCTCACAGCCCCTGCAGGCAGTGAGCACCGCGGGCTCAGCCCTGGGCCAGCAGCAGCAGCAGCTTTGAAGCGTCTCCCATCCCCAGGGGCTCTGCTCTCCTTTCATCTGCCGAGTGCTTCCTGCCCTCCAGGCACAGAACTCGGGAAAGCTGAGCCTGGAAAGCTCAGCCTGGAGCTGCTGACCAGAGCAGGAGGAGGAGGAGGAGGAGGAGGAGGGACACAACCCCTGCCAGGGCGCTGGGGGGGTGTGAGCTCAGCAGGGAGGCATAGATGGGTCTCCAGGGGGGGCTGGCAGAGCGGAGCAGCCTCTCCCCACAGCCCTCCCCAAAGGCAGGGGCAGCCCAGCAGACGCCAGGAAGCTGCAGGCAGTGGCAGCCAGGCAGGAATCCCAGAGCATCGATCCCTGCAGGATTCCAGGCAGGAATCCCAGAGCATCGATCCCTGCAGGGTTCCAGGCAGGAATCCCAGAGCACCAACCGCTGCAGGATTCCAGGCTGGAATCCCAGAGCATCGATCCCTGCAGGGTTCCAGGCTGGAATCCCAGAGCATCGATCCCTGCAGGGTTCCAGGCTGGCCCCAGGCTGTGTTTGGAAGGCACGGCAGTGTTTGGGGGCATCAGCAGCTCCTCATTCCAGCCCAGCAGCGGCTCCCAGCTCAGGGAGCTGCCAAAGGGGGGAGCAGGGACAGCACAGGCACAGGAGCTGCTCTGCCTGTGCCAGCCTGGGGACACGGCCAAGAGCCCTGGGCCTGCCACAGGCCAGCCCCTGGCAGGGACACACAGCTCTGTGCCATCAACAGCCTGTGGGGCACAGCCAGGGCTGCCCCACAGCATCCCAAAGCATCTGTGGGGCACAGCCAGGGCTGCCCCACAGCATCCCAAAGCGTCTGTGGGGCACAGCCCTTGCTCTCCCAGCAGCCAGGGCCATCCCAAGGCGTGCAGGGGCTCGTGGCACACACGGGGACAAGCAGAGGTTTGTGTCCCCACAGAGGATGGGACAGCAGGCACTCCTGAGTTACAGACAGAGCTGGGAATGAGGGAACACATCCCAACACCCTCACAGGGAGCTGTGCTGCCTGTGGCTCCAGGTGATGGAGCCTGGAAAGGGAGGGGAGACTGGGGAGGAAAGACTGGAAAGATTGGGGAAGGGAGGATTGAGAGGGAAGACTGGAAGGGAAGATTGGGGAAGGGAGGATTGGGAGGGAAGATTGCCATCTTGTGGAGAGTACCTCAGGGAGGCTGAGGACCAGGAAAAGCTGGGGCTCAGAGCACAGGTTCTGCTCCAAGACCCCACAGCAGCTGGGGCAGCTCTGAATTCCCAAGAACTCACCTGAGTTCACCATCCCAACCCCATCCCAGAGCAGCTCTGGCTCCCAACAGATGGCAAACTCCAGAGCCACTCTGCCCTTCCTCCAGCCCTAATTAGCTGTGATGCCTCTGCTCCTCCCCAAAACACAAATAAAAATTGAAATTAAGCAAAGGTAGATGGCTCTCTCCTCATTTTGAGGAGCTGACTGTTACCTTACATGACTTTATCCCTCTCTGTGCAGAAGTGTCTGCCCCCTTACCTGCATGACAGTGGGGAGAACCAGCTCTGGGAAGCCAATGCTGTGGGCTTGGCCATGGAGATATTCCAGGATCAGGTCATAGAGCTGGTCAATGAGTCCATCCTGAGCAGGAGAAACACAGATCAAGGGACTGGGGATGACCTGAACCCTACAGGTTTCCTACAGCACCTCAACCCCACAGATTTAAACCCTACAGATTTCCTGCAGCACCTCAACACTGCAGATTTAAACCCTACAGATTTCCTACAGCACCTCAACCCCACAGATTTAAACCCTACAGACTTCCTACAGCACCTCAACCCTACAGATTTAAATCCTACAGATTTCCTACAGCACCTCAACCCCACAGATTTAAACCCTACAGATTTCCTGCAGCACCTCAACACTGCAGATTTAAACCCTACAAATTTCCCAGACTGGGAAAGGTGTCCCCAGCCCTTGGGGACAGGGACACAGAGCACAGGTCTGGTCACAGGGCAGAGGTCCCACTCACCCTGAAGGCCTTTTCCTGCAGGTTGGCATTGGAGAGCTTCAGGATGACAGCAAAGTTGATGGGTTTGGAGCTCATCCGTCCTGGCTTCTTGTTGAAATCCACTTGTTGGAAAATCTGGAAGAGGGAAAAATAAAATGAGTGTAAAGGTGATCACGGCACAAAGCAACAAACCAAATACTCTGCCAAGAGCATGCAGGTGGTGGCAGAGCCAAGATAATCCAGAAAACTCAAATCCTGATCTTTGCTTTCCTAAATATCCCAGGTAAGGACAGGGAGGGAGCAAACACCAGCACACCTGAGGCTGGGGAGAGCTGGGTGTGAAAGGTGCTGTGGTGTGAAAAGGAAACCAGCACCAGCAAGAGCACAGGGAACTGAGGTTTGTTCCTCAGCCCCACCTTTCCCATGGTCAGAGGCTGTACCTCAAAGCTGGGGTGGGTTTTGGAGCTGTCCCTGAAGGTGAGAGGAGTTCCAAAGCAAGACTAAGTGATGCTCACACCAAATTCACTGACATCAGTGTCCCACCTGCTCAAACCACTGGATATGAGGCAGATCCCCTGAGATTCCCACCAGAGGATGCCAAGGGAGGCTTCGATCTCGTTTAAACAAAAAAAGGAAAGCCACCCATGGATGAGATCTGCACCTCTGATGGCACCCACAGAGGGGTGAGGAGCATGTCCTGCTCCCCCACACCCTGCAGCAGCCCCAGCTGCTCCCTCCCTGTGCCCACAGCTCTCCAGATTGCCCTCCTGAGCAGGGAATCATTCCTCTCCCCCTGTGCACACCCATCCCCAGCCCAGCACAGGGGGATGCAGGGCAGGCTGAGGGGAGCAGCAGGGAGAAGCTGCTCAGGTCACAGCAGTGCCCCCGGGGCACAGCAGCAGGAGGCTGTCATCGATTTCTGACATTTTATTTGTCAATCCAGGTTATTTGGGACGTGGGGGCTTGTGCAAACAAAGAGCCCTTGCCTGGGGAATCGATGCCACAAACCTCGTTATGCACGGTTATTCCTTTGGCCCAAACGGAGCTATTGATCCCCCAGGTCAGACACATGAAAGGCCCTGGGGCTCCCCGGGACCCTCCCACGCCTCCAGGCAGGCAGGGAAGTGCAGCCAGAGGCTCTGGAAGTCACCCAGGAGGCGGCAGGGATTTTGGGAAGGGGAGGAAGTGTGGTTCCCATGCCGAGGGCTGACAGCCAGGCTGAGGCACAGCCTGAGGGATGTCTAGGAATTCCTTGGGAAGGGGATAATGAGGGAGCAGAGGGCCACAGAACGTCAGCAGTGTGGCTGAGGGGAAAACCACTGGCAGACAGAGGGAAGGGCAGGGCAGTGCAGGCAGGAAGGAGAGGGGGTTTGGGCTCTCCCAAGCTCCAAATTTCCACGTGGGGAGCGGGAAGGGAGCTGGGATGTGCAGTCCCCACTGCCAGGGTGCAAAGCAGCGCTGCCCCACAGCACTCCCACAGCATCAGCCCGTCCAGCCCTCACTTCCCAAGGCATGTGGGGAATTCCTGAGCCTCTGGAAAGCACAGACACTCCATCTGTGTCTCTGAACCAGCAGCAGCCACGGGGCTCAGCGTGCAGGAGGGAAATGCAGCTCCTTCCAGCAGCTGCACAGAGCCCACACTGCAGGCCCTGCAGAGCCCTCCCCAAAACCTGCCCACAACAGGGTCACAAACCCCACAGCTGCTCCTTCACTGCCCTTGGATGCAGCTGGAACAGAGCAGGGGAAAACAGGAGTGAAAGTCAGCCAGGGCTGTTCCTCCCTCCTCCCGTGGGAGTTTTATTTCCAGCTGTGAGGTGGCTGCAGCAGCCCAGGCTGCTGTACAGATTTCCTCCTTTTTCCCCCTCCCTATCAAGGAGCACACCCTGCCCTTGGGTCCTCCACTCCCCTTTCCAGCCCCAAATCTTGCCCTGCTTGTACCGACCCCCTGCTCAGACCCTTCCTGCCCAGGATGGTTTGGGGAAGGGGCTTCACACGGGTTTTGGTTCAGGGCGAGGGGCAGTATGGGATTAATGTCTACAGACAGATCCCTGCTGAATTTGGGAGCTGCCAGGCACAGGGTTAGAGTTAAGGGAGTGTGGCTGGGCACCAGAATGCAGATCCTGCTCCCAACAACCCCACAGCCACCTGGGGACCGTGGGGAGGGCACCTCCCACACCTGGAATACAGCTGGGGAGGAGGGCAGAGAGGGATGGAACACCTCAAGGTGCTCAGGGGGATGGGTGGGAACACCTGAGGGTGCTCGGGAACACCTGAGGGTGCTCGGGAACACCTGAGGGGGATCAAGAACACCTGAGGGGGATCAAGAACACCTGAGGGGGATCAAGAACACCTGAGGGTGCTCGGGAACACCTGAGGGTGCTCGGGAACACCTGAGGGTGCTCAGGGCAGAGTGGGAACACCTGAGGGTGCTCGGGAACACCTCACGGTGGCCACCTGAGGGTGCTCAGGGTACAGAATGGCAACACCTGCCTGGGGCTGACACCCAGCTCAGGGCCAGACTGCAGAGAGGAGGGAAGGCTCTGACTTTTCTCTCTCACAGCACTAAAAACCAACAAGAATCCTCCTCCCCCTGAGTGCCAGCACCCCAGAGGGGAGATGCCTCCGTCCCAAAATCTGCCTGGTAGGGTTCCAGCCATGCAGGAGGAAGGAAGCAGGGGGATGGCAGAGCCACCCCAGGCCAGGGAGCAGGAGGTTTAGAAACTCCACAGGCTGAGGATGTGGTTTGCAAGGGACCTTTGCAACAACCCCAAACCACAAAAGCCTTTGCTGGAAGAGAGCTGGCTTAGGAGCGAGCCTGGCTGAGTCAGGCCCTGATTCCTCCGTGGGCAGCCTCATGCCAAGCTCCAGTTCTCACACACATCTTCCTAAATATTCTTTAAAATTCTTGAAGTGGTTTTTTTTTTTTTTTTTTTTTTTGTTCTTCCGTTTCCCGTTGTCTGCAGTCAGGAGCAACTCTGCCTTCTCCCACAGCAGGATGGAGCTTGGGGAATTCCTGCGGGGAGCTGAAGCTCTGGATCCCCCTGGCAGCCCCCCTGCCTCCCCCTGCCAGTGCGTTTCTGCACCCAGCTACGACAACAAAATGAAATCCCATTTTCTCAGCCAGTTTGGTGCTGTTTGCAGGGATTTCAGGGAGCAAAGGGGGAAGCCTGGGAGCTGCTGGTGGGTGCAGTGAGGTTCCAGCAGGGCCCAACCCACCTCCAGGATGAAGGGCAGCACGGGGATGAAGGTCCTGGTGCTCTGGGACAGCAGGGTGAGGGCACGGATGCAGTGCATGCGCAGGGGGTAGAACCGGGACGTTGGCACCAGCCTGGGCAGGGAAAAATTATAAATAAAAACCCATAAAAATATATAAATATAAAATTTAAATTTTTTTTTTTAAAAATAGAAATAAATAGAAATTTTAAAAATAAAAAATAAGTTTAAAAACAAAGAAAAATAAAGAAAAACAGACAAATAGAAATAAATAGAAATTTTTAAAATAAACACACAAAGTAAAATGAATTTTATAATAAATAAAAATATGTAATTAAAATAAATTTAAAAATAAATAAAAATACATTTAAATAAATAAATTAAAATACATAAATAAAAATAGAAATAAACAGAAATTTTAAAGATAAAAAAGTTTAAAAATAAAGAAAAAAGGATAAATAGAAATAAATAGAAATTTAAAAAATAAAAACAAAGTTTAAAAATAAGGAAAAAAGGATAAATAGAAATAAATAGAAATTTTAAAAATAAATACATAAATTAAAATAAATTTTAAAATAAATAAAAATATGCAATTAAAATAAATTTAAAAATAAAAACATTAAAACACATAAATAAAAATAAATATATAAAATTAATAAATAAAACACATAAATAAAAATACATTCAAATACATATAAATAAATAAAATACATAAAAACTCGTAAACAAAAATAAATTAAAAAAAAAAACAAATAAAAATACATAAAAATAAATGCTGTTAGGCCAAATTTATAGAGGAACTGCACGTGGAGCTTTCAGTGACACAGGCAAGCATTTCCTACTCTGCTGCAGGAATCTGCACAGCAACCTGGGCTGCTGAACCACCCACGGCTGGAAATAAAATTCCCACAGGAGGATGGGGAAGAGGCCTGACTGATTTTCACCCATATTTTGAATAATTAAGGTAATTAAGACCAAAGTTGAGCCAATTCCCCGTCGGGCTGGGACTGAGCAGAATCAGCTCCCCCAGGAGCAGGGATGGAATGGAGAGCAACCCATAAAATCCATTTCTGTGCCACTCTCACTCAGTGACCGTGCCTTGAAATCACAGAAGCCTCCAGCATTAATAATTTGATGTTTTTAAAGCACAGCTCACAGGTGACAGAGCCAAGCTGATAAATGAACCCCTCCCTCCCCAAAGGACTTGCTGAGTGATCCAGGAGAGCCCACCAAATAAAAACCTTTGACCAGGCCCCATCAATCAGCTGCATCCCCCTCCCAAATCGTGAAATAATTATCACTGGGCCCGTCACAGAAATAAATCTGCTGTGCACCCCTGCTCTGGCACCCCTGGAGATGACGAAAGCCATTCTCAGGAATTAATTGATGGAGGAATAAAGCTGTTAAGTGCATGGATTTACTGTAAAGCAAAGCCATTCGTTTCAGAGTGCTCCACATCCCGTGCTGGATGCACAGGGAATGCCAAACACAGCTGGGACAGCTCTGCTCAGGGAGCTCCAGCTGCCAAAACCCCCCCAAAAGTGACTCCTTTCACCTCCCTGGAGAGTCCCCAGTGCCTTCCCATCTCTGGGAATGGCTCCTGTCCTTCTCAAGGCTTGGTCTGGTTTGGCACAGCCCATCCTGGCACAGCCCTGGTGGCCAGAGGGGACAGGGACATCTCCTGTCAGCATCAGCCCCTGCTCCAGGACACCCAGGCTGGCCCTGCTTCCTTCCCTGCACTGCTGAGAGCCTGGAATGGCCACAGGCACCAAAAACTCTCATTTAACCACACAGACACACACACCCCAGGGAACAGCTTCGTTTTTACAGCTCAGACTGGGAGCAGGGCACAAATCCCAGCAGACAAGGCCAGGAAAAGTTCATGGGGAAAAAAAGGGATAAAGGAACAGGAGGTGCTGAAAACAACCATCAGAGGGGAGAGGGGCCAGCAGAGGGATTCAAAGCAGCTCAGGGAGGATGGAGCAGGTCTCAGGGACACGGGGACACCGTCCTTGTGTGGAGCCAGGCGCCACCTCCCGGCACAGGGGACAGCAGGGACTGGGATCCTGTGCCACCCATCCCTGGGGATAAACCCCACAGCACACAGAAAGAAGGGCTGGCAGAGGTCCCAGGGTCCTGTCCCACAGTTCCAGTGTGCCTCCTTTGTGTCCCACACACCAGCCTGGCTCGGGAAGGGACCCAGCTGGGACCTGATCCTGTTTTCCCAACGCTGGAATCACAGAGCCATGGAATGGTTTGGGGTCAAAGGGATTTAAAACTCATCCAGTGCCATGGGCAGGGACACCTTCCACCATCCCAGGGTGCTCCAAGTCCTGCCCAGCCTGGCCTTGGACACTGCCAGGATGGGACAGCCATAGCTTCTCTGGGAAATCCATTCCACCCTTAGGAAGAGGAATTTCTTTCCTGATTTTTCATCTGAAGACACCCTCTCTCAGTTAGAAACCATTCCCTGTGTCCTGCCCCTCCATCCTTTGGAAATCCTCTCTCCATCTTTCCTGTAGCTCCTTCAGGTCCTGGAAGGCCACAGTGAGGTCACCCCAAACTCATCTGTGGGGGTGCCCAAACCTCCAAAGCCCCTCCAGGCAGTGCCTGCAGCTTCTGCCAAGCTGCTAAAAAACCTGCAGAGCCTCCCCCCATTCATTCCCCTCTCCTGGGCCCCTGATTTACCTGCAGGACAGGTAGGAGGGTGCCTGGGTCCATCCCCAGGGCAGGGGGGGATGGCAGGAGGGATGTTTGCACCCTCTGATCTGATCGTTTAAATCTGCTTATCTCCAGCACCGCTGCGGGAGGTTTTTTTCCAGACCTGGCTTTTAAAGCTGAGAATCTGGTTAAGAGAGCTAACAGGATTTGGGAGATCACCAGAGATCCCCAAATTCCCTCAATGCTCCTCGTTAACAGCCACCTCAGAGCACAGACGTTTCATCCTCACATACTGACACCAGGAGGGAATTCTCAGCAGACATCCTGAAAATAACAACTGTGTCCCACTTCTCCAAATCCCAACAAACAGGCACCAAAAATGCAGCTTCTGAATGTATTTACAGAGCTGGAGGTGAGGGTTTTTAGAAGCAGGGCAGATCATTTTCCTTGCAGTTACAGGGATAACCTGCCCAGGTTATTCAGCCTGAGACTTTTCTTACACAAAGAGGAAAGAACAACCCACACCACAACTCTGTCACCACCTGAACAGCTGCTCACACACATCTCAGGCTGGCAAATTTCAATTAAAAGCAGCTTTGAGACCATTCATGGTTGAACCCTGATCACAGAACTGTAAAAGGACACAACAAAGCAGAGCAAAAAGAATTAAAGAGTTCTACTCACTTGATGCAGCCAATAATGACCTGTGTCAAGGGGTAGATGAGGGGCTGCAAGACCTCACTGGGGTGGATGGTGCTGAGAACTCGACACCAGAAGTACAGGCAGTGGATGTACTGCCAGTTATAGACTGACTGGAAGTTCTCCTGCAGCAAAAGAGGAAAAAAAAAAAACCTCAAAATGAAATGAAAATGTGGCATTTGATAGGTGCTCACCCTGCTTCCTGCCCTGGAGCTGCCACTGCCAGGGTTCACTCACTGGGTACCAGTCAGTGCCTGAAGGAGAGAAATGAATAAAAACAGTCTGGTGCTGCTCAAGTGTGGCTGCTTTGAGAAGGATGAGTCCCCAGCCTCACAGCAGGCACTGGGATGTGGCCAAGCACAGGGAATCCTGAGCTGATCACTGGAGCAAACTTTTGGGAAAGACAGCACCCAGGAGAGCTCCGTTTTTGTAGCTGCAGGGTGGAAGTGGCAGGCAGCAGAGCAGAGAGCAAAGCTGCAGCTCTGGTGAGCAGCAAGGGCACTGCAGCAGTGCCAGCAGGGACAGGGTGACAGCAGGGACAGGGTGACAGCAGGGACAGTGGCCCAGCCTGGCCCACCAGCCTCGCACCACATTGGTTTTTGTTGCTGCAGTGCCAGATTGAATAAAAGCCCAGCTGGAGCAGGAGTCCCTGAAGGAAACCCTTCCCCAAAAGCTCTGCAGGTATTGCCCAAACCCACGCTGCACTCACAGGGGCCTGAGCCCCACTTGTGGTTTTTTCCAGACTGCCAAGGCCCAGCTCATCCCTTCTGCGTGGAGATGCTCAAGTGCTGAGACAGTGACAGAATCCTTTGAACTGCAGCCACCGTGCCAAACCTTGCAGCAGGGACTGCAGCCAAGGCCCAGCTGGACGTGGCAGGGCTCTGCCAGCTCTCCCCAGGTCACTGAGATGTACCAGGACGCTTTTCTCAGCTTCTGCTGCACGGGACAGACGAGCAATCTGCTCTGGTAATCACCTTCCACTGCTCCATTTAAACAGGCTTAGTGCTTGTATTGAACATTTTGGTGCTGCCATTCCCACCTCAAGGCCCAGCAGCCTCCCCAGCTGTGAAATCAAGTGGATTTACTCCTTGTCTGGGCCACAACTGAGGGTGTAAAAGGAGCCACTGCAATCCAATTAGGGGATCTGCAGACCAGACTTCATTTATCTCTGCTTATTTATCCCCATGTCTG
Source organism: Brachypodius melanocephalos (assembly GCA_013398615.1). Taxonomy (NCBI): domain Eukaryota; kingdom Metazoa; phylum Chordata; class Aves; order Passeriformes; family Pycnonotidae; genus Brachypodius; species Brachypodius melanocephalos. Next base: position 4,996,374 of record VZSR01003801.1, on the reverse strand, counting down.
ACCAGCCAGGAGATTTAGCTGGGCACCAACCCTGCCCCGTTTGGGGGGCAGCTGAACCATTAATCTGTGGGGTCTGTTTTGCTAAACAGAACTAAATCCAGGATTAGCAATCTGACTCAGATCTCCCGGGTCAGACTGGAGGTGGCTGAAGCTGCTCCCCAAAGCTCTGAGCTGCTTTGTTCAGTTAAATCCTTTAACCAGCACGGGCTCTGCTGGGGAGCTGCAACACCCCAGGGTGGCTCCTAAGCTGCTTTACCTGCAGCTTTTGGAACAGAGGCTGCAAACAGCAGCCCCAGAGTGGAAAAAAAGGTGTCCAAGATGGAAAGTGCAGCACAAACTCTTGCCAAGTGGGGAGAAAAAAGCAACTCCCACCCTGCAGGAGGGTTTGGGTTCAAATGGACCTTAAAGATCACCCATGGGCAGGAACAGCTTCCACCATCCCAGGCTGCTCTAAGCCCCATCCAGCCTGGCTTTGGAGGGATGGGGCAGCCACAGCTTCTCTGGGAAATCCATTCCAAAGCCTCCCCAACCTCCAAAATAATTTCCTCCTGGTATGCAACCTAACCCTCCTGTCAGTGTGAATCCATTCCCCTCCATCCTGCCACTGCAGGCCCTTGGAAATACCTGCAGAGACTTCCTCAGAGCCTCCTTTCAGAGGCCACAATCAGCTCACCCCAAAACTTCCATTTTTTCCCTCCTTCATGTCCAAAATTTCAGCACAGCCAGCTCCCAGGAGCCCCGACAACGGGCGAGCCACCACCGAAACCCGCAGAGCTCGCTGCAATCCCTCCTCTCCACACATTTCCTCCTCCTAGGAGAGAGAAAGGGGGACAAAAACCCCTCCTTCCCCAGCAGGGAGGGGTGCCCACCTTCTTCCTGAGGGTGATGGCGCTGCGCAGGTGGATGGCCAGCTGGCGGATGTAGATGAAGCAGTGCTGGTAGGAGCTCTGCGTGTCCAGGGCCAGCAGCTCCGTCAGCGTGCGCTGCATGAAGCTGATCATGGGCAGCACGTTGGGAGAGGTGAACCTGGAGTTCTTCACGAAGGCGATGTACATTTGCTGCCAGGGGGAAAAGAGGAGGGGAAAGCAGCGTGTGAAGATAAAGTAAAAAGCGTTTTTGGAGTCCTCTGCACCTCCCAAGTGTGTCCAAACCAGGGCTGAAGGGTTGTTTTTATCAAAGAAAGAAAGAATCCAGGCTGCTCCTCCTTTAGGGGAGACAGGAGCGTGTTTAGCTTGGAGATGTCCCCACCCTGTGGGCCTGATATTTCTGGGTCTGAGAGATTTTAGCCTGCTGGCAGCTGCTAACGTTTTCCTCAAAGAAAAATTTCTCAAGAAAGCTTCTTCTCAAAACAATCTGGGCAAACAACTCTCCTTTCTCAAAACAACCCTTCTCCAGGTGGAGTTTTGCTGTTTCTCTGGTTTAAAGTGGGATTAGAGAGGTGCTGTTCCTATTCACCAATCATGTTAAGACTGTATGGGAACACCTTATAAAAGGCAGTAAGAATTAGACAATAAAGCCTTTTTTCTGTGCTCTTTGCCTTCTGAAATATTTGGAGTCTCTCATCTTTCTTTCGTGTCCTTCAGTGACAGAGGCTGCAGGAGGCTCTGAGGCACTCGTGGGGATGGCTGGGCACAGCTCTCCTGCTCAGCTGGCAGCAAAACACACTTGGGAACTCATCTGGAAGGGCAGAGCAGCTCAGGAGGATGGCAGCACTCAGCAAGCTGGGAGGTGAATATCCATCAGGCACCACAGACCTGCCCAGCCCCTGTGTCCCCAGCAGCAAGGGCAGCAGTGGGAGGCAGGAATCACCCTGACCTGACTGAATTTCTGCCCTGTTTGGTTTTCTGGAGGCTGCCAGCATCACCTCCAGCACCTGCCTGTGTGCAGCTCAGGGCTCTGAGGTGTTTGCACACAACAGGAGGGAGAAAAGGCGCAGATCTCAGCAGGAGCCAGGCTCACCTTGAGCAGGGGGCTGAGGTAAACCTCCTTCTTGTACCTGCAGATCTTGTTCAGCACCAGGAAGGACAGGACTCGGACTGTCTCCTCCCCTGTGCTCCACAGAGTGATGGTTTGCTGGGATCAAACACAGAGACAGCTGAGAGAAGGGACGAAAGCTCCTTGCTGGCCACAGACAGCCCTGGACCTCCCTCCTTCCCTGCAAGAAGGCAGCCAAGAGGCAGGGGACACAGAGGGGACACGGAGGGGACACAGAGGGGACACAGAGGGGACACAATGTGCTGTCAGGCAGCCCCTTCTGTCCTCACACTCTCACTGGGACACCACACAACAACCAAGGCTGATGTTTCCATCATCAATAAAGGGACCTGTCCAAACCCAGCACCTCTAAAAAAAATTACACAGCTTTTATTCCTGTGGTTAAACACTCATTTGAATGAGTTAAATACTCTCCTGAGTGGCTCCAGGTTCACATGGTGCCCCCTCAAAACCAGTCAGCTGCACCAACAAAGTGCACAGCACAGAGAGGGCTGGAAAAGCCTTCCCAGAAATGCCTGCAGGGCTGGAAAAGCCTCAGAAATGCCTGCAGGGATGGAAAAGCCTTCTCAGAAATGCCTCACACCTCTCAGCTGTGAGGTGTGCCATCCTCCCATCCTCCCTGAGTCATCTCCCCCATCAAAGGCCCCCCTGCCTCCCCCCAGAGCTGCCTGGCAGTCCCCATTCAGACGCCACCCCCTGCCCTGGGTGTCTCCCCCACACCTCCTCTGTTGTTGGTGGTGCTCAGCAGTTGTGACTGAGCTGCCACAGAAATATTCCACCCCCAGCTCCCCGAGAGCAGAGGCAGCACAGACATTCCCAGGGCCTGGCAGCGATCCCTCCATCTGGGAGGAGGAAGCAGCTTCCCCAAAACACCTCCCTGGGGAGCAGCAGCTACGAAACAGAGCCACCCACACGCTCACCTCAACCTGCAGAGAGGCAGGAATTCCCTCCAGGAACAACAGCAGAGCCAGGGAACACCACCAGGCACTGAAAACTGCCAGGGGAGCCAGCCCAAATATAAAAAGCTCAGCTGAAGGGCAGGGAAAAGCCTCTGAGATGCCAAAGGAACATCCCCTTACCTTGAGCAGGGCCCGGCACTGCTTTGGGAAGGACAGGTAATATGGGACTGTGGAATTCACGTGCTGCAGCACTGCTGCACTCACTGAGGCCTCTGTCAGGCAGGACAGCAGCTGTGGAGGAGAACATACCCCCCCCAGTCAGCAGGCAGGGCTCAGCTCCCTTTCCCTCGCTCAGGAAGGAGCTCACAGAAACCCCAAGAGCTGGGTCAGCACAGGAGCAGGCACAGGGCAGGTGAAGGGGCTGAAAATGGGAGCTGAGGCTGCTGCACCTGCATGGCTGATGGTCCCCGAGCTCACCACACAGCACCTCCCTGGGGGACGCTGCAAAATCTCAGTTTATCTGCAGTGCAGGACACCCAAATGTCACCTCAGTGCAAGCTCAGCCTCGGTCTGCACGAGGAAACATCACCTGAGCTGGCTGACAGCACACTGGGCTCCTGAAACTCCCAGGAACTGAATTTCTGAGGGGTGAAATTCCCAGGATTTCTGAGGGGGAAGCTGGAATTCTTTGGGTATTTGGGTTAACTCTCCCTTCAAGGAAAGGCTCTGACAAAACGTGAGGAAGCAAATCTTTGTGATTGCTGCTTGCTCAAACCCAGGGTGAGCTGAGAGAGGCTCTGCCTGATGCAGTCCCAGCTGCTGGAAGCTTTTTGTCCACATTTAATTTGCCTCCTCGCCCTTCTCGCTCTGCAAAGATTCTGGACCGAGCAGACTTTGCCAAGTCCCTCACGCACCAAAAGGAGAAGATTTTGTTCAGAAATTGTGCCAGAAAACCCACTGTGGTGAAGGCTGGCACTGAGGGCTCTCAGGAGCTGGGACTGCTCCCAGGGACTGCATTTCCAGCTTTTCCTTGTCTGCAATCCTCTGCTGCTGGAGAGAGGCACCACAGCTTGAGGGGAAAAAAAAAAACATAAAGCTCTCCTGATCCAACTGCTCTTTCTGCTAAGTCATTGTGCCAGCTCCCAGCTGAGGGACAGCAGCTCTTGGGTTGTCTCTCCTGGTATTCCTTCCCTCAGCTGCTGAAAAATCAGTGTTTCAGTGCTGGTTTGGATTTAATACTCCAATTTGGGGATGCTAGTGAAGCAATCTCAAAAATAAAATTAAGCAGGGGGCAGGAGTTTCCTTCAGAAACAATCCACAGATTGTCTCTGAAGCACCAGAAATTTTGGATGGATGGGATGGAACATTATCACAGTCGGAGATGCCACACGTGAGGGCACCAACAGAACATCTCAGTGTTTACCTCAAGTGCAGAGATCACAGCACCAAAAAAATGAATTAATGATGCAGAATGCAGGAATACAGACGGCAAACTACTTTAAAGCCCATTAAATATTAATCTGCCAGACAAATTAAAACACAGAGAGCTGCCAGAATGTTAATTCAGCCCTTCTTTACTGCCTTACACCTCCTCTGACCCAAGCACCCCCTGAACCTCCTAATTGGTGATTGGACCAAATAATCCCAAAACAACATGGAAACGATGAGCACAAATCTCAGAGGGGCAAACCCCATCTGCCTCGCTCCAAAATATCCTAAATAGCCCAGCAGGGCACAGGCTGACCCCACAAAGAGAAAATAGATGATATTTCTTACTTGTATGGTACAGCCAAGATAAACTTTGATGTCCAGTCGTAGCTTTCCCCAGAGGGGGCTGGTGGATGGGAGAACCATTCTGGAAAGGAGCAAGAGTTGGGTTTAGCTTTAAAAAAACCACCCCAAATCAATCAGATTCCAGCAGCAAAACGAGCAGTGAGATCAATGCCTTGCACCAGCAACGTGCAAAGCGTGAGCTGCTGGATGGGCTGGGGTCACACACACTGGTGACACTGCAGGGACACAGCACAAAGAGGGGGGAAAAAAAGGTTTTCTTCCTCTGAAAACCAATTTCCAGTGGCTGAACTGCCCCCTGAGTGCAAGCACAGGGAATCCCAGCCCTTCCTGAAGCCACACAGCCTCTGCAAACACCTGGAGTTTGATATTGCAGGGGGGAAGAAAAGGAGAACCCTGCGAGCTCCATCAGGCACTCGGTGTTTGGGAAGGGCTGGCACCTCTCCCCCAGGTGCAGAGGCAGCTCTGGAACCCCCAGCAGCTTTCCTGAAAGCTTTCCTGAAGGTCCCAAACCCCTCCCAGACTTACTTGAGTTTGTTCTTGGGGGCTTTGGGGAGCAGCAGCTTGTGCAGGTGCTGGAAGAGGTCCCGGATGCAGAAGGACACCAGGGCATTGAACACTGGGTAAAACAAGCCAGGAAAGCACTGCTAAGTGATTTTCCATGGATTTTCCAGGGCTCAGCTCCCCCCCAGGTGATTCCCCTTCCCTCACCTGCAGTGTCAGACACCTGGAACTTGCTGGGGTCCCCACCACTGTCACCTTTGGTGGTGGCCACGGCTGCCTTGTAGGCCTGGGTGATTTCATGGAAGAGTTTCGGGGTGAGATTCCTCTGGGGAAAGAAGGGAAGGGGTTGCTGAGGAGGGGAAGCAAAGGATCTGCTGGAGCTCTGAAGCTCCTGCCTGGGACAGGAGTGCTGGAATTCACTGGAACCTTGATGGTGGCAAAAAGAGCTCCAGCCTCAAGCATCAGGACGGGGTTAACAAACTCAGTGGCCTCCACCTCCCCTAAAATTGGCTTTTAATTGCTGAGAAGGAATTAATTAGCTGCAAGCAACCTCCAGTTTGAGCTTTATTCCCCTCAGCTATTCCATCACTACTGAATGTGTGACTAAGAAAGCTCCTGGTGCTGCCAAAGGCTCAGCAAGAGGGGGAAAAATCCAAATCTGATCATTCTGGCCTCTTGTGAGCCACATTTCTGCAGCTTCTCCCCCACGTGGAACGGAAGCACTCAAATCTTGCAGCCCAGGAGAAATGACAAAGCCATGCTGAAGGGGGGCTTGGGACATCGATTTTGTGCCAGATTAACAAATCCCAAGCTGGCCTTTGTCAGGCAGGGAGGAGAACTCTGCAGTGCTTTGTGTCCCAAGCCCCCTGCTCACCTGGGCACCTTCCTTCCACTCCTCCACCATCTTCAGGCTCACGTGGATGAAGGAAACTTTCTTCCTTTTGACTTTTTCCCGCTCTTCGTCTTCATCATCATCGTCTTCGTCACTGGCTTCCTACAGGGATCAGCAGGAGGGACTGAGGAAAGGTTTCCACAGCTCCTGCCTGGCCCCAGCTCCTTCACTGAGCAGCTGCTGAGGAGGGAGAGAGGCAGGCAGGGCTGGTTTATTAAACCCTGTGGAAAGCAGGAATGGTTTAGGTGGGATATTGGGGATAAATTCCTCTCAGTGAGGGTGGGCAGGCCCTGGCACAGAGAAGCTGTGGCTGCTCCACCCCTGAGGTGTCCCAGGCCAGGCTGGACAGGGTTTGGAGCAGCCTGGGACAGTGGAAGGTGTTGGGGTTGGAACTGGATGAGTTTTAAGGTCGTTCCCAACCCAAATCATGCCATGATTCAGGGCTGGAACGCAAACACTGCACATGGGATTGAGTTCAGCAGTCCCAGGCAGGTACCTCGAGGGTCTCAGGGGGTCTGTGCAGAGCCTCCTCCTCCTCAGAGCTGTCTGAGGCATCAAAATCCAGCAGCTTGCGGTCGTTCTCCTCCAGGAACTTGTAAAATTCGGGATCTCTGTCCTTCAGCCTGGAGAGCTGATCCTTGTGCTCAGATGCCTTTCCCTTCTTCCTGCTGGGAGAGAATTAATCGTTTGTTCACTGCTCAAGGTCCTGCTGAGGCTGAAAGAAAAACATTTTGTCAAGGATTAAGAAACCTTGACAGCAAGATACCGGATTGCACTGGGACAGGTGAAAACACCTGGAGAAACCATCCCAAGTTCGTTTCTCAGCTCCTCAGAATTGCTCCAGGGATGGGGACAGCACCATCTCCACGGGCAGCCCCTTCCCACGGAGAAATTCCTCCTGATATCCAACCTGAGGCCGTTCCCTCTCCTCCTGTCCCTGTCTCCTGCTGTCAGGGACCTGTGGAAAGCAAACCCCTCCTTGCTGAGCTCCTTTTCTCCTTGCTGAGCTGCTCCAGCCGCCCCTCACCTGCCCGGCCGTGCCTGCAGCCCCTGCGCCGCCTTCCCGCTCGGCCTCCGCTGCCTCGCAGCGCCGCGATGGGCCCGGCCGCCTTCCTCCTGCTCCTCCTCCTCCTCCTGCTCCTCTTCCCAGCCGCCGTCATGCTCCGAGTCCGAGCCGGCAGCGAGGAACTCATCCAGGCTCAGATCCGCCAGCTTCTTCCTGCGGGGGAGAAAGGAGCGTGTGAGGGGGGAAAGGAGGGTGCGAGGGGGAAAGGAGGGTGCGAGGGGGAGAGCAACGTGTGAGGGGGAAAGCGGCGTGTGACGGGGAAAGCGGCGTGTGAGGGGAAAGCGGCGTGTGACGGGGAAAGCGGTGTATGAGGTGAAAGCCGATCCCGGCGCTGTCCCCGGTGCGGCGCTCACCTCCTCCCGGGGGCCGCCATGCTGCCTCCTTCACGCGGCCGCCGCTTCCGCTCCCGGCGTGTA
>VZSR01003801.1:4956040-4972158 GCA_013398615.1 Brachypodius melanocephalos | reverse complement strand
GTGCCAGGGGACACGGCCAGCCCCGCTCCTGTGAATGTCACTGTAGCCAAACCAAGCCTGTGTGCACTGTTCTGGACTCCGGGGCCGCCCGGGCTCCCAGGGTGTCTCTTTGATGCCTTAAACACCCCACGAGAGGAAGGCCAGCCCAGGCACAGCCCTGCAGGGTGGGGGGCAGAGCTGGGTGCAGCATCCTGAGCCCTGCAGGGCTGCCAGCTGAGTGCCCAGCCTGGCAGGTGGCCCCAGGGACCTCGGTGGCACCGCTGGCATTGCCAGGCTGCAGGGCTGGGACTCTGCACGTGCTCCTGGGGACGGCCCCTCCTGTTTGCTGTTCCCCTCTCTGCAAAGCAGATTCTGGGGTTTTGTTGGAAAAAAAAGAAGAACAATCCAGCCTTCTGAATGAAGAGGATTGCCTGGCATTACTTTTTTGGGTATTAATTTTTTTTTTTTAATTTGCCTTTTTTTTTTTAATTTGGATGCTACTATGACTTCACATGCCTTTATTTTTTACACTGCCCTGGCATTCCCCATCCCCTCTGCTCTCCAGGCAGCAGAAGGGGATGCAGTTCCTTTTCTCATTTGTCGAGGAGATGATTCCCTGTGCCCTGGAAGATCTTCTCTCTGGATGGGTGAGGGAGATGCCAAAAGCAGCGTGGGAGACACCATTTCCAATCAGCAACTCCCTGGCAATTAAGAGACCCCTTTAATGAGCTGAAGGTTGGATAAATCAGCTCTGCAAGGCCTGTCCTAGAGCCAGGGCCCCCGTGGGGTGGTGTTTTCAGGGTGAGCTGAGGCACAGGTCAGGTGCTCTCCACACCACGGAGGAACCACTCAACCACTGGTACCTCAGTCCTGTTCAAATGTAGCATTGGAAATTTGCTCCAGCTGTCTGGAACTCGTTCCTTTCTCCTCTTTCCCCCCCTATTCTCACTCCCAGAGCTCACATTTCACTCCTGTGGTAATTGTGCGCCTGAATTTTCGAGTAGCAACAGATTTCTCCTTTTTTGGGGGGGGGAGGTGAAAGAAGAGTTTAAAGTGACACAGGGCCTCCCCATTTCCAGGTCCTTTTCCTGGCAGTCTGATTTCCCCTGGACAGGTGCCTGCAGCTTTTCCAAGCCCACTGGCATCCCTCCCAAGCCCACTGACAGTGCCTCACGTTGTACACCTGGAATTCCCAGCAGCTTCTGCAAACCAGGGCTGCTCCCCCCTCCAGCCTCTCCCCTGGGACGGTCTGAGCTTCTCGGGCTGGGGAGGCCTTTGGGGCTTTTGGAACAGGCTCTAAATCTTCTTTTTGTCCCCTTCTCGCTGGCCTAGGCTGTCACAGGTCAGCAGCTGGGGAGCTCAGGAGGAGTCAGGAGTGAAGGGAGAGCAGAGCCCAGGCAGGAGCTGCAGTTTGGGGGAAGCAGGGCTGGTTCCAGCCAAGGAATGGGATGTGGCCGTGGCTCAGGCTCTGCTCCAGCTGGGAATGCTGCAGGGTGAGCAGGGAGCTGTGCCCTGGGAGCAGAACCTGACGGGAGGGAGAAATGCAGCAGCTGAGGGGAGTTTTGGTGCCACTTGACCTCTGTTGGAACCTGCAGGGGGTGACACTGAACGGTGACACTGTCCTGCTTCCCGAGGGCACAGAGTGACTCCTGTCCCCCCCGGCTGCGTCCTGAGCAATATCCCACTGAGCCTGAGCCATGGGAACCCGTCCGGGAGGGAGCCCCTTGGCTCTGCTGCCCAAACTATGCAGGTGCTCACCGCTCCCCTGTGCCGGAGGGAGGAGGAAGGAAAGGGCAAAACAATTCCCCAGCAAATTCTGGGGGTCCTGAGCCCCCTCCCTGACCCACACTGTGTGAACACGAGGTGTCAGCATCCTCCCTGGGACCAGCCAGGGTGGGATTGCTCCTGGTGCTGCACGTCCCCCGTGCCGAGGAGGAGGAGGAGGAGAGCTCGGAGGGGACGTGTGTCTGTGTCTGTCTGTCTGTGCATAGCAAACCTCTTGTCCGAGGGGAGGAGAACAACTCTGTGTGGCTTCCCTGCCAGTTTTAGTCCGTGGTGTCTCACCCGAGGTGTTCCTTGTCTGAATTCCCAGCTGAGGAGCCGGGGGGCTCCGGGCTCTGGGGGTTTTTTTGGGTTTTTTTTTTGCCTCCCTGCTGGGCACACCTGCTCCAGATCCGTGTCCAGGCGTTGTCACTTTGATTTCTCTCTGTAACTTACCCCTCTTTATTTATGTGGAACTCTGTCTCTCTGAATTTTTTGCACTACACTGGGGCTGGGGAGGGGACACAAGCAATAGAAGCCAACGTGGACAATAAAGACGTTTTCTTGGATATCTGATCCTGCATCCTTCACTCTCCCTCCCCTGGCCTGGGGGCTGCTCCCAGGGCAGGGGAGGGATCCCCAGGATGAGCTCTGAAGCTGCCTGAGCAGCCAGGGGAGGTTTAGGATGTGCCAGGGGAGGGTTTGGGATGGAGATCAGGGAAACGTTCTTTCCCCAGAGGGTGTTGGGAGCTGGACAGGCTCCCAGAGCTCCAGGAGAGTTTGGACAACGCTCTCAGGGACAGGGCTGGGGTTGTTGGGGTGTCTGGGCAGGGCCAGGGCTTGGACTGTGAGCTCGTGGATCCCTTCTGGGGAAGGGCTGTGATTTTAGGGGATCTCATCTGCCTGGGTGTCACTGCTCCAGGCCTTGGGGCATTTGCTCCGAGCTCCCCTCTGGAGCCCAGCTGGGACTGGCCCTGCCCTTGGGGGAGGCCAGAGGGGCCCAGACCACTTTGGAAGGCTCTGCTGGGGCCCAGCTGAGCTAAAAGGAGCAGCTTTTTGCCCAATCCCAGCCCCAGGCTCAACAGAGGGTGTTGGGTGGGCATGAACAGGCATTTTGTGCTGGGAGTGTCCCCAGCGTGTCACCCTTGTCACCCTTGGGCGAAGGTGCTGCTGGTGCCGCACGCTTTGGGGACAGCCCCAGCCCCAGGGGCTGCAGAGCCAGGCTGATTCACCCCTCTGCTGCCATCCAACCCCACCTTGGCCTCCCCAGCGCTCCCGGAGCTGCTGACACAGAACCAGAGCAGGAGCCCCGTGCTGCCCCCCCGGCTGCCACCCTCAGCCCGTCCCCAAGGCCTGGGGACAGGCAGGGCTGGCCCCCTCCTTCCTCCCGAGCTGCTGCCGGTGCTGTCTGCCCAGGGAGGGCAATGCTGGGGTGAATTTCGTGGTGAAATTTCGTGCTGAGGGAGCAGCAGGAGCTCCTGGCACCAGCGCTGGGGCCCGAGGGGCGGCCGGAATGCCTGGCCTGGCCTGGCCCCTCGTGTCCCCTTTCCTGCTGCTCCTGCTCCTATAAATAACAGCTGAGCCCTAAAAGCCTTCCCGGAGCCCAGGGACTGCCCAGCCTCCAGCTCAGCCTCTCCTGGAAGGAGAATTCTGAGACAGCTTTGTGCCCTCCCTGTCCTCCTCAGCCCCTGGTGCCACCCAGCCCTGCCAGCCCTGGCGGTGTCACCGCTGTCCCAGCGAGCCACCAGGACCTGCCACAGCAGCAGCTGCGTCCCTGCTCCGAGCTGGGGAGCTTTTATATTTAGAACAAACACGTCTGCGGTCACGGCCTGACCGTGTTAGCCACGGACGCGAGCAGGAATCGAACTTTTCCTGCACCAAACCCAGCTGGGGCCGTTGGCTGCGAGGTCCTGCTGGCTCAGGAGGTGCCGGGCTTTGCTGCTTTGCTGCCGCTGCGTTGTTTCCCAGCCGTGCAGAGAGCACAGGGCAACCCTTGCCGTGAAAAATCACGGAATTTGTGCTGGGAGCTTTGCTGGGACAGGAAGGGTTAAAGGATTCTGGACAGAAAGGGGAGGGGGGATGAAGGAGCTGCTTTTAGAGGGCAGAAATTTTATGGCACACCCGTTCTCAGCTGCTCTCTCCTGAGCGTGCAACCGCTTTTTTTGGGGGGGATATTTTGTTACTGCGAGGGTAAAACACCAATGAGAACAATCCAACCCAGCCTGTGCTTCCATCAACCCCAGCCTGATCCCAACAGATTCCCCAGGAAAACCCTCTCAGAGTCCTCCTGAAACAACCTGTAGATTTGTCACATCACACCCCTTACGGTGTTTCTCACATCGCTGTTATTTATTTTCAAGAAACCTGAATTTATTTTTTTTTTTCGGCCGTGCCATCGACTCAATTCGTTTGAGCAGATCTGGTTCCCACGGCCCCGTGTTGATTTGGATTAATTATATTCTCCTCCTGCAATTCCCAAAGTTAATCCACCTCCCTCGCAGCTGTTACATCATTTTCCCAGGAATTACTGGCAACAGCCAACCCCATAATTACCGGGGTGGTTTTTTACCCATGGAAACACTGATATCCCTGGTAAATTATGCAATTTCTTTGCAAATTCCGTGGTCCTGCAAGGCTCGGCTGCAGCGGCGATCCAAGCCCTTTGTGTTCAGCTCTCCCAAACTTTCTGACCTGAATTTTCTCTATTTTTTGACCCAGAGCATTTGAGTTTTGTGTTCCTTTCTTAGCAGCCACCCGAAAATTAAAAAGGTTTTTTGTTTCCTATGGCTGTAATTCCTGGTGGTTTGTGGGGGTTTTTTTGGCACAGAAATGTTGAGTCTGCCTTTACCTTTTGTCATTAACTTCTCCTTTTTATTGTTTATATTTCCACGCAGTGAGGCACTCACAGAAATCTTCACTTTGCTTCCTTTTTAAAGCAACTTCTTCTACAAATGTTCCTTTTTGCTGCCCATGCACATCTCCTTTTACTCTTTGCCTTCTTGATCCATTTTCCACTGTTCCCAGATTTTAAATAGTGTCCCCTGTTTGATATTTTTCCCCGCTGCTCCATTTAATTTTTATATCTTTAAATTTAATTTTTATATCTTTAAATTTAATTTTTATATCTTTAAATTTAATTTTCATCTCTTTAAATTTAATTCTTATATATTTAAATATAATTTTTATAACTTTAAATGTCTTTTTTATATTATTGAATTTCATTTTTATATTTTTAAATTTCATTTTTATATTTTTAAATTTCTTTTTTTAAAATTTATTTGAATTTAATTTTATATATTTGAAGTTCATTTTTATATTTTTAATTTTTTTTTACATGTTTGGATTTATTTTTTAGATCTTTAAATTTCATTTTTATATCTTTAAATTTCATTCTTATATCTTTAACCCCCCTGGGAACGGGGGAGCCTTTGGAACCCTCCAACCGCCGCCACCCCGGGGATTTTTGTTAATGCTTAAACAACTTTTTATCTCGCTCCATCCTTATCTCCGCCCGTTGCGGCGGCCGAATTCCAGTCGGGAGAAGGCTCGGGGATGGATTTCTGGGCGGCTGCAGCTCGGTGGCTCGGGAATGCCGGCGGGATCTGCGCTGCCCGGGCCCGATTCCCTGGGAACAGGTACCGGGCTGGCCCCTCCCAGCCCGCGGGGCGGGAGCAGGGGCAGGATCGGGATCTGCGCTCTGCCCACACCCACGAGAGCCCCGGCCGGGCGGGGACCAGCGGCAGGAGCGAGCCCGCGGAGATCCCGCGGAGATCCCGCAGAGATCCTGCCGGGATCCCACAGCGATCCCACCGCGAGACCGCAGAGATCCCACTGAGATCCTGCTGTGATCCACAGCGATCCCGCTGAGATCCCACTGGCACACTACTGAGAACCCACAGCGATCCCACAGCGACCTCACAGTGAACCCACAGCGATCCCACAGCGAGCCCGTGCTGATCCCACAGCGATCCCACAGCGATCCCGCTGCCATCTCTGCAATCCCATTGAGATCCCACAGCGACCCCACAGCGACCCCGAAGCGACCCCACAGCGACCCCACAGCGGTGCGGGCCCCGGGGCGCTGCCGGCATGGGGAACATCGCCTGTGTCCCGCAGGCTCCCGGCGGCTTCAGGAGCTCCTTCCGAAGGAAACCCTCTCTGAAGAAGGAGTGAGTGCCCCCCGCGGGCTCGGGGCTGTGGGGCTGGATTTCCTGCGGGCTCTCTCCCGGTGGACTTTCCGATTTCCCGGGGACGTTTTCCCATTTCCCGACTGGGATTTCCTATTTCCCGGTGGGATTTCCTATTTCCCGACTGTTATTTCCCATTTCCCGACTGGGATTTCGCATTCCCCAATGGGATTTCCCATTTCCTGGTGGGATTTCCTATTTCCCGGTGGGTTTTCCCATTTTCCGGTGGGATTTCCTATTTCCCGGTGGGATTTCCCATTTCCCGGTGTTTTTTGGGGTGCTGGGTGCTGCCAGACCCCGCGATCAGCTCGCCCCGAGTGCCTGGGATGGAATTCTCAGCCGGGCAGGGAACTCCAGCCCTCGGGAGAAGCGGCGCGGAGTTAATTTTTGTTTGGGTTAATTAAGCTCTCCCCTCGGGCGGGACATGGTGCAGGACACCTGATATTCCCCGTTTTCACTTGTGAGGGGTTTTATTCAGAGCTATTGGGAGAAAACAACATTCCCACTCCTCAGGCTTTAGGGAGAAAGCCCCAAATCCCAGCACTCCGCTGTAGGATCTGTGTTTGTAAACCCCAAAGGAGGAGCAGCAGAAAATATCGGTGAAATCCTTTTGGGGTTTTGGGTGCTGGGCTGGCCAGGGGCTGTCCCAAAACAGAGCCTCCAGGGAATGCCCTGCAGATTCCCAGTGCTCCCAGCAGCACAGGCAGGGCTGGGAAAGAGCTCTGGAGAGCACCAGGTGATTCCTCATGGACCTGCCAGCCCTGTCTGTGCCAAAAAAACCCCTAAACTCTGCCAGGCTGAGGGGTTTCTGATTAAAATGAGACCCTAAACTGTCCCCTTGGTGTCCTGTGCTGCCAAAAATCAGGGGCAAAGCTGCAGGAGCCTGAGGAGTTACTGGGGGGTAAAAGAGAGGGGATCCCATGGGGAGTTTGGGGTAAAAGAGAGGGGATCCCATAGAGAATTTGGGGTAAAAGAAAGGGGATCCCCCATGGGTTTTGGGGTAAAAGAGAGGGGATCCCCCATGGGTTTTGGGGTCAAAGAGAGGGAATCCCTCGGGGTATTTGTGCCCTGGGGGTCTCAAATCAGGGCCCTGTGGTGGAGCAGCCAAGCCCCAGAGCTGCTCCTGTCCCGCTGACTCCCAGCTTCCCACGCTGGTGGGGATTATCCTGGTTTTTCTGTGCAATCTGAGGCAGGAACTGCGGGGAAATCCCAGCAAAGAGGTTCCAGCACCTCCCAGCAGCACCAGTGACTGCCTGGGACTGGTGTGGATGCAGGGAGGAACTGGGAGTGGGAGGGAAGGGACAGGGAGGCCCCCAGGGCAGAGATGAACCCTCTCTGGGAATATCAGCTGGATCTGAGCGGATCCATCCCCATCCAGGGGCTCTGCAGGAGCTGCCAGGGCTGGCTTTGCTCTTTGTGCTCTGCCATGGAACCCCAGGCCCTGATTTGGGGGGGCACAGATGAGCCAAGCTGAAACAAAGCAGAGAAACCCCAGCAAGGGCAGCAAATTCCCGTTCCAGTTCTCCCAGGCTTTGTCAGCCCTCGGCTGGGCTGGGATGACTCGAAAGCCCGTGACAAATTGCTTGCTTGGTGTCCTGGCTTCCTCCTTTCTGGGCAGGATTCACTGTGCCTCATCCTGGTGTGTTTCCATGTGTGTTTTGACGTTGTTTTGGTTTTTTGGTTTTTTTTTTTTTTCTCTTCTTTCTGTAGACCAAATGGCAAGAAAAAGCTGCCCAGCTTTTTTGGGATAGACGGAGGCCAGGAGAGAGACACGACCACGGACAAAATCCTGCAGTATATTCCAGCAAAGGCGAGTTCCAGCACTTCCAGCCCCCTCCCCACTGCCCCAGGGGGTTGTTCCCACCCACCCCGAGCACAGCACTGGGGAAGGGTGTTGGGTTTGGGTCTGGGGGCTGCTGCAGGAGCAGCTCTGTCCCAAGGAGAGCCCAGGAAGGGATGAGCCCCTCCCAGAGCTGAATCCCCGTGCAGGTGTGGAGGGGACCTGGCTCAGGCGGGGAGCCCAGCAGGGGACACGAGGACATCATGGGGACACGAGGACATCATGGGGACACGGGGACATCTCCCTTCACACAGCTTTGCTCTCGGTCCTTTTGTTTCTGGGTCGCTGCGAGGGAAGGGAAAAGCCCGAGCGAGCTTTGGCAGGTGGGATGATTCATTCCCATGCCGGAATGAGACGGAGCAGGAGCGGATTAGCAGAGGCTGGGAAGGGAATCAGGAAGGGCAGGGCTGCCCCGGGCACGGCCCAGCCTTGTGGCCACATTCCCCTTTTCCCAGCGCTGCTCGGGGAAAGCACAGCAAAGCCGGGAGCCCCCCGGGGGCTTGGTGGGTCCTGCTGGGTGGGCCAGGGGGTGTGGGCGGAATTTTGGGAGAGTTTGGGCTGTGCCGGGTGTTTGTCAGTCCTGGGGAAGGGGAAACTGAGGCACGGTGCCAGGCAGAGGGAATTCCAGGAAAGGCTCCCAGTGGGAATCGGCTGCACCCAAAGGGATCAGGCAGCAAAAAGCAGGTCCCAGATGGATCCTGGATGATTCCCTGGGGAAGCAGGGTGAGCTGTCAGTGTGAGTGAATCCTGGCAAAGCTCACGGAGAGATCGCCCACCTGGGAGCTTCGGGCATCTCTGCAGGGAAGGAGGGAGGAGCAGGATTTCAGCCTTTCCCCCCGCCTGGGGCACAGGGGATGCAAACTCCCGGCTCAGCCACAAGCTCCCTGTGTGGCCTGGAGGAATCCTGGCCTCTTCCCCTCTCCCCCTGCCGCGTTTTTGGAAGCAGCAGGGCCGGGTGGGAGCGGAGCTGCCAGCACAGGGCACCGGTGCATCCCCACAGGAGATGGCATCACCCAACCCCTGGCCACCACAGGCCACATGGGACAGGGGCAGGTGACATCCCTGCACCCCTGGCACCCCCAGCAACCCCTGCCCTGATTCCCACAGCCCCCAGTGACAGCCGGGGGGGGGAGGATGTGCCCCCAGAGCCGCTCGTTTGGTGTTTTTCACATGAAACAGCAGCTCCGGGAGCCCCGGGGCTGAGAGCCGAGAGCTGAGAGCCGAGAGCTGAGAGCTGAGAGCTGAGCTCTTCCTGCTGCTGATTCACCGCGGGGCTCGGGGGCTGCAGGGGCTGAGCAGCTCCTGAGTAACTCGTTCTACCTGTAGGATGAGAACATGTCAGGGCACCCGCAGCCCCGCCGAGCCCCGGGAGGGAGAGGGTTCGCAGGGATGGGCAGAGCCTGGGAGGCAGCGGGACCGCCGGGATAACGGGAACAGAGCGGGAGAGGAATTCCAGAGGGAGGGAAAACGCCAGGACCCTTTAGCTTCATCTGAGGCGTCCCCATGGCTTGGGAGCTGGAAGGGCAGCAGATCCCAGGGATGTGATCCCGTTTTTCCATGGAGCTGCTCCTGTGCTCAGCCATCACATCCTCATCCTCACCGCCAGCCCTCCCGAGCTTGTTTGGGAGAGGGAAATATTCCATTCATCCCTTGCTCCTTGTGGGAGCTCTCCCTCTCCCTCCTGCCCGCGGGAGGATCCCTCTGGAAGCTCTTTCCCAACTGCTGCATTCCCGGCTCTCCGGTTGCTTTTCCTTCCCGGTGCCTCGTCCGTTCCTGGGAAATTTGGCAGCCCCGCCCCAGGCAGCAGCAGTGCCCCGGCAGCTGGTGGCTGCTGCTGCTCCTTATCTCCGTGCCCATGATTTTATCACTTCACCCTCTCCCCGCCCCCAGGTGCTGCTGGTGCCCTTATCCGAGCTCTGTTTTGTTACTGCTGTACCCGTGACCAGCTGCTCTTTGCTCTGCATTTGTGGCACAAATACCATTTTTTTCCGACGCTGAGCTGCCCCAGTGAGGCCTGTACTGAGCTCCCAGCGTGTTCCCTAAATTCTGTTCAACAGCTGGGAAAATGGAGGGAGGGTTTCAGCAGGAAAGGGTTAAAAACGGTGTCCTAAAAACAGCAACCACAATTCAGCGAGGCCATGGAAGGAGCCCAGTGCTCTGCAGGTGAAAGGGTCCAGACTGCTTTTGGCTCCATTCCCAGCTCCATTCCCAGTTCCCAGCTCCATTCCCAACTCCATTCCCGGCTCCATTCCTGGCCCCATTCCCAGTTTCATTCCCAGTTCCCAGCTCCATTCCCAGCTCCATTCCCAGCTCAATTCCCAGTTCCATTCCCAGTTCCATTCCCAGCTCCATTCCCAGCTCCATTCCCTGTTCCCGGCTCCATTCCCGGTTCCATTCCCTGTTCCCGGCTCCATTCCCATTCCCATTCCCTGGCATTCCTGCCGCGGGGCTGACCCCGGGGTGAGTCATGGAGGGGCCCCGCAGGACAGAGCCGGGTGTCCCTGCCAGCTCCTCATTCTCATCCTCATCCTCATCCTCATCCTCATCCTCATCCTCATCCTCATCCTCATCCTCATCCTCATCCTCATCCATCACGGGCACACGCTGCTGTCCCTGGCACGGCACAGCAGGAATGGGATCGGGAACAGGCTCGAGGACGGGCACACGCCGGGAATGGGGCCGTGCTGGGAGTGTCACCTCTCTTCGCCCACCCAGCCTGGGTTTGGGATGAATTCCTGGAGTTTGGATGTGCCCAGCAAAGCTCGGGGTGTGCAGCTGAGGGGATCACGGTGTGGGTGCACCTTCCCTTCTCCCCAGGGACAGCGGCCAACCCCAATCCAAGTGTTCTTCCCAGAAAAACGGCTTTAAGGAAGATCTTTATCCCCCTGGGTGCTGTAATGTTGTGAGGGCTGTGGGGTTGTGCTCCTGCACAGAAGGAAGAATTCCCAGATATCCAGGAAATGAGGGAAGCTCCCAGCCCCGAGTGCTGCCCTCTCTCCTCAGCCCTGGGGTGCTTGCTGGACTCCTGTCACTTTTCCAGGGACAAAAGTCTGCCTTGCAGCTGCTTTTTGTGGGGCTCTGCCCCAAAACCGGCACCTGGAACCCCGAGGAACCCCAGAGGGATCTGAGCAGGGATTGGAGATGGGAGAGTCGAGGAATCCAGGTGGAAGCAGAGCAGAGGAAACCTTTCCACTCCCCCCATGGAAGGCACACTCAGGGCACACCGGGATGGTTTGTCTGTGGAGTTGGGACACCCTAAAATCAAAATGTGCCTCTGCCCCTGCTCTTTTGAGCCCAGCCCCAGCTTTAGGGGATCAGGATCTCCTCACAGGCTCCCCCAGCCCCGGCCCCACGTTGGCAGGGAGACCCAACAACAAACAGCCCATCCTGGGCACCTGCCCAGGGCGCCTGTCCCAGGAATGCCTGCTGGGAAGATGTCCTGGGAATGTCTCTCCCACCAGCTCTGATCTGGTTTTGCCTCCTGTATCCTCTGTACAGATCATTCCCAAGCCGGAAAACCAGAAGGAAAACTTGGACCAGAGGTTCCCCACCCTGTTCAAGAAGGGCCGGAGGAAGACGATTGTCAGGAATTTGGGCAAAATGATTTATTACTCCAAGGTCAAGTTTAAGTTCCAGCACTGCCAGGTAAAGCTGAGGCACCTCTTTGGGGGGGATTTCTCTGCCCAGGGGTGGTGTGACCCCGCAGGGCTGGGGAGGGAGGGACAATCCTGGGAAATGGCACTGGTGGGGAATTCCCTGGGCTCTGCCATGTGGTTCCCACCTGCTGCCATCCCTGTGGGCACCTGGGAGGTGCTTCCATGGGCCCTTGGAGAAGCTTTTCCATGCAGGGATCAGCCTGGGATGCGGAGGGAGGTTGGGAGGTGTCCTGAGGTAACCCCAAAGGTGTCCTGAGATCACCCCAAATGTGTCCCTTCTGCAGGAGGTCAACAGCTGCTTCCTGGAGCTGTTCCAGTCCTACCTGTACTTCCAGTCCACGAGTCCCAACGGCCTCACCTACCAGGTAGGGCCTCACCTGGGCTCTGGGCACTGTGACCACGTTGAGGGCACAAACCCTGGGAGATGTCCCCAAGTCCCTTCCTGGTGATGCCAAACTCCAAAAGGGTGTTTTGTCCCAAAGTCTGGC
Source organism: Brachypodius melanocephalos (assembly GCA_013398615.1). Lineage (NCBI taxonomy): Eukaryota > Metazoa > Chordata > Aves > Passeriformes > Pycnonotidae > Brachypodius > Brachypodius melanocephalos. The sequence continues at coordinate 4,960,247 of VZSR01003801.1, read as the reverse complement.
CCCACACCAGCTCAGGGTCACCTGTGGGCTGCCCAGGGACAGGGAGGAGCAGGTGGGAGGTGACCTGGAGGTGCCCTGGAGCCACCTCTGTGCTGAGCACCAAGCACAGGGAGCTGAGCCTTGGGAAACCCCAAATCCCCCTGGCCCTGGTGCCCGTGGGGGTCTTGGCTTCTGGGCCAAGGGGGATTCTCCATCTCCATCTGGGCTTTTCCACCCTTAATTATTCTGTGGGAGAAGGTGGGAAGGGAAACCTGAGCCTCGGGGAGCTCTGCTGGCAAACCACTCATGAATCTTTTATCCTGGTGGTGCTGGGGAGTTACAAATAATGGATGAAGCGTTCTGCACCACAGCAAAACAGCCACGGCTGTAAAACAACAACCCCTGGATGTTCCCTTCCTCCACGCCAGTGAGGAACTGAAACTGAGCATGTTTGGGAGATGACTGTAAAATTAGTTCCTCTTAGAAATGATTGATTGGCCTTTGGGTGACTTGAGGTTGATGTAAAACATGAGTAAAACCTCTCCAGTCACCCCCACGGCAGCCTTCCACTGAAAATTCCCCTGTCAGGAGACAAACAACATCCCAAACTCTCCTGACTCCTTTAGAAACAGAATTTATTCATCGTGGAGGAATTAACAAGGAATTAATGTGCCCCGAGGCATTAGAGCCATTAGCATCTTTTGTGGAGGTTGTTTAGGGAGCCCCGAAGAGGGAGAACAAAGTTGTCACCTGTTCCTGGGCTTTGTCAGAGTGACAGTCTGAACATCCAGAGTCTGGCACCTGGACAGCTCTATTTTCCTTTAGGGTCAGACCCATTCTCTGCCTTTCTCCTGTTAAACCACTGTTGCTTTGCTGAGGTTTATCTTAAAAAGAAAAAAAAAAAAAATCTGGTGGAGTATAAAGGTGTTTCTCGGCGTGGCAGAGGATTGCTGCAGGATGCAGCCCAAAATAACCCCTGCTCTCCTTCCCCAGGGGCTGCTGCCTCTGAAGGAGCTGGAGGTGCGTGAGCTGGGGGCTGGGCAGAGCCCCGGGCAGCAGGACCACGCTTTCCACATCTCAGGTGGGTGTGTGGGGGCTGCTGGGCTCGGCTGGGGCGTGCTGCTCCCCTGCCAGCCCCAGGGAGCACCCCAGGGAGCTGAACTCTGCTTTTCTTCTGGAATTTACATCATTCCCTGCTCCAGAATGCCCAGGGCTGCCACAGGGAAGGACTAGGGACATGGAGGGACATGTGGGGACATGTGGGGACATGTGGGGACAACCACCTCCGCCTGGTTTTTGGAAGGAGAGAATGGAGTAGAATTCCTTCTCCCACCTCTGCCTGGTTATTAGAAGGAGGGAATGGAGTAGAATTCCTTCTCTCACCTCTGCCTGGCTATTGGAAGGAGGGAATGGAGTAGAATTCCTCCTCCCAGCTGTGCCCAGTTGTTGGAAAGAGGGAATGGAATAGAATTCCCAGCTCTCCCGAGGGCAGGGAGTGACCCTGAGGGCCCAAGGAAAGAGGAAGGAGCTCGGGGCTGGCTGGGGCACAGGGACGTGTCCCTGGGGCCCAGGGCAATGGCAGGGGCTGAATTCACAGCTCACACTTCTCGCAGCAGCCCCAGGCGTGTCCCGGGTGTTCCTTTCCTCGTTTTCTCTTCCTTCTGGGCCCTGTTTGGATGTGGCAATGGGTGATGCCCTCGGGGTGTGCCCCGGGGGGTGGCAGGGTCACCCCGAGGGTCACCCCGAGGGTCATGCCCTGGCAGCGCGATTCCTGCCGGGTTTAATTGACATTTATAACTCCTGGATGCCCGGAGAGCAGCACCACGCTCCCCTGGCTGCTCTGGAATCGCTGAATCCTCCTTGCAAGGACAGGGAAAGCCAGGGAAGAGGAAACAGGAGAGCTCCCGAGGCACAGGCACGTGGATGCCCGGCAAACGCTCGGCACCCGAATTGCTGTCATGGGTTTGGAGTCACTCCGGGAGCCTCTGCCCCACCCCAGCTTTGTTTACCGTGCATTTCCTGCAAGGCAGACGCGCTTCAAAGGCTCAGTGAAAGGTTGTTTATAAATAATGCGGGAATTAGGGCACTAAAGATACCGCGGGAGGGCAAAGTCCCGCCTCGATCCGGGCTTATCTGGGTCCTTGCGAGTCCCGCAGAGGCAGATCCTCCTGAGCCCGCAGCAGGCAGGGCTTGACATGGGCTGGGTGGTAAATTATTAATCACAACATCCACTCTGCATCCTGCCGGGAGTGGTTATTGCCCCGGCCGGGCTGTGTCGGGTAGCAGAGGGTGTGGGAGGAGGCTGTGCCCGTGCTCCGAGGGGAGGGAGAGCTGGAAACGCTAAAATCAGGGAGCTGCAGGGGTGTCTGGAGTCATCCTCAGCTCGGCTGGCACGGGTTACGCTGGGTGAGGCAATCAGTAACACAAAGTGTGTCAGAAAGCTCCTGCTGTGCTACAAACGATCAAACCGGGAGATAACGCCGGGATTTCAGCCGAGGGAGCAGCACCTTGGGACAGTCCCTGCCCTCAGAGAGCCTTCCCAGAAACTGCTGGGAGGGGGTGTGAAAGCTGAAATCAGCCTGTGGAGGTCAGGCTGGGCTTTTGTGCCACTTTTGGGATTTGTTCTGAGCCCGGTTTGGGGTCAAAAAGTGTCTGATGGTCAGGGCTTGGTGTGACCGAGATGGGGCTGGAGCGGTGTTGGAAGGCTGATGTGACAAAAGGGTGGCAGGAAGGGCTGGAGGGGGTGACAGCAGGGCAGGGGTGTCCCCACACCCCTTGGAGGGCTGTGCAGAGTGTGGCAGCTCTGCCATGAGGAAGGGGTGGCAGGAAGGGCTGGAGGGGGGTGACAGCAGAGCTCTGGTGTCCCCACACCGCTGGAGGGCTGGGCAGGGTGGCAGCTCTCCCAGCTGATCCCGATGGATCCTTCAATCCCTGCCGTGCTCACCCCGTGTCCCCCACACCCAGGGCCTCTGCTGAACCCCCTGGTGGTGTTCTGCCCATCTGAAGCCGAGCTGAAGCAGTGGCTGTACCACCTGGAGAAGCAGATCCAGCTCTGTGGAGGGCGCCTGGCCTTGCCCCTGCTGTCCCAGGTGGGTGTCACAGCCCTGTCCCACTGTCCCAGCTGGATTCCCTTTGGGGGGCTTTCCCGGGGAAAAAGGGTGCAAAAAGAGCTTACCAGAGGGGTCTGAGAGCCACTGGCGGGTGGGATGTCCTGGAAGGAGGAGCTGCCACCCACGGGTGCCACCAGCAGCACCACAAGCTCCGTGGGGTCAGAGCTTGGCTCAGAGAAGCTCTCACACTTTTGGATGCTTGTGCAACCACCCAGAGCTTGCAAAACACCAGGAGGAGGAGGTTGAAGCCTAAAAACCAGGCCCAGATTCAAGAGATTGTCTCTCCCAGTCTCTGTTTTAACACCCTCCCCACTTGTCAAACACGAATATCCCCCTTGGAAAGGCATTTCCAGGTATGGGGAATGACTATCCATCCCCAGCTGGAAAAACTGCCTCCAGCCCAGATTTATTGATTCCTTCCCCCTCCTGTCACACCAAAAAAAGAGTCCCCAGGTAGGGCAGGGCCTGGCTGAGGGCAGGGTGTGCCCGTGGTCAGTGTGGGCTGTCCCTAGAGCGGCTGGACGCAGAGCGCCGCGGGCAAGGAGGAGCTGCGCTGGTCCGTGCAGAACCTGCCCGTGCAGGAGTGGAGAGGAACCCAACGGGAATCCCTGGGAGAAATCCTCTGTGTGTCCAAGGTGAAGCTCCAGCACCTGCCCTTCCAGGTAGGACACGGCCCCGGGGAGGGGTGGAGGGATGGAGGGGTGGAGGGATGGAGGGGTGGAGGGATGGAGGGGTGGAGGGATGGAGGGGTGGAGGGATGGAGGCATGGATGGACTCATGGATTCATGAATCCATGGATGGATGGAGCACAGGGAAGCAGCCTGGCTCTTCCCAAACCCATCTCCCAGCACAGAGAAGCAGCTCAGCTGCTCCCACAGCCCTTGCCCCCAGCTGCTGTCAGAAGGATGAAGCCCAGGGCTCCCCTGGGCTCCCCAGCTCCGAGCCCTGGCCGTTCCCAGAGCTCCAACCCTCTCCCTTCTGCTTCCCAAGGAGCAGCACGACCGACTCCTGGTGCTCTACCCCTCCACGCTGGTGATCGTGTCCGAGGAGCCCACTGGCCTCTGCTTCAAGGTGAGCTCCTCTCAGAGCATCCTGCTGCTCCCTGCCCTGCATTCCCT
>VZSR01003801.1:4944891-4955940 GCA_013398615.1 Brachypodius melanocephalos | reverse complement strand
AGAATCCCAAGGGATGCCAGAGCAGCTCCTCTGTCTGTGGGAGCAGCGCTGGAGCCTCAGCACAGGCAGGCAGTGACACTGAGCACTCAGAACGGCCCTAAAATCAGCCGGTGCCATCCCCGGTGGCACCTGGGGACACCGCTGGTGGCTGCGCTGGTTGATGGCTGTGCTGGGTGATGCTGCAGGGCCTCTCTCCCCTCCCCTCCCTGCGATTTTGTGATCTCGAGCATCCTCTGATGGCTCATCACGAGCCCTTTGCGCTCCCCGTGCTTCTCCCGTGCTGGAACAAATGTGCCAAAAGCAGCGGTGACCTGTCTGTGACCCCGGAGCTGCTGCTCTGCTGCATCCCTGAGTCACCGAGCCGGGGACAAACAGCGCTGCAGAGCTGCCCGGGAAATGCATCGTGAGCCCGCGCGGCTCCACGTCCTGCAGAACGCTTTCATTGTGGTTTTATTGTTATTTTATCCCTGGGAAGAGCATCTCCCGGGAGGTTCCTCCCCAGGGAGCAGGGCCATGACCGGGCAGAGCTCTCCCCATCCCGGAGCAGCTCTGGAAGGCGTTTTCCAGCAGCTGGGACACGCCTGAGGCTCAGCCAGGTTTCGGGAACGCGCTGTTTGCAGCTCCTGGGAATGGGGCACCGTGCGAGGGGCGCCTGGGCCGGGCTCTCCCATGAGCTCATCTCTTTTGAAACCCTAAACCCTCCCCGTGCCGCGTTCCCTCCCCAGGCAACCTTCCCTTCCCTTCCCACGGTGCCGGGGCCGCGCTGCCGGGGCTGATTCACCGTGCTGGGACACGGAACCTGCTTTTCCACCGGCGTGTCCGGGCACGGGAGCCTCCCCCGGGGCTGAACTTCCCTTCCCTCGCCCGCAGTTGGGGCTGGGCGGGGGAACAGCCCCGGCCCTTTATTTCACAGGAGCTGCCCCTGCCAAGGGTGTGGGGCTGGGATGGGATCCGTGGGATCCGTGGGATCCATGGGATGGGGCTCACCACGATCCTCCGGTGGGAAAAGGCCCTGGGCAAGGTGGGAAGCAGCAAGGGGAAGCTGCTGGACGGGGATGGAGTTGGTGGGATGGTGGTGAGCACCCTCGGGGATTGCTGTGAAGGGAGGATGGAGCACCGGTGCTGCACAGTCATGCTGGGGGCAGGAATCCTGCTGGGATGTGCAGGAGGCAGCAGGAATCTCCCTGGGATGTGCAGGGTGCAGGATTCAGGAATCTCCCTGGGATGTGCAGGAATATCCCTGGGATGTGCAGGGTGCAGGATTCAGGAATCTCCCTGGGATGTGCAGGAATCCCACTGGTATTGTTCCCAGTTTGGCTGCCCAGGTGCCTGCAGAGGCTGCAGCCCAGATTTGTACCCTTGGGCAGGGCAGGAGCTCTGCTGGCTCCCTGATCCCAATCCTGTCCCTCACTCCACAGGGAGAGCTCCCACTCAACGCCATCCAGGTGCTTTTTGAGGAGAATGACAAAACTTCCTTTCTAATCGAAGGTGGGTGCCAGGCACGGGGAGGGAGGGGCTGGCACAGCCACAGGGACTCGGGGTTGGTGCTGTGGCACTTTCCTGGGGGGCAGCCGGGCTCCCTGAAGTGCCCTGCTTGGGAATCTGGGACCCTCTGTGTCCTGGCAGGAGAGCCTGGGAGCCACAGCAGCACCGAGGGCAGAGCAGTCCCTGCACCATCCTACATCCATCCTGATCCCACATCCATCCTGATCCCACATCCATCCTGATCCTACATCCATCCTGATCCTACATCCATCCTGATCCTACATCCATCCCCAACCCACACTCATCCCCCTCCCACCCGCAGATCCCACAGGATGTGGGGCAGGGATGGATCAGGAGCATTCCTGAGGATTCCCGAGGGCTCCATCCCGGGATGAGCACTGGGGATGTTTTTTCCAGGCCGGCTGATCAACTCCATCCGGGTGAGCTGTGCCAGCTACCAGGACTACCAGGAGTGGCTCTACTGCCTCAACACCGCCCAGTTCCGAAACGCAGACTCCTCTCTCTCGGGCTCCGAGGGCTTCTCGGGGTCTAAACCCCCCCACCCCGGCCAGGTGAGGGACTCTGGGGGTCAAACCCCCCCACCCCGGCCAGGTGAGGGACCCTGGGGGTCAAACCCCCCCACCCCAGCCAGGTGAGGAATACCTTTTCCTGCTGGGCACTCCCTCATTCCCCTCACTCACCCCAAAACCAGCAGGTCCCACACCCCAGGCACAGCCATGGGGACAGGAGGGCAGTGTCCCCAAGGGTGTCCTTGTCCCCAAGGATGTCCTTGTCCCCCTGCAGTTCCCCAGCAGTGGGAGGGGATCCCTCAGCTCTGATGGCCGAACGAACTCCTGGGCGTCCGGAGGGAGAGTGACCACGCTGACCCAGCTGTCCCAGACCAGCGGCTCCCTGCCCGATGGCCACTCCTTCCTGCTGAGCCCCGAGGGCCGGCTGCTCGAGGAGCCCCTGTCCCCTGGCTATTCCCAGCCTCTCCATGTAAGTGAACCCCCCAAAAAAGTCTGGGATACCTGTAGGGATCCCCCTGGGATGGGGCTGGGCTTTGGGGCAGGCAGCGTTTGCTGTGGGGTTGGAGCAAATCCCTGCCTGGAGCCTGGGCTTGGCCTGGCTCAGCTTGGTCAGGGAAAAGGGTGCTGAGGGATCCCAGTCACAGTCACATCCCAATCCTAGTTCCAGTCCCATCCCAGTCCCATCCCAGTCCTAGTTCCAGTTCCAATCCCATCCCAGTCTTAGTTCCAGTTCCAGTTCCAATCCCATCTCAGTTCCATTCCCATTCCCATTCCCATCTCAGTCCCAGTTCCAGTTCCAGTTCCATCCCATTCCCATCCCAGTCCCATCCCAGTCCTCTGCCCTGTACTGGAGCTGTTGGGAATTACAGAAGGTTACAAAAGGGCGAACAAAGGCTGGGATAATCCCAAAACAGGGATGTCAGAGCGTGTGGGGCAATTCCCGAGCCCGCAGCGATGTCCGTGAGCGTTCCCAGGCCGAGGAGAGCCAGCCCAGGGTGTGTCCTGTCCTTGCAGAGCCTGGCCCAGCCCAGCCCGGGGCGGCAGGAGCTGCGCAGGGGGAACAGCGCCAGGAAATCCAAGGGCAGGAGCGGAGGGCAGCAGGAGCCCGAGAGGAGCCTGGTGCCCCCAAAGCCCAGGGGAGAGCTGCAGTCCCCGGTGTACCATGAACCCTACACAGCACACGGCCCCCAGAGACCCCAGAGCCCCCAGAGCTGCCAGCGTCAGCCCCCGGCACAGCTGGAGCTGGGCAGGGTGAGGGATGGGGATGGATGGGGATGGGATGGATGGGGATGGGTGTGGGATGGATGTAGGATGGGGCTGGGTGTGGGATGGATGTGGGATCAGGCTGGACTGGGATGGGTGTGGGGTGGATGTGGGATCAGGCTGGACTGGGATGGGTGTGGGATGGATGTGGGATGTGGCTGGATCCTCCCGCCTGGAAGAGCCCAGTTCACCTTTCCCTGCTGGTGCTGCTGGCAGGGCCGGGGGCCTGGCAGGTGCTTCAGAGCAGGTGTGAGAGCTTTTCCATGGGCAGAGGGGCCGTGGGAGGGGAGGTGGCACAGGGCAGCCCTGGGATGTGGGCCCCAGCTCCCGAGGCAATCAATCCACGAGTGGGAGGTTCTTTCCTCATGGGACACAGCCTCCTCCAGCACGGGTTTCCCAGCCTGTCTCCATCAGTTTCTCAGTGTGATGCCACCTTCCCAACCCCTCGGTGACTGTCCCTTAAGGAATTCCCCTCGCTGAGCACAGCCAGGAGTCGGCCCCATCATCCCACATGGATCAGCGGCATTTGGGATTTCACAACCCCTCTCCAGCCCCTCCTGGGGCCGAGCTGCAGCGCCCCGTTCCTGTTTCCATCCCGCCCCGGGGCTGAACAGGCGCAGCTGGGTGGGAATTGAGCCCTCAGCAGCCCCCAGCTCCCTGGAGCAGCCGCTGCTCCCCCTTTTCTCTGCTCCCTTCACTCCCAGTTTTCCCAGTGCTCCCAGTGGGGCCGGCCCCAGCCTCCTGCAGGAGCTCCCCGCTGGCCCTGACTCAGCGCCCGGGCTCCAGGAATTGTGCCCGGGGCTGTTTCTCCTCCTCTGCCGGCTGAGGAGGGATGGGGAAACTCCAGAGCTGCATTTCGGGCTGGGGCGGGGCCCAGCAGAGCTCCCCGTCCCTGTAAGAGCCGGGGCAGGGGCACAGGGGAGCAGGTTTTAGGGGAGCAGGTTATAGGGCTACAGGTTTTAGGGGAGCAGGTTTTAGGGGAGCAGGTTTTAGGGGAGCAGGTTTTAGGGGAACAAGTTTCCCCTGTCTGATCACACCAGACAAAGGCAGGGATGTGAGCCAGACTCCCGAAACCGGAGAATTCCCGATTCCAGCCCCAGCGATGAGTCAGAGCCAGAGACCACTCTGCCCACCCCCCCAAAAAACCCCAGCTGTGATAAGGGAGTGCCTTAAGGGCACATTTCCAGCTCTGACAATCCAATTGGGAAAGATTTTCTGAGCCATCCTCCACCCTGCAGGGCTCTTCCCTGTCCTTCTGCACCCCTCGGGTCACTTTTATCCCCCTGGCCAGCTCCCACCGTGCCTGTGGCTCACCGGGGGTGCCCCATGGCCTCTCTCTCCCGTCAGGATGGGGATGGAGCAGAATTCGTGGGGAGGGCAGAACCAGCAATCCTTGCTTGGCCCGAAAGTGCTGCCAGCAGGGCTGGATTTGGGGTGGGCAGCACCAGGTGATCACTTCCCAGGTGGGATCCAAGCCAGGGCTGTTTTTTGTTGCAGTTCCTGCAGTGCCACGGGCAGACCGGCCCTGTCCCGTGTCCCCAGCAGCTGTCCCTGGAGCAGTGGCACTGCCAGCCCCTGCCAGGGCAGGGCAGGGAGGTGCCCACGGGCCCCATTTACAGCACCCCGGGCACCCCACGGCGGCCCCGGCTGCGGGCACCGGCCCAGGGCTCCTACCTGGGGGAGGTGAGGCTGGGAACTCACCTGGGGGGCAGGGGACACTCAGGGAGGTGCAGGGGACACTCGGGGACACTCAGAGTTGCAGGGGGACACTTGGGGGGACACTCAGGGGAGGCAGGGGACACTCAGGGGGGACACTCAAGGGGTGCAGGGGGTGAACCCTGGGGTCCCATCTTGCCCGGGGTGGTCCCTGCAGAGCTCTGGGCCCATCCTGGGGTGCAGGGACCAGGCTGGTGCCCTGTGGGCAGCGTCCCTCACCTCACCAGGGTGTCCCTCTGTCCCCAGGTCTCCTCCCTGCCCGAGGAACACCTGAGCCCTTCGCTGCACGCCCCAGGTGAGGCCCCGGGGCTGCTCCAGCCCTCCCCTGTCCCTCAGCACCTTCCTGGTGCTCCTCATCCCTCCTCTTCCCTGAGTTTGTCACCTGCCCTGTGCCCCTGTCACCCATCCTGGCTCCCCCTGGCACCCTGAGGGACCTGCCTTGCTCCAGGCACCCTCCCCCTGCTCTGGGATTTTCCTTTTCCTCCTCCCTCTGTGATTTTCCTCCCTCCCTGCTGGCTGGAACAATCCCAGAGCTGCCCCTGATCCTTTTCCCATCTGTTTCCCCCATTTCTTTTACACAGCAGAGTTCAGTAACCAAACACGGCGAGTCTGAAAGTTTCGGTTCGTCTGAGATCTTTTTTTTTTTCCTCCTTTTTTCCCCCTTTCTTCTCCAGCACAAGGAATTTAGGACAATTTGTGCTTTTTGGCCTCTTTCTGCGCCATTTTTAAGCCGTTTTAACAGAAACCTTTCTCCCCCTCTAATTTCGAAGCAGGTTAAAAAAAAAAAAAGTGAAATATTGGTAGGTTAAGTATATAAAATATAAATTAACGTACAGAATAATTCCCTTGTCACCCTGTTGACACAACGACACTTTTGCGGCTCTGTAAAGCACGTCCCTCCCCGTTTCCCTGCAGGTGGCAGCCTTGGCACCTCGGAGGTGGCAGATGCCACCTGTCCCTGCCGGGACTCGATGTCCTTCCACGACTACGCCGAGCTCCAGAGCTTCCAGAGCGACCTCAGCTACGACAACCTGTGGGAGGCTGAGGAGAAGGAGCTGGGCAGCCCCTGCAGCTCCCCGTGTCCTGCCCGGCAGGTTTACCAGGTCTAAGGGATGCCCCAGGCACGGAGAAACCCCCCCGGGGCTCTGCTGTCACCCCCCCTGGCACGAGGGACACCGAGGGGACAGCCCTGAGCTCTGCTCTGCAGGACCTGGCAGCTCCAGGGCTCCAATCCCTGCCCCAAAATCGGAGGGTGGGGGCAGAGCCCTGCTGTGGGGCTGCAGGAGGGGCAGGAGGGTGCTCAGCTTTGCCAAACTCCCCCCGAAAATCGAGGAGGAAAAAAAAAGGGCTCAGGCTCCCACCGAGGTTCCCTCAGGAGCTCGGTGTTCAGGGGGAGCAGCGGCTCCAAACCCAAAAAGGAGCCGGGGTTTTTGGGTTCTCTCGCACCAGAGCCCTCAGCCGGTCCCTCTGATCTGGGGATCCCCCTGGGAGCAGCCAAAGGTTCCCCCAGGGAGCTCTGGAGGGTTTTGGGGTGCACAGGGCACTCCCCATGCTGTGCTCACGGGATCGTCCTCCTGCGAGATCAGAGGCAGAAAATGGAGGGGAAAAAAAAACCAACCAAAAAACCCCAAAAATCCCACCCGGATCTGAGCACCGCGGGGTTTCCTTTCCGCTTCTGAGCCAGCAGAATTCCCTCCTGCCGGGAAAAATGATCTGTGCTCCCTGAGGAAAGCCCAAATTCCCCTCAGGGGATGGATCCCTCCTTTCCTGCCTCACCCCAAACGCTGCTCCAGGCACGGAGGGGAGACAAAATTCCCCACGGGAGGAACTCCGGGACAGCCAAAACCCTGCAGGGAGCAGAGCGCTGCCAGGGGGGCTGGAGCGTCCCTGATGTCCCCGATGTCCCCGGACAGGACACAAACAAGGCACAGAGTCTCAGGGTTGTTGTTTTCCAGCCTCTTATCCAGCAGCAAATCCCGATGTTTTCACCCGAGGCTCGAAATCCTCAACCTTTGTTCCCTGCAGAGGCTGCGAAACCAAACACGGCAGCGAAAGCTCTGCCTCGCTTCTTTTCTCTCGTGCACCCACAACAATTTGTACTTGAATATCTCTGGTTGTATTTTTGTTTTTCTGGTGGTTTCGGGGTTTGGGGGGGTTTTTTTGTTTGTTTTTTTGGTTTTTTGGGGTGTTTTTTTTGTTGTTGTTGTTGTTGTGGTTTGGTTTTCTGGTTTTGGGGTTTTTTTTTTGTTTGGTTTTTTTGTTTTTTTGGGGTGGTTTTGTTGTTGTTGTTGTTGTTGTTGTTTGGTTTTCTGGTTTTGGGGTGTTTTTTTGTTTGTTTGTTTTTTTTTTGGGAGGGGGTTGTTGTTTTGGTTTTTTTTAATCCAACAAAGTTTACATGTAAAGTCTGAGCGGGTTCTGTGTATTTAAATGTAAATGAGCTGTTGAAGAGCTGTTTAATTTTCTAGCTGTGGCTGGCGTTCAGTTCTGTCAAACACCTTCAGGGGGGTGTGGGGCCTTGGAGCTGCTGCTGGTCCCTCTCAGGTTTGCTCCGTTTTGGGGAGGATTTGTACCTGAAAACCCCCAAAAGATCCATTTATTTCAAACAAAACCGTGCTGGGGGTCACCCCAAAAGAGATTGAGAGATTCCCAAATGCTCTGGGAGGTTTCCATGCTCACTTTGGGTCATACTTTAATTTTTACAACAGCAACCCCTGCAGCGATCAAAGGGGGAGATCCCCTTCCTGGCGATATTAAATTAAATTAAATTGTGGATTTCTGTGGGATTGGGCAATCCCAGTGCGCATCCCCCGGGATCATTTCCCTCTCTTTGCCGTCCTCTGCTTGGAGGGAGGTGAATTTTGGCCCCTGGGGAGTGGCCAGGAGGATTCCCTGAGTGCCTCCAGCTCCTGTTATCCCAAAATCCCTGACCAAAGTCTCCGTGGGGTTTGTCAGGATCTGGTTTTGGCTTTTCCCTAAAGCTGGTCCGGGTGGGATCGTGGCTGGAAAACTCCCCCCTCTCCTGCTTTTCCTCCAAGGCATTTCTCAGGGTTTAAAAATCGGTTTATTTGGAGCAGCAGCAGACCTGGCTGGGTTGCCCTCAGGTGGAAATTGGCACCTGCAAACACAAAAAAACCTCTTCAATCCCCACCTTCCCCCTGGCTCCCGCAGGAATCCTGCATTTCTCTCTGCTCTCTTATTTTTAAACCACAATTCCAAACTTTTTTTTTTTTTTTTTTTTTCCTCAAAGAATAAGCAGTAAAATTTAGGGGGGAAAAGGGGAAAAAAAAATCAGTAGAAAGCAGAGCTTGTAAGCTGCTCCTTTGGCTTTGGAAACTGGGAGAAATTCTCAGTGAGACAACACAGGGTGTAGCAAAAAACCAGCCTGTTCCTGGATTTTTAAAAAATTAATAAAATATATAATTTATATAATTTTTATATATTATTATAATTATATATAATTATATAAAACGCGTTATATATTTAATATAATATATTAAATATATTTGTATATTAAATGTAAATATATCGATATATTTAATATTAACACATTCTAATTTTTTTTAAAAAATCAAATTATAAAATTGACTTTTATAAATTATCGATTGATCAACTGATAAATCGATAAGATCTAAGGATTCGCTATTTTAAAATTTAATCATTTAATGCTTTGACTATTTAATATATTTTATATTTATATTCAATGTATACTTATATATTATATAAATATATAATATGGTTATGAGATATAATTATATATTTATATATTTTATATATGTATATGTATATAAATATAAATATATAAAATTGTGTTTATTTATTTGTTTGTTTATTTGTTTGTTTATTTGTTTATTTATTTTTATAATGTCTTTACGAAGAGATTTGAGGATTTTTCGGGAATTCCTTCGGGAATTTCCGCTCGGGGCTGTGAGGAGCAACTCCCCGAGTGGCCGGTGGGTGGGAGGATCCACCGGAACTGTCCCGGCTCCCAGAGAACAGCCAGGGAATTCCCAGAAAAATGGGAAAAAAAGAAGGAAGATGGGAAGGAAAGAAGGAAAATGGGAAGCTCTGCTCCGATTTAATCACTGAGAGGTGAAGGAAAAAATAAATTTAAAAAAAAAATCCGAGTGAAGGAGCTGCTGCTCCCAAAGCCATTCTCGGGGGGGGGGAATAAATTAAATTTTAAAAAATTGGCAAATAAAATAACACTTAATAAAATAAATAAAATAAAAATAAAAACGGAAATAAAATAAATAAAATAAAAAATAAATAAAATAAATTAATTTTTTAAAAAATAAAATAAATAAAATAAAAAGGAAATTAAAGAAATAAAATAAAAAAGAAATAAAATAAAATAATTTAAAATAAAATAAAAATAAAAATAAAATAAAGTAAAATAAAATAAAATGAAAATAAAATGAAAATAAAAGAATTAACATAAAATAAAATAAAATAAAATAAAATAAAATAAAATAAAATAAAATAAAATAAAATAAAATAAAATTTTTTAAAAGGAGGAGAGGCATCCCCAAAGTGTCCGGGCGGGATGAAATACGGGACAGCTCCTCAGGGAGCACCTGCCTGACTTTTTCATGTCCCTGGCACTGGGGCGGTGTCAGATGAGGGAGAGACGTGCGGGGCACAGCGAGGGACGGAGGGAGGGCAGGTTCCCCCCGGCAGCCCCGGGGCACGGCGGATGCACCGAAAGGTCGCTGCGATTGTGGCGGGCGAGGTGCGAGCTCCTGGCTGCCCGCAGGAGGACAAAACACCTCATTTTCTGAGAGAAATCCTCGGGTTTCTTAACCCAACGGGCTTAAAATGGGACAAAACAAAAAAAAAAAAAAAAAAAAAACACAAAAAGAAACCAAAAAAAAAGCACAAATTGTCCCTCCTAAATTCTTTGTGCTGGAGAAGAAGGGAAAAAAAAGAAGGAAAAACAAAAACAAAAAAAATCTTAAATAAATCAAAACTTTCAGACTCACCACGTTTGGTTGATGAATTCTACTGTGTGAAAGAAGGGGGGAAATATTGAATTTGTGAGGTTTAATCTCAGTTTTGGCCCTGGACAAAAATTTTTTTAAAAAAATCCCAGGCACGCTTGGCCTTGCTGCGAGGCAGAAGAGAGAGAGAGGAAAAGGTCAGAGAATAAAGCAAGCATTAAAATTTCAGCATCCAGCTGCTGAAATATTCATCCCATCCCATCCTGCCAGGATCAAAGGGAGCGTGGAGGGCACCTGTGACCTGCTGGCACCTCTTTGGGCAGGGACAGGTGCCAGCTCTGAAGGGTCAGACACCAAATATCACATCTATAATATCACATATATAATCAAATATATCCAAATATCACAGACAGCAAAGGGTGACACGCACCTGCTGTCAGCCCTGGAGCACTCCGCTCTGCTGGGATAAAGGCATGGAAAAAATGGGATATTCCCCATATCCTTTGGAGATTGGGGGGCACCCAGCCTTTCGCTGCTGGAGCAGCTTGGGGACAGCCAGGAGTCACTGTCCCCACCCCCAGGAGCTCCCCTCTGGAGCAGGACAGAGTTTGCTGTGTGTTTTGTATCGTTTTATTCTCTCCAGCACATCCCCAACATCCACAATAAAACCTCTGCTGCGTCCAACTCTTTGTCTGTAATTAGGGAATGGACACAGACGTAGTGAATGAAATAGATCTTTATTGGGAGCTTCCAGCACATTCCATCCGCTCCTCCTCCTCCTCCTCACCCCTCTCAGTGGGTGCTCAGCCCCACACCTGCTCCATCTCAGCCCCACACCTCGCTGTGCCCTCCTGTCAGGGCCAACCTGCACACCCCAAAGCTCCGTGGCCCCCTCAGCACAAGGAAAGGAATCCTGATCGTCCTTTCGAACTCAGGAGACAGCACAGAAACCCCAGCACAGCCCTGGGAGCCTTGGGTGCATCCCAACCCCACCCTGGTGCTGCCAAGGGAATTCCTCCTGGATGACGCCCTGGAGAGGGGGAAATGAAACCATTTCGGTTTTCCCCCCTCACCTTCCGTTCCTCCAGCCCCACACTCCCCTCCCTGCACGTCTCACA
>VZSR01003801.1:4919666-4930823 GCA_013398615.1 Brachypodius melanocephalos | reverse complement strand
GTGCCGGGGCAGCCCCGAGCAGCTCAGGGCTGCGGGAGAGGAGGGGCAGCGCTGGTGGCCGGGGGGGACATCCAAGGAGGGACATCCACCCGAGCTGGGGCTGGCACAGCACAGCCCCACCCCAGAGCTCCAGGGCTTCCAGAACCCTCTGCTCACCCCAGATCCAGCCCGGGGGCAGGAGCTGAGCTCAGGGAGCCTCAGCTGAGGAGGAAATCAGCCTGCTCCAGCCTTCCCTGCACGCTCCTGAGGCTGGGTTGGGGATGGAGGCAGCCAGAGCCTCCTCTCCTGAGAGCGATCTGCTCACCCAGGCACGGAACATCCTCATTTCAGCTTTGCTCAGGGCCTCGGCGCTGGAACAAGGGATCAATCTTCATTTGGCTGCCCGGTTTGTCCAGCTGGATGGCAGCAGCTGGCACAGCAGGGCTTGGATCCATCAGTGCCAGCAGGAAATGTCATTAGCACTGGCACTGTGGAGGCTGCAGGGGAGACAGGTTTAATATTTAATTCCAGACCTGGCCTGGTGGCAGCTCCTCGGAGCTGCTTTCTCACCCCACCGCGGGGCTCCAGCAGGAAAAAAATTCGGTGGAATCCCAAATCCCACCTCCCCCAGAGCTCAGCGCTTATTTTTTTTGTTTTTCACCAAACAGGAGCGAGCCAGGCACGGTTCCTGGGCACTGTCAGGAGGACTCTGGGAGCCAAATTCGCGTCAGCTCCCTGAGAAAGGAGGACGGGAAATTGGCTCAGTGACAACGGCGTGCGCTCAGCTCCTCTGGGGCTGCCGCCGCTGTACCTGTTCCACCTTCCCAGCAGGGGAAAACAAAACGAAGGTGTTCTATGCACATCCCAGCTCTGCCTGATGGGATTTAACGTCGGGTGAGACAGGAGAATGTCTGGGATGGAGGAGCCTCTCTGTCCCACCAAGCCTTGGCAAACAAAAAAGGGAAATCGGCAGTCACTGTCCCGCGGGGTGCCCTCCTCCCTGTCTGGCACTCCCTCCCCGGCTGGCCCGGAGTGTTTATCCCCCTCTCAGGCCGGGTGTGAACCGCTAATCGCTGTTGTCACCCTCCAGGCTGGCACCCTCGGCTCCCCTGGATGGAAGTGGCGGTGCCCGGTGTGAGGTGTGACCCTGCCCTGTCACCCTGGGCGGTGACAGCCGGCCCTGGGCCCCTCAGCAGCTTCACCTGAGCTTTTCTCTGCCGTTTTTGTGGCTGTCCCATCCCTGCAAGTGTTCCAGGCCGGGCTGGACGGGGTTTGGAGCAGCCTGGGATAACGGGTGACATCCCCTGGCCGTGGGCCCCTCTCAGAGGCATCGAGAGCAGCAGGACCTCCCCACATTATTGCTCCATCCGCGACCAAAAAAAAAATCCCTTTAAAGAGGAGCCAAGAGCCGCAGTTGGCGTCTGGAGGCAGCACCCACACCAGGCCTGGGTGCTCTGTGTCCTTGGGAGACGCTCTCCCTGCTCCTGAGCAGCTCAATCCCACCGGGATCTGCCTTTGGAGCATCCCCGAGGGACGCCAAGGAGTGACAGCAATTCCCGGTGTCCCCAGGCTGTCCCTTCCCTCCTCCTGTCGCCGCGTTCCCGGGATGAAAGACGTCCCGGGGACAGGAGAAGTGTTATAAACAAATAAATAAAACCTCAGCGCCGGGAGGGAAGGGAAGGGGAGGGGAAGGGGAGGGGAAGGGGCTCCCGGGGAACGAGGCAGCCTCGTAAAAGGATGACGCAGGCGGCCAGAGCCGTGGAAGGATGCCAGGGGATCTGGAAAACAGGTTCTGGGATTAAAACCCACCCTCCTGCCAGCTCCTTCTGACGCGGGCAGGAGCAGGGGGTGAAGGGGCTCTGCCTCGGGGGTCCCCCAACCGCTGGAGCATCCCCAAAACCCCGCAGCGCTGCCCAGAGCCGTTCCCGGTGTTCCTCCCGGCTGGGCTGCAGGAGAGAGGAAAATCCCTTGGGAGGGCAGTGGAACACAGCCCTGCCCCACAGAGGGGCACAAAGAGGGTTAATCCCGAGCTGGAAAAATCCCTGAACTCCCTCGGGGAAAGGAGAGGGAGGAATCCTCATTTCTGTATCAGGAAAAGGAGAGGGATCCTCATTTCTGTGTCTGGAAAAGGAAAAAGATCATGATATCTGTGTCAAAAAAAAGGGAGAGGGATCCTCATTTCTGTGTGAGGAAAAGGAGAGGGAGGAATCCTCATTTCCGTGTCAGGAAAAGGAATCCTGATTTCTGTGTCTGGAAAAGGAGAGGAATCCTCATTTCTGTGTCTGGAAAAGGAGAGGGATCCTCATTTCCGTGTCAGGAAAAGGAATCCTCATTTCTGTGTCTGGAAAAGGAGAATAATCCTCATTTCTGTGTCTGCGCCGTCCTTTTCCCAGCCCCGCCGCCGCCGAGGTGCGAAGCCCCGGGAGCCGATTGAACCTGGGAACAATGAGGAGGAGGAGGATGATTCCCACTTCCTTCCCACCATTGTCTCCCGGAGCAGGGATGGGGAAATCTCCCCTCAAGTGCCTCCATGGGAGGTTTTCTCTTTACGAGGCTGCCGCTTTTGTTTTGTTGGAATATCTGGAACTGGGGAAGGGGCAGGGAGGATGTGAGGAGCTGCTGATTCCAGCCGGGATCCTCTCTCAGCCCGCACCTGCAGGACTCTGTGTGCACAAACCCGCTGTGCCCGGCCCCAGAACTGACAGGAAAATGGCATTTTCTAGGATTTTTTTAGAAAGAGAAGAAGACAGGCAGGGGAATTGTCAGGGCATCTTCGGAGGTTTGTCCTCTGGGGTTTTTGACGGGGCTGTGCCTTCCTCATTTCCGTGTGAGGAAAAGGAGAGGGATCCCCATTTCTGTGTCTGGAAAAGGAGAGGGAACCCTCATTTCTGTGTCTGGAAAAGGAATCCTCATTTCTGTGTCTGGAATCCTCATTTCTGTATCAGGAAAAGGAGAGGAATCCTCATTTCTGTGTCAGGAAAAGGAATCCTCATTTCTGTGTTTAGAATCCTCATTTCTGTGTTTAGAATCCTCATTTCTGTGCCTGCACTGTCCCAGCTCTGCAGGGCCGGGGATTTTCCTTGTCCTGGATGCCTCAGCGGCAGGATTGGATCCCAATAAAGATCGGGGTGAATTCCCAGCTCTTCCCCGGGGCTGGAGCAGAGGCTGCGGGCTCTGCCACCACCGGGCCGAAGGGTGGGGCGCTTCTTCACGGGTGTTTAACGAGGGCATGAAACCGCAGCGCTCAGCCGTGGCCAGAGCAGTCCGGGAGCCTTTGGGGAGCAATTTTTTGCCGAGAAAAGGCGGCTCCAGGGAGGACCCGCTTGATAAATTAACTTTGGCAATGCTCGCCGGCCGTGTCATGCCAATAAGGCAATCGAGAGTGAAAAAAGAGCCGGGCTGGAAAGGTGGGCGAGAGAGGGAAGAATTGACAGAGACAGGGCAGGGGAAGGAGCGGTGATCCCTCCGTCCATCAGGATGACACCGCTCCGGGAGTTAAGGAAAGCTGACAGCCCCTCCCCAAAAAAATGAAGTCTCTCGCAGCAGCGGTGCCTCAGAAGTGCTCCAAATGTTGGGGCCGAGCGCCAGGCAGAGCTGCAGAACCACTCGAGTTTGCTCCGTGTTCCAAATCACAGCCAGCCGGGGCAGGCGGCTCTTTGGAAAGCTCTCCCGGGGTGTTTATTGCAGGAACCAGCTGCCCTGGCTGCTGACAGCCGAATTGCACAGCGCTGCTGCATCCAGCGGGGGCCCCCGGAACGCCCTCCCCGAGCCAGCAGCAGCAGATCCTGCTGGGATTTCACCCAGGGCTTGGGGGGAAAGCCTGGCAGCTCCGGGTGTGAGGCTGCAGCCAGCCCCTGCAGCCCTGCAGAGCGCTCTCACTCCCGGAAAACTCCGTGCTGATGAGGGCTGGGAGCTGCCAAATCCCCGGTGCCAGAGAGAGAGAGAGAGAGCACAGCCGGGAATAATTAAACAGGAGAGGCCAGGCCGGGTCCTTTTCGTGCAGCTCTGTGCCCCTGGCAGGGCTGAGGGAAGGATTTTCCTCAGTTTTTTCTGTTTAAACAGCAGAAATTCCCCCCGTGCCCCATCCCAAGGTAACACATGGAGGGGCCGTGGGATGGATTGACAGGAGAATCGGTGTGGAGCCACCCAGGAGGGGATTTCAGTGCCAAGCCCGGGCTGTTTGCAGGCGCACAAAGGCCGGGGTGGCTGCGGGCAGGGGGTCAGCGGGGTGGGTCCCTCACCCGGGCTGAGTCACTTCCCTTCTATCTCATCTCCCAGTGGGAAAAAAAGGGATCGATAAGCGCAGGTGTGTTTGTGAGGTTTAACTCCAGAGCAGCCAGCAGGGACAGGGACTGCTGGGCTGGACCTGCTTTCATCTGCCAGGGATTTGCTGGAGAGCCCTGAAGGTGGGAAAACACCTCCAGGGCCACCCAGTGCCTGTGGGACGGCAGAATCGGTGACTCAGTGGCCTGGCTGGGACACAGGGATGTGTCCCCGGGTGTTTTCTCTCTCTCTGAGCAGCCTAGGCTGGGCTGTGTGAGCCAGAGCTGCAGCAAACCCCTGCTCCCACAGAGCTGAGCTTGTCCCAGTGCCTCCAGAGCCTCCAGCACTGGGAGAAACTGGGCCTGGGAGCCTTCCCTGCCCCTTCCCTTTGCTGGGAAGGGGAATTACCCAGGGCTCGGCAGTGCCAGGGAGGTGGTAGACAGGGAGGTGACCAAGGGACAGCGTGGCACAGCCCCCAGAGCCCACCCAGGACACCCTGACTTTGGGGACAGGAACCCAGCCTGTGCCATGGACACTGTGACCCAGGGACAGGTGCCCAGCCTGTGCCATGGACACTGTGACCCCAGGGACAGGTGCCCAGCTCATCCCACGGACACTGTGACCCCAGGGACAGGTGCCCAGCTCATCCCACGGACACTGTGACCCCAGGGACAGGTGCCCAGCCTGTCCCATGGACACTGTGACCCCAGGGACAGGTGCCCAGCTCATCCCATGGACACTGTGACCCCGGGGACATGTGCCCAGCCTGTGCCACGGCACAGGACACTGTGACCCTGGGGACAAGGCCAGCAGTTGTTCCCACAGCCGGGGTTGCTGCACACCTGCCAGGAACAGCCTCTGCTCACCTGGCAGCGTGACAGGGGCTGAAATCCAGCTCTGCCCTTGCAGGGAATCGAGGAGCAGCCCCCAGGCCTGTCCTGGCAGGGCACCAGGAGCTCTGAGCCCTCCTCTGCCTCCTGGGGTAACAAAAGTGCAGCCCCAAACCCATCCCATGTCCCACCTCAGAAATGTCCTGGGATCTCTGATCCCTCCTCAACCATTCGGGATAACTGAGCCCTGCCTTGGCAAGGAACCAGGTTCTCTGCTCCCTCCTCTGTTATTTGGGATAACTGAGGTGCAGCCCCCAGCCCACCCCACACCCCGTCCCATCCCAAACCCCATCCCAGGAAGGCTCTGGGGTCTCTGATCCCCCCCTGCCCCTCGGGATAACTGAGGCACAGCCCCAAACCCATTCCATGCCCCTCGGGATAAGCCAGGCACAGCCCCAAACCCACCCCACACCCCGTCCCATCCCAAACTCCATCCCAGGAAGGCTCTGGGATCTCTAATCCCCCTCTGCTCCTTAGGATAAGCGAGGCACAGCCCCAAACCCACCCCACACCCCATGCCATCCCTAACTCCATCCCAGGGGAGGCTCTGGGATTTCTCCTCCCTCCTCAGCGACTTGGGAGTCCCTCTCCCCCCTCGGCAGGGCCCTGCCGGTGTCTGCCTGCCCGACCGGAGCTGTCATTATCAGCTCCATAAATCTCTGGCTCTGGGTTTTTATTGAATCCCTGCCCGAGGGGGGGAACAGCGATCCTGCAAAGGTTGAGGAGAGCAGAGCTTTCCCACGCCTCAGCCGCGGCTCTCGCACACATTCCGGGCCTGCCAGCGCTCCGCAAATGTTTGGACAGCCTTGAACAAATAACACACCTTGAAAGAGGCCAGCCTGGGTTTTTTTTCCTCACCCTCCCGGCGCTTTTCCAGCCCCCCCTGTGTGTGTGTGTCCGTGCGTGTGCTCGCCCTGTGCGTGCCTGTTTATTTTATCCTCCTCTCCCCCCTTTTTTCTGGCCGCTCTCCAGCTGCGAGGGTTGTGTTTTTTTGGTTTTTTCTTTTTTTTGAAAGAGGGGAGGAATTCTGGCCTCAGCCTCGCAGGGAGCGTGCAGAGAGGGAGGAGAGGTTTTTGACTTTTTTTCTCTTTTCTTTTCTTTTTCTTTTTCTTTTTTTTTTCTTTTTTTGGCCAGGTTTCCCTCGGGCAGGTAGGGCAGGGGATTTTTTTGTGCTCAGCCCGTGCCAGGCTGCACTGGGCACCTCTGCACTGCCAAGGTTTTTTCCCAGCCCAGCCTGGTGAGAGGTTCCAGCGGCTGGGTTTGGCTCCTGGCACGCTCCCTGAGACGCACAGCTCCTCTAATTAACGCTTCCTTCATTAGCCGCGCTGATGGGGCCTGACCCTGACCCCAAAGGAGCTCCCCCAGGGCACTCAGAGCTCAGCTGGGGCTGGAGCTGCTCCATCCCGAGGGGATCCTGGGCTCCAGAAATTTCCTGGAGGAGTGGGATGAGCTCAGATTTTGGGAGATTTTTAGGAGGGGGCAGCCCCCAGTGTGCTCTGGGGGGTCACTGCACATTCTGCTCCTCCCCTGCCTGTCTGAGGATACGCCAAGGAAGCGCCGTTGCATCCAGCCAAAACACTGCTGCAATTGAGAAAAAAAAAAAAAAAAGGAAGATAATTAATGTTTAAGTCCATCGCCAATGTGGAAGTGATCAGCTTTGTACAGAACCAAAATACGATTAACAGCAATTCGATCGAAATACAATTAACAGTGATTCTTAATTACACGGCATCTGTCTTTGGTAGTACAAGAATACGTTCTGGAATATATGTTAGAATAGAATATATTTATATATATTATAGAATAGAATTAATAGAATATATACAATAATATATTATGTATTATTATAATATATATAATATATAATAATGTATATAATAATACACTAGAATATATATTCTAGATTCTATAGAATTTAAACTATCTAGAATGGACAGATTTCTTGATGAATCCTTGACTTAATCCATTATTAGCTGATCATACTTTTTACTATTTACAGTACATTTTCATACTTTATTTTAGTTTGGCAGGTTGTGGGGTTTTTTGGGGGGTTTTTTTTTGGTTGGTTGGTTGGTTGGTTTTTTGATTTTTTGGGGTTTTTTTGGGGTTTTTTTGCAAGGATGACATTTAATCTCTTTAAGGACTGTAGGTGTCGGGAATGGTGCCATTCACCAGAAGAACAGAGAAATATTTCACGCAGGACTTCGTTAAAGGCAAAACTGAGAGGGGAAAAAAAAAGAAAAAAAAAAAGGAAAAAAAATGGATCAACATGGGAAGCAGCTCCGGCAGCTGGGCCGAGGAGGAAGAAAAACACGGATGTGACAGCACATCCAGCTGAGCACGGCTCCGCCGGGGAGCCCTTCCCGAGCCTTCCTGTGCAAAAAAAATTCCAAGATTTCCCCGCAGCCGGCTGCCACGGGGAATCCAGCTGGGAGCCCGGGATTAATCCCAGCCCGTGGCAGGCGGCAGAACAGGTCCGGGATGGGCCCCAGCTGCCTCTGCTTCCCTGTTTTTCCGCCGGGATGGGATGGGATGGAGCCTGGAGTGTTCCACGGGCACAGCAGGAACGTGTTTGTGGGGCAGGAGGGGAGCTCGGGGAGGGTTAATGGGCCGGGGGGGTGTAAAACACCCGCAGCTCCTAAAATTCCCCCGGAACTCGCTTCCTGTCGCCGCTTTGCCGAACGCTGAGAGGCTTTGGGCTTTAAAAAAAAAAAAAAATTAAAAAAAAAAGTCTGGAGAGAATCCAGAAGGGAGCTTTGTGCCTGCTCCATCCCGGCTGTCAGCGCATCGTTAAAGGCCAGGCAGAGCCCTCGTGTTCCCCACACGCCCAGCCCCGAGTGACAAACCCTGCCGGAGGAAACGAGTGACAATGGCTGCGACGTGTCCCTGCTCCTCGGGGGGTGACAGGCACGGCGACACGCCTGGCAGCGAGGGGACAGTGCCAGCAGAGAGGGAAGGGAGCTGGGGAGGGGAAGGTGGGGAATTCATCGGCGTCGATGTGGCCAGGGTGGAAAAGGGCAGCTTGCTGTGAGCCCCAGTTTGGGCTGTGGGTGCCCAGTTCGGGCTCTGTGTTCCCCAGTTTGAGTTTTGTGTTCCCCAGTTTGGGTTCTGGGTGTCCCAGTTTGGGCTGTGGGTGCCCAGTTTGGGTTCTGTGTTCCCCAGTTCGGGCTCTGTGTGCCCCAGTTTGGGTTCTGGGTGTCCCAGTCTGGGTTTTGTGTGTGCTCCCTGTCTTCCTGGGTTAATCCTTCCTTCCTCAGCTCTCAGGTTGCGTTTTGGTGCTGGTGCTGAGTGGAATTTGGGTTCCTGCTGGAATTTGGGTTCTTTCCTTCTGAGCCTGGGCTTTGAGCATCCCCAAAACCACGCTGGGCCTCGGAACATCCCAGAACCCATCCTGGGATTTTGGAACATCCCAAAAACCCACCCTGGGCTTCGGAACATCCCCAAAACCACCCTGGGCTTTGGAGCATCCCCAAAACCACCCTGGGCCTTAGAACATCCCAAAACCAACCCTGAGCTTTGGAATATCCCAGAACCCAGTCCAGGCTGAACCCTGCACGGTTCAGGCGAGGTCTTGGGCTGCTTCACTGCCGCAGCCACCCCCTTAAAAAAAAAAAAAAAAAAAAAAAAAAAGCCCCGGGAACCTGTCATTTACCACTGGAGGCAGCCAAAAATCGCCTGCTCGCTTTCAAGCCTTAAATTATCTGCTAGCAAAGCGCGGAGCCGCAGGATGGGTGGCCTCCCTTTTTTCCTGGAGAAAAGCTGTGAAAACCCGCGCCGGGAAAAGCAAACAAATAAACACGACCCGGAGTGGGGTGTCAGCGCCTCCCTCCCCATCCCAGCACCGCCTGGCTCACCCCCAGAGCCCTAAAAAACAAACCCAGCCCCGACAGCCACCGATGGGAGAAACCCCCCTTGCGATTAAGAATCCGAAACGTTTTAAACAAAAGGGGCGAAAGCAATCAGCGCGAGGTAATTAAAACGGATTTAAATGAGGCCGAAGGAAAAAAAAAAAAAAAAATATCGTCGGAGCAAAACGCTGGGAAGCCATCCAGGGTGGATAACCATGGGAAAATTTGTGTGCTGGGCTGGAGTATTAAATATTCCTGGGCTCTTCTGCAAATTTTGGAGGAGCTCGGGGCTGTCTGCAGGCAATTAAAGCTCACCGGGGGAGGGCAGGGTTACTGCACACCCTCCGAGGGGGCTGCGCGGGGACGGGGGAAGTGATTCATCCCAGTTTGGGGGGATTTATCCCAGTTTGGGGTTATTTATCCCGGTTTGGGGCGATTCATCCCAATTTGGGGTGACTTATCCCAGTGTGGGGTGATTTATCCCAATTTGGAGTGATTTATCCCGGTTTGGGGTGATTTATCCTAGTTTGTGGTGATTTTTCCCAGGTTGGCGTGATCTGTCCCGGTTTGTGGAGATTTATTCCGGTTTGGGGCAATTTATCCCAGTTTCGGGTGACTTATCCCAGTTTGGGGTGACTTATCCTAGTTCGGGGTGATTTATCCTGGTTCAGGTGATTTATCCCCTTTTTGGGGTGCTTTATCCCAGCTTGTGGTGATTTACCCCAGTTTGGAGTGATTTATTCCCTTTTTTGGGGTACTTTATCCCTTTTTTGGGGCACTTTATCCCTTTTTGTGGTGCTTTTTCCTGGTGCAGGTGCTTCATCCCAGCTCGGGGTGTTTTTCCCGGTCCTGGCCCGGGTGGAGCAGCCCCGGTGCCGCCGTTTTGTTTTCCCAGGCGGGCCGGGGGATGGTGCCACGTGCAGGGAGGGTTTTTTTGGCTCCCCCGGCAGCCGCCGCCGTGCGAGTTCTTTTCCCTCCCGGCTTTGTTTATTTTTAGCACCTCGGTTTCCATCGGGAATGACAAATTTGGCACCTGCGCTCGGATGTGGCCGGGACAGGACAGGAGCAGCTCACAACAATAAAAACCTGACCAGGCTGTGGCTGCTTCTTCCTCTTCCTCTCCCCCTCGGTGAGGTCTGACCCCGGCATGGCCCCAGGGACACGGGAACTGCTGCCCTGTCCTTAGGAGGAGTGGGAAATCGTGGAATGGTTTGGGTTGGGATGGTGGGAATGGGTTGGAATGGTTGGAGTGGACTAGGATGGTTGGAATGGGTTGGGATGGGTTGGGATGGTTGGAATGGGTTGGAATGGGTTGGAATGGTTGGAATGGGTTGGGATGGGTTGGGATGGTTGGGATGGGTTTGGATGGTTGGAGTGGACTGGGATGGTTGGAATGGGTTGGGATGGGTTGGGATGGTTGGAATGGTTGGAATTGTGTTTTTCCAGCCCCTTCCATGAGCAGGGGGCACCTTCCACCGTGCCAATGTCCAACCTGGCCCTGAACACTTCCAGGGATCCACATTTCCTCTGGAAAACCCATTCCCTTCCTTTGCCAACAACAACAACCAGGTACAAGTGAAGGCAGGGATGTTTCACTTGTCCTTGGGAGAGAGAGAGAGAGAAAAAAAAAATTAAATAAAAATAAAAGAGATCTGTCTCGTGGCCATATTTTAAAAGCAAACTCACCGCTGGAAAATGAATCGGATTTCTGGGGTAGCGCATCCGCCCCAATGGCTCAGGCTCGGAAAATGAAAAGAGGGATAGAAAAGGATAAAAAAATAAACCCCAAGGCTTCCCTTTTCCCACGGGACAGCACTGAGGCAGAGCCTGCGGAGCGCTGCCTGCCAAGGTTCCCTGACTCCGGATTCCTCGGGTTTCACTTCCTCCGGGAGCCCGGCCCTGCCCCGGCCCAGCTGCTGCTGCCCTGAAGGCAATTTGGTTAATTGGTTGTCACTTTTATTTCAGTGAAAAGGGAGACCGGGCAGGGTCCTGGCGCTGTGGGCAAGGGGGGATCAGGGGGTCTCTCATCAATCACCGGGGGCTGAGGCCGTGTGTTCTCAGTGCTGGGCCAGCCCAGCCCTATGGAATTTCAGTTCCCCATTCCTGGAGGGACACGCAGATCCGGATCTCCCTGCCTTGGGCACGATTTCCATCCGGCTCTTTGAGGAACCAGCCTT
>VZSR01003801.1:4905769-4915967 GCA_013398615.1 Brachypodius melanocephalos | reverse complement strand
ATCCATCTACCCACCCACCGTCACCGGTTAGTCTGCTCCGTTCTCCCCGCTCCGTTCCACCGTAGTCCCGGCCATGCCCGCCGACACGGGCATGGAGAAACCGACCGCCTCGCCCATCGCCGGCGCGCCCGCCAGCGCCAGCCACACGCCGGACAAGCCGCGGAGCGCCAGCGAGCACCGGAAGGTAAATGGAGGAGGAGGAGGAGGAGGGTGCCGGTCGGGGCGCAGCAGCGGTGGCGGCGGAGCTGGATGGCGGCAAGCCCGCGGCCGTGCTGAGGTCGGTGATGGTCGGGGGATGATGATGATGGGGTGCGCTGTTTGGGGGGGGGTCCCGGTGATGTGCGGGGGGCGCTGACCCGCTCCGCTCTCCCCCGCAGTCGTCCAAGCCCATCATGGAGAAGCGGCGCCGGGCGCGGATCAATGAGAGCCTAGGGCAGCTCAAGACGCTCATCCTGGACGCGCTCAAGAAGGACGTAAGTGGGGCTGCGGGGACACCGGGGACACCGGGGCATGTCCGGCCGCGGGCAGCCCTGACCCAGCCGCTCTTGTCCCGCAGAGCTCGCGGCACTCCAAGCTGGAGAAGGCGGACATCCTGGAGATGACCGTCAAGCACCTGCGGAACCTGCAGCGGGCGCAGATGACCGGTGAGTGCCAGCCCCGGGGGCACCGGGATCCGAGATCCGGACCGGGGACCGGGAGCGGGGTCTGCACCGGGCGCTGAGAATAAGGGATCGGGGACAGAGGACAGGGATCCGGACCCAAGGCAGGGCACCGGGAACCGGACTCTGGACCAGTGACTGGGGATTGTGAGGAGGAGAGAACGGGAGCTGGCGACAGGAGACGGGGACGGTGCTCCGAACCCGGAACCTGGCTCCGAACCGGGGGCTGGGGACCGGGAACCGGGATTAAGGGCATAGGACCGGCGAACCGGTCTCTAGACCCGGGGTTAGGGACCGGGAACTGGGCTCCAGACACACCCGGGATTAGGGACAGAGGACCGGGGAACCGGGCTCCACATCCGGGCTTGGGCACAGAGGACAGGGTACCGAGGCCGGTACTCCAGACCTGCCACTCACCTACCGCCCCCTCCTCTCCCCCCCAGCCGCTCTCAGCGCCGACCCCACCGTCCTCGGCAAGTACCGGGCCGGCTTCAACGAGTGCATGAACGAGGTGACCCGGTTCCTGTCCACCTGCGAAGGGGTCAACACCGACGTGCGCACTCGGCTCCTGAGCCACCTCTCGGCGTGCCTGGGCCAGATCGTGGCCATGAACTACCCCCCGCCGCCTCCGCCGCCCTCCCAGCCCGCACATCTGGCACAGCAGCAGCAGCCGCTGCACGTCCAGCTGCCCCCGGCCGCAGCTGGAGCCGTGCCCGTGCCCTGCAAGCTCAACCCCGCCGAAGCTCTGTCCCCAAAAGTCTACGGCGGCTTCCAGCTGGTGCCGGCCACCACCGACGGCCAGTTCGCCTTCCTCATCCCCAACCCGGCCTTCCCTCCCAGCTCCGGACCGGTTATTCCTCTCTATGCCAACGCCAACGTGCCGGTGTCGGCGGGCGGAGGCTCGGGGAACGCGGCCGCCACCCCCGCGGCATCGCCGGTGCAAGGCTTGACATCATTTGGGGGCAGCATCGGGCCGGCGTCGCAGGCCGGGAGCCCCGTTGGAGAGCGCAGTGAATCCGTCTGGAGACCCTGGTGACTTCCTTCGGGTCATTCCCCGTCTCCAAAACAACAACAACAACAAAAAAACAACAAAAAAACCACAACCTCTCGTCGGCTCCGTTGTATGGAGCCCCCCTGTTATTTTTTTTTTTTTTTTTTTTTTAAAGCAAATTTAAGCAGAAAGGAAGAAAAGGACCTCGCTGTGAACGTGCTATTTATTATTCTCAGAGGTTTGGGATCTCGACTTGTATTTTTACTCCTTTAAAATGCCTTTATTTGAGATACTTTTTTAAAAGAAACGAACGCAAACAAACAAAGAAAAAAAAAAAGAGAGAAAAATAAATGAGAAATAGTTTTGTAACAAATATTCAAAAAAAAGTTATAATGCCAAAGTTGTTTGTATCCCGTTGGTCTGTGGGTGTGTGCGTGCCTGTGTCGAAGACTTCCAAAAACGAAAAGAGAAAAAAAAATGCAGGTGTTTCAATAAAGGAACTCTTTGAAATAGATTTTTTTTCCCCCTCACCTTTTCATTTTGTTTGAGAGCAGGCAAGGACGAGCTCATCCTCTGTGTGCAAAAAAAAAAAAAAAAAAAAATTATAAAACTGGACTTTCTGGCCTTATTTAAGGATAATTAGAAGGGATTTGGGTAAGAAATTGGGGGAGAAAGCGATGGGGCTGAGCCGGGGGGGGTTTAAACATCTGAGTTTTGCAGTCAGAAGAAGGATTCCTATAAAAATCTGCTGCTGGAAGCTGAGGAAACGCCTCCTACCTGCTCCCCAAACCCGGCTGCTCCCCGGGGTGGGGGTGGGCTGCCCGCAAGTTCCTGCCGGGCCCACAAAAGCGGCGAGCGAGTCTGTGCCCATTGTCAGGAGGGTAATTAGGAGGTAGAAAGGGTCTCATCGAGTATGCAGCGGGCTCTTTGGCAACTTGGGAGCCCTATTGAAGCGCCTGGGAACTCGGAGCTGAGGGTTAATATGTGGCTTTTTTTTTTTTTTTTTTTTTTTTTTTCTTTTTTTTCCGCCGCGCTCTCATTGACAGGGGCCAGATAGACTCTGATACTCAATGCTGTTGTAAATTCAATTGCCCGGCCTCACAATGCCCACCTCATAAAAGAGAATAACTCGGGGTTGTGGCTTTTTCTTTGCCGCCGAGCAGGGGCGGGGGGGCCAGGACTGAGGAAAAGACAGTTTTGCCACCCATTCTGCCTCAACCCCGGCACTTGAATCGCGGCCAAGTGGAAGCAATCGCGGCCTCTCGCACACGGAGAATGAACCGCTTCCAATTGTCACCAATTAATAAGGGCCGCGGCGCGGGGAAAAGATCATTAACGGGGAATGCTCGGGGTGGAAGGCGAAGCTTTGTGTGCAAAGCTCCAAATTCGCGAGGTGGGGCTGTCCTGGAATCTGCGGGTGGAGCGCCAGGAGATGGGGTGGGAGTGCCAGAGGCAGCTCCCGGCTCGGCTGGGGGGCTGTGCGATCCTGGTTCCCCTGATTCCCCCTTCCCGGGACCCTGGGGATTGTCCTGGTGGGTGGGCAGGGGTGGGTGAGCCCAGTGGGAGCAGCAGCGTTCCCCAGCTCAGAGAAGGAGCTGATATTTGCAGGGCATCCAGTGCCACAAACCCAGGCATCTTTCTATTATATATATATATAGATAGATATATAGATAGATAGATATTAAAAAAAATTTATATTTTATTTTTTATCTGTTTAATATTTTTATTTTTTATTTTTATCTTTTTATTTTTAATATTTTTAAAAATATTTTTATTTTTTATCTTTTTTAAAAATATATTTTTATCATTTTTTATCCCTTCTTTTTTTTTTTTTTTTTTCCAAACCAGAAACGCAATTCCATCCTCCGAGCTCCGCTCCCATTAACAGCCAGGCTGCAGCTCCTGTGAGAGCAGGCCCTGTGGCTGTGTGTGTGTGTGTGCGCAGTGCTGGGGGTATAAAAAGCAGATTATCGGCTCCTGAAGGCTTTTTACAGCTTCCTGATGGCTCAGGCGCGGCTCGATAAAAAAAGGAGCACAGGCTGCTCGGAGCCTGGTACCGATCCAGTCCGGCAATTCCTGCGCACCGCGGCGCGGCCAATCGATCAGTCTGAGAGCCCTTCCATCACCCCGGCGAGAAGGAGGGATCCATCTGAATCAGGAGGGTTCCCAGGAGGTTTTGTTATGCAATCACAGACATAAAATCATGTTACAGCAATCCTCCTCCATCCCCCGCAGCCCTTCCCCTCCCCTGGTGTCTGCGGGAGGCTCGGCAGCAGCAGATGAAAGCCCTGCCTGTCGCCTGCCTGCAACCAAATCCCTCCCCGGGGCAGCCCCGCGTCCCCCGGGCCGGCTCTGAGCCCCGAGATCCCTCAAATTCCCTTTATGGCCGGGGCTGAGCGCGGCTCGATCCCTGCCGGGGGCTCTGGAGCGATGGCAGCGCTGCCAACGCGGCGCTCCCCGCGCGGGGGAGGCGATGCCAGAGGCGGCTCCCGGCTCGGCTGGGGGGCTGTGGGATCCTGATTCCCCTGATTCCCCCTTCTAGGACCCTGGGGATCGTCCTGGTGGGTGGGTGAGCCCGGTGGGAGCAGCAGTGTTCGCCAGTTCAGAGAACGAGCTGATATTTGCAGAGCTTCCAGTGCCACAAACCCATATTTTTAGTATTTTTTATAATTTTTAAAAAAATTTTTTTTTAGACTAAGAATGCAATTCCATCCTCCAAGGTCTGCTCCGCCTCTGGATGAGAGCCTGGAAATGCCAACACGGCGTCACCTCAGAGCCCCCAGAGAACCCCAAACCCATTCTTCAATTTTTTATCTTGAATAAAAATACGCTAGAAATACAATTTACGCTAGAAATACAATTCCATCCTTCCAGGTCTGCTCCCTCTCTGGATGAGAGCCTGAAAATGCCAACACGGCGCCACCTCAGAGCCCCCAGAGACCCCCCCGGGCCAAGGTGAGCCCCCACCTCTGCCCACCTGCCCTGCTCGTGGCCTCGGGGATTGAGCAGCGGGATTGTGCTGCTGGAATCGCCCCAGAAATCCCAAATCCTGCCGAAGGATATCGCTGCCGTGAGCTCAGGGGGTGCCCGGCTCTGTTCCACCCCTGGGCTGGACTCAGACCATCAATTCACCCCTCCCAGCTTATTCCCAGGTAATTCCCGGGTTATTCCCAGATCATTCCCAGGTAATTCCCGGGTTATTTCCAGGTTATTCCAAGGTTATTCCCCTACACCAGCAGCCTCTCCAAAAGTCTCCGGAGCGCCGCCGCTTTTCCCGAGGGTTGGAAATTCGCCTTTATCCCTTTAAAGGTGCGGGAGGGGGGGAAGAGCAAAGTGCGCGGCTCCCCAGAGGTGAAAGTCCAAAGGGATGGGAGCGATAAAGGCTCAGGAACTCCCGGGAACCCTGGAAAGGTCGGGGTGTGGTGAGGGAAGGAGAGCTGGGAGGGGAGAAAAGCCGAAATTCCTCCTCGTCCCACCCGAGCCGGAGCAGCTGCGCCTCGTTCCATGGGAAAGGATGTGGGGAGAGGTGTTAACGAGCCGCTTCCAGCCCAGCGGAGCCGGGGATGGAGTTCCAGGCACAAAAAACCCGCTGGAATGTTCGGCAGGGGCTCAGCTGGGGCTGCCACAGAGCCCTGACCCCGCGGGCATCCCGAGGAATCCCGTCCGGAGCCAGGAAAGGCTCCCCCAAGGCTGCGGGCAGGAACCAAAGCCCTTCCCAGCTCCAGGGCCTGTGGAAAAGGAGGAGTGAAAAAGGAAAAACCACCTGGAAAAGCGCCGGAGGTTCTGGATGACACATTTTCCTTTCCTGCATCCTGGGCCTGCCCAGGTCACCAGGAGAAAAGGGAAAATTATCTGGAAAAGCACTGGAGCTTCTGGATGAGAATTTTTCCTTTTCCAGCTCCTGGGCCTCACCAGGTCACTTGGGGAAAAGGGAGAAACACTTGGAAAATCACTGCAGGCTCTGGATGAGCCTTTCCCCCTCCCATCTCCTGTCCTTTGGATTCTGCTCCCAAGTTTCCCACCGAGCAGAGGTTGGCAGTGGAGCTTCGAGGCTCCTTTCAACCCGGCCCATTCCATGATCCTGTGACACTTTCTGGGATTTTCCTCCTGCCTCTCACGGCTGCCTCCTCACCCTGTGCCTCCAGCAGCCACATTCCCATTCCTGCTGCCTCTCCATCCCTGCTCCCCTGCCCTGCCCGGGAGGGGATGGGCAGGAGAGGCTGGAAAACGGGGGGGGGGGCCAAAGTCATCCCTCATTTCCCACATCGTTTCCCACATTTCCCACGTTATTTCCCACATTATCTCCCACATTATTTGGGAATAGGGCTGGGGGGCTCTGGAGCTGTGTCCTTGATATTCCCTGAGTGGGATGGAGGCACCCCCGAGCTTTTGGGCAATCCCAGAGCAGCCCCGGCCCTTTGGATGGCGCATCCCGGAGAAGGAGGAGGAGGAGGAGCGGGAGCCCGACTCAATGGGCGCGGGCAGCTCTGCTCGGGCTGTTAAGCTGATTAATTGCGATGAAGTTCCTGCCGAGCCTCGGCGCGTTCTTTGGGGTCAGGGTCAGCGCACGGAGACGCTCAATCAGCTCTCCGCGTTTAGCCCCTCTCAGGCAGGGCTGGAATGCGGCCCTTTCAAAGCCGGATTCCTGCCCTATCTCCCTCTCCCATTCCCAGGAGCTGTGGGGATATGGCCAGAAAATCCTGCAGGCATCGCTGGAATTGGCTGCCCGTGTCCATGTCCTGGGAATTCCAGCCTCTCCTCCCACAGAGGAGAAGAGGAAAAATCCTCAATTTGTGCCAGAAAGGTCCTGTCCCCCCTGGATTTAGAGCTGTCAGGATATTGCCAGAAAATCCTGCAGGAATTGCTGGAATTGGCTGCCCGTGTCCATCCCTCTGGGCATTCCAGCCTCCCCTCCTGGAGAGGAGGAACAATCCTCCAGCTGGATGTTTAGGTTGGATATCAGGGGGAAAATCCCTGGGAGGACGATCAAGCACTGGATCAGATTGCTCAGGGCAGTGGTGGGATCCCCACCCCCGAGATTGCTCCAAAAACATCTGGATGTGACATCTGGGGACAAAGTGTGTCTCTCCCGTTGGCCTGGCAGTGCTGGGTTGATAGTGGGATGTGCTGAATTCCTTTTCCAGCTTTAGTGATCCCGTGGTGACCCAGAATCCCAGGTGGAATTCCTGAGCTGTGCTCCAGCCCTGGGGCCGAGAGGAGCGGGAGCAGCAGCTCCAGGGAATTTTGTGCTCTCCATGGAGCCGCCCCAAGGGAGCAGCGCCTCCGGCACCGGGAAACCCAACCCCACACCACCGACCCCCCTCAGGTGAGGTTTGCACGGCCAGAGGCAGCGGGAAAGGAAAGAAAATGTGAAAATCAGCTGGCAGGGTGATGCTGGAAAAGCGGAGCGGGGAGGAAGGGTGGCTGTCACCCTGTCCCAGGACAGGGACAGATGTTTGGTGTGGAGAACAAATCCCCCCCTCCAGCTGCAGCGTTCCTCTGGGGAAGGTGCAGGAGGTTATGACGAGGTTACCTCGAATTGTTTGGGATTTTTTTTTTTTCAGTTTTTCCATCAGTTCCAGAGCCTCGGGATAAATCCCGGCTCTGCTGCAGCACAGAGGGCAGCTCTGAGAGCTTTGAGAGCTCCTCCTTTGTGCAGATTGTCAGCCAGGAGTTCGTAATTCCAACAAACAGGGACCCCCTCCCTCCCTGCTGCAGCCCCCGGGAGCAGCACAGGATGTTCCTTCCCCGAAAAAGAATGGAATTATTCCCGGTTAATATTCCATCAATTATTCCCTGCCGTGGCCCGGGGCCAGCACCTGCATTTCCAGCATCCCCAGATGGATCAAAAGTGCAACTCGAGCCCACTGCAGAGCTGCAGGAGCGATTTGGGAACCTCCCAGAGCTCGGGAAAGCTGCCTGGAACGGGGGTGTTCCCCCCAAAAAAACCCCCACCCTTTCCCAAAAGTTCAAGGCAACAAAAATTCCACATTTTCCTGGGGATGTGGCTCTGCCCCCTCGCATCTGGATCATTTCCCCCCTCCACATCTGGATCCAGGTGTTGCCCCGCAACAATTTTCCTTCTCCCAGGCAAATGTTTGTCAACAGCCTCGTTTCCGGAGGGGAGGGAAGATCCCAAAAATCCACAAAAACCGAGCGGAGCAGACGGAAAAGAGCCCCGAGAATCCTCAGCAAAGGCAGCTCGGGGCAGCCCAGAGTGGTTTTTGGCAGCGTTTGGGCGCGAAACCACCGACAAATCCCGAGCTCAGGGGCTCTGCTGGGATTCCCTGGAGCTCCAGGGGCAGGGGAGGGAATTCTGGGCTGTCGGGGGTGGGATGGGGGGAAGGCAAAACCTTCCCCAGACACCAAAATCCATCGGCGGCAGCGCGGGATGAATTTAACTCCGGTTCTGGGAGCAGCCCCCGGTTTGGGGTTTGCTCATTAAAGCTGTTTACACACCCAGGGACCCCAAACATGAAGAAAAATCAAGGTCTGGGGTCTCTGGGTGTGGGAACAGCTTTGATCACCCAGGGAAAGTTCCCAGCTTAACTCTGGAAAGATAAAACGGGATCAGTTGGGAGAGGGAGGCTCATAGCAGGACCCTGGGTTGGTGTAACTCGGTTTAAACCCTGTCCCCTCACAGGAGGCCAAAAAATGACACCAAAACCCCCCCTTGCTCTTTGGGAATCCTGAAACAAAGCCCTGATCCAGCGGGATGAGCGGTGTGATCACGGGATTTTTCGTGGAGCAGTGGAATCAAGCCACAGGGACGCTGATTTAATCAGAATATTGGCGTTTTTCACCCTTCCTGCTCCTGGTGTTCCCAGGTGGGAAATGGGCAAAACTGAACCCCTGGGGTCTGTAGGATCCCCTTTTATCCTCCAGCATCCCAGGATCCGGGGGAAAAGAAGGGAGAAGGAGGAACAAATCCAGGTGCTGAGCAAAGCTGGGTGCTCCTGGTGGCACCCACAGAAATCAGCCCGAATTTTTTAGCATATATTGGTTTTTTTGAGCAGCTTTTCACCCTCTAAATCCAGCTGGGAATTATTTTTCTTTCGATGTTGAGCATGGAAATCTCAATTTTTTTGGGGGGGAGGGGAGCACGAGGCAGCGCTGCACCCAAGGCTGGGAGAGGCCACAGAGTGTTTTATTTTTTATATTTTACCTCCAAACAGGCCCAGACACATCCACTGCTGGTTATTTTTAGTGGGGAGCCAAAGGGCAGCGACCTGGCCGTGCGGAGGGGGAATTTGGGATGCCTTGGAGCAGCTCCACAGGGGGAAGCTGGAAGGACAAGGTCAGTGCAGGAAGGAGACCCACAAACATCCTTCGGGAGATTCTCCTTCTTTTCTCCCATTTCTTTTCTTCTTTCCCGTTGTTTTTCCTCTTTTTCCCCGTTGCTTTTCTTCCCTCTTTACCATTGTTTTCCTTTTTTCTTTCCCACTGCTTTTCTTCTTTCTTTCCCGTTGCTTTTCTTCCTTTTCTCCCATTGCTTTTCTTCCTCCTTTACCATTGTTTTCCTCTTTCTTTCCCATGGTTTTTCCTCTTTCTTTCCAATTGTTTTTCTTCTTTCTTTGCCATTGCTTTCCCTCTTTTTCCCATTGCTTTTCTTCCTTTCTTTCCCATTGCTTTTCTTCCTTTCTTTCCCATTGCTTTTCCTTTCTTTCCCATTGCTTTTCCTTTCTTTCCCATTGTTTCCCCCTTTCTTTCCCATTGCTTTTCCCCTTTCTTTCCCACGGCTTTTCTTCCTTTCCTTCCCATTGCTTTTCCTCTTTCCCACCGCTGATAAAATCCCTGCTTTCAGAACCACGGAACCCTGGAACACCCCGAGCTGGATCATCGATTTTCCTCCCATTCTCTCCTTCCCGCCTCAAATCCCCTCCGAGGAAGGATCCGGACAGGGATGGAAATTCCTTTTTTTTTTTTTTTCCACTCAGAATTCCTTGGACCCAAATCCCACCCACCTCCACCCCCTCACCCTGTCAGATCCCATCTCCCAGCCGGGCAGGGACGCGCAGGAAGGGCCGGGGAGCGATTTGCTGCAGCCAGCTCATAATAAATGGATGCTGGAAATCTCCCGGTGCTGACCTGTCAGGCCGGGCTGGGCTGACACATCCCGAGATAACAAACGCGGGGCTGTCAATCGGAGCAGCGCCCGGCGTGACAGCTCTGCATAACAACAGCTCTGACTGACAGCTGCAGGCACTGCGGAGCGGCAGCACGGCTCGGCTCCAGCCCCACAAAGCCTTTGCGAGGTTTGAAAACCCGGGGGAAAACCAGGAGAGGTTTTGGGCAGAGCACCTGGAGGTGGGGATCCCTGTTGGGGACGTTCTGGGGTTGTTTTGTGGGACGTGCTGGTGGAAGTCCCGAATTTTGGGGGTTCTTGGGGTCGCAGCAGGCAGATCTGGGACCACAGAGGGTCCTCACATCCCTCACCCCGCCAGGAGCTGCCTCCCAAATTCACTGCTCAGCCCCAGGGCTGGCCGGTCCCCAAAAACTGAGCAGCCACCTCTGTCCCTCTGTGTGTCCTGGCCCTGCTCCTCTGTCC
>VZSR01003801.1:4823520-4836115 GCA_013398615.1 Brachypodius melanocephalos | reverse complement strand
TGCTGGATCCCACTGACCCCGAGGGTGACCCCAACATCTGAGCACCTCCTCTGCCTCCTGCTGCTGCCCCGGGCCAGCTTCCCGAAGAGATCCTGGGGTTAAAATATCCTGGGCATAAAGCTTCCCAAAGAGAACTTGGAATTAAAATATCCTGGGCATAAAGCTTCCTAAAGAGATCCTGGAATTAAAACATCCTGGAATTAGAGCATCCCAAAGAGATCCTGGAATTGAAATATCCTGGAGTCAGAGCATCCCAAAGAGATCCTGGGATTAAAATATCTGGAATCAGAGCATCTCAAGCAGACCCTGGAATTAAAATATCCTGGAATCGGAGCATTCCAAACAGCTCCTGGAGTTAAAACATCCTGGAATTAAAGCATCCCAAACATCCTGGAATTATAATATCCTGGAATCAGAGCATCCCAAACAGCTCCTGGAATTAGAGCATCCCAAACAGCTCCTGGAATTAAAACATCCCAAACAGATCCCAGAATTAAAACATCCTGGAACTGCAGCATCCCAAACAGCTCCTGGAACTGCAGCATCCCAAACAGATCCTGGAATTAAAATATCCTGGAATTAAAGCATCCTGGAATCAGAGCATCCCAAAGAGCTCCTGAAATTAAAATATCCTGGAATTAAAGCATCCTGCCAGGCACCAATCCGGAGGGGAGAGCCAGTGCCGGGAGCTCCGGGTTTTTGGGGCACACAACAGGATTGGAGCCTCCAGGAGCTCCTGGTTTTAGCTGGGAAGTGGCAGGAGCTCCGGGGGAGCTGTAGGATCTGGGAGGGCTTGAAGGAATTTGGGCTCCTGGGTGTGCTGGAAGGTTTGGGATGGTGGGGATCGCTTCCTTTCCATGCTGAAAGGGACAAATCCAGCTGGGACCGTGTCCTAGAGCAGTCTAAAGGGACAAATCCAGCTGGAACTCTGTCCTAAACCATTCCCATGGGATATGGAGATGGCAGAAAGGAAGATCCCAATTCTTGCTGTTGTTTTTTTCTCTTGTCAGCCTGTGCCCCAGGGCACCTGGATCTTTTTTTGGGACCTGTCCTGCTCCAGAGGGGAGCTCCTCGGGGTGGGGACAGCGACTCCCAGCTGCTCCAGCCTCGGTGCCCCCAAAGGAAGATTTGGGGGGCGCTCAGGGAAGGAGCAGAGCCTGGGAAACACCGATTTGGGGGCAGGGAGTGACTCCCCGCTCCCTTTTCCCTTTCCCAGACCCCTGCAAGAGCGTCCCGAGCGATCCGAGCCGCGTGTGCCGGGTGAACCCGCGGAGCCGGCGGGCGGAGCTGCTGCCCCGGCCCGAGGGCTGTCCCCCGGGGGGGGACCCGGTCTGCGGGGACGACGGCGTCACCTACGACAGCGAGTGCGCCATGGGGCGCTCCGGGGCCATCCGGGGGCTGGACATCCAGAAGGTGCGCTCGGGGCAGTGCCAGCAGCAGGGTGAGTGTCCCCACAGCCCCCTCGGGCGGGTTAATTTTTATTATTATTATTAATATTATTTTAAATTTTTTTTTTTACTTAAATATATTGGCGTGTTGAAGGAAGTTCTCATTCTCAAAAACGGCTTCGTACGGGAATTTGCAAATTGCTGCTGAAGGGAAACGGCAGGCTGGTTTTTTACCCTATTCCTGCAATTTGTAAATTTTCTTAATTGCAATACGTTATAATCGTTCCTTGGCCTATCAGCTTTTACCACGTAATGCCATAAATGCCTTAAAGCCAATCATCTAAAATAACCCCTGGTAGTTCCTACTACAATGCACCTTTCATAGTTTTATTTCTCCAAAGTATCCGGTCTTATTTGCAAACCCATCCTTTAAAACATATTTATAATTCCATTTCTTTCCCAGCAACGTCTGTCCTACTCCGTAACATTTCTAAGTCACCATTTCTTATCTCAAAGTTTACGCACAGACGTTGTGTGAGCAGCATTTCCTATCTCAAAGTTTACACAGAGACACGTATTGTATAAACCTTCTGTCAGGCTTTAAAAATTCCTCAATTTAACTCATTTCCCGCCCTCCTCCTCTCCGGGAGCTCTCCGGGCAGAGGGAGCATCGCCTCACCCCGCCTGGAATTAAAACATCCTGGGTGTTGTGGAGGGCGATGAGAGATCTCTACAGTCCAGGGCAGCTCTTGAGACACGAGGTTTATTGCACAGGTCGTGGGTACAAGCTGCCAGCCCCAGATAAAAGCCTGCCCAAAAAGACAGCTGAGTTCCTGTTCCAGTACATTACACCTCTCTCTGTGCCGAACATTCTAATTTACACTAATTTACACCACCCAACCAGAATGAGACACAAATCCTACAGAATTTACCTACAGCCTATAAGAATTACTACATGACCACACTGTGTTACATTTTAAACCCTAAAGACCACTTTCTAAAAAGGGTTTTTAAACCCTAAAAACCCTTTTTTTTCCCTTCCCTGCCACACTGGCAGGGCCCCTCCAACCTTTGGACCTTTGGCGTCCCCTTATTTCGATCAAGAGAGATTCTCCTCCGGCTGGTTCAACCATTGTCTTCTCCAGCTGTTCAGGAACTACCTGCCTTGGCATCTTAGATACCCAAACTGCCTTTCATTTCTACTTATAGTTTTCATATCCTCAAAAGTCTTTCTCCAAGCAGTCACACTTAACGAGGTTTTCCCGTTTCGCCTTCCCCAAACGCGCCGGCGAACCGAACCCTTCGTGGCAGACAAGTGCAAGGAGGAGTGCAAGTTCAACGCCGTGTGCCTGAACCGCCGCGGGGCCGCCCGCTGCTCCTGCGACCGCGTCACCTGCGACGGAGCCTTCCGGCCCCTGTGCGGCCGCGACAGCCGCACCTACGGCAGCGACTGCGAGCGCCGCAGGGCAGAGTGCCGCCAGCAGCAGCACATCCCCGTCAAACACAGCGGGCCCTGCGGTAAGGACCGCGCCCGCCGCCCCCCGGGCACCGCGGGGGATGGATGCTGCACGGCCCCGGGCGGGTGGTGGTGATGGAATTGTCCCACAGGGGTGGTGGTGATGGAATTGTCCCACAGGGGTGGTGGTCTCATGGGGATGGTGGTGCTCAAATTGTCCCACGGGGATGGCGGTCCCCAAATTGTCCCGTGGGGATGGTGGTCCCCAAGTTGTCCCACGGGGATGGTGGTTAAATTGTCCCACAGGGGTGGTGGTCCCCAAATTGTCCTGCAGGGATGCTGTCCTGTGGGGATGCTGGTCCCCAAACTGTCCCCGGGGATGATGGTCCCCAAATTGTTCTGTGGGGATGGTGATCCTCAAATTGTCCTGTGACAATGTAAGTCCCCAAATTGTCCCACAGGGATGCTGGTCCCCCTCCATCCCACAGAGATTCTGGTCCCTGCTGTCCCACAGGGATCCTGGTCCTCAAATCACCCCACAGGAATACTGGTCCCATGGGGATGCTGGTCCCTCTCACCCCACAGAGATTCTGGTCTCTCCTGTCCCATGGGGATGCCGATCCCCCCACCCACCCTTGGCCCTTCCCAGCCCTCTCCAGGCAGGGTGGGACGCTGGGAAGCTGCAAATGGATTCCCACTGAGCCAGCCAGCCTGGAACATCCCTGGTTCCATGTTCGTGTCCGTGCTGTCTCTGTCTGACGTGTCACACGGGGGGGACGCTCGTCTGTGTGTGACCCACGTGTCTGTGACGTCCTGCTGGTTTCTCTCACGTTCCCGTCCATCCATGCCACATCCATTGCTCCTCCCGGGGTAGTGCCAGTCTCCAAACCCCCTTTCCATGCTCTCCCTTCCATGCCTGCCTGCTTCTCCCAGTTCCAGGCGCTCTCCTCCATCCCTCCGTGCTCTCCCTGGAGCTCTCACCGTGTCTTTGTCTCGTCTCTAGGAGAAGCTCCCCACTGGACCTTTCTCAGGAGGATGGGATAGGATGGGGCTTTGCATCCTTAGGAATTTCCAGTTTTAAGATTTTTTCTCTCCCCTCCAAGGAAGTGGAGGAGGTTAAAGCAGCCGCTGCTTTGGATGAGTTTCAAGTTGTTCCTTTCAGCTCAGTTTGGTTTTTTTTCCCCACCCCTGGAACTGCGTTGTGTTCTTTTAATGATGTTTGATCAGGTATCAGCTGGGTCGAGCCCTCCTGAAGGGTTTGGGAATCAGAACCCCGCATTGGGGATGGGTTTCGTTGGCTCTGTGCTCCTGCTGGAGGCTTTCGGGGCTGCCAGACCCAGCTGCTGGAGAGGAATTTGTCAGGCTCCCAAAATCCCACTCGGAATAATCACAGCTGTTATTTTTAACATCCATTTCTCCGTGTTCCTGGTGGGGGCAATGTCTGGGAGTCAACTCCCCAAGTTTTCCCTCTGATCCCTGGGTGGGGAGGGATTTTTTTGCCGCTCTGGCTCCCTGGGCTCTCTTCAAACCCTCCTGGAGAGGAGAAAAGTTCCCAAATTCCTGGGATGAGCAGGGAATTCCCGCTGCTCCTGAGCATCAGCCGTGCATGGTTTCCACCCTGTTCCGTGGCACAGGGCCAGGAGCAGCAGGATGTGCTCCTGGTGCACCTGCCATCCCTCCCTCCATCTCCCTCTCCTCTATTCCAGCCCCCTCCCAACTCCCCTCCCTCCAGACCAGCTCACATCTGCTCCAGGAGCTGGGATAGCAGTGAAAAAACGGGAGAACAAATCAAAACCAGGGCTCTGTCTGCCAAAACCTGGCACTGCAGAGCGCCTGTGACAGCTCCAGGCACTCCTGGAGGTGTGAGCAGATTTTTTTTTTTTTTTTAATGGGAAGGAAAAGGAAAAGCTCTGAGCTCAGGAGCTCATCCATGCAGGAATGCGGAGGATGCAGGAGCCGGGGAAGGGCAGGGGATGGGAGGGGCTCAGCAGCGTTTAACCCCTCACAGGCACCTGCCTGACAAACCCCGAGCTCTCTGCTGCCTTTTCCAGCAGCCAGGCCGGGGGGGCAGAGCCGAACAGAACCATCCAAGCCTTGTTTGGAATCCTTTTGGGCGCTGCAGCTGAGGAGGAAGGGATGGGGCGAGGAGGGAAGGGAGGAAAGAAGGAAGGAAGGAAGGAAAGAAGGAAGGAAGGTGGGAAGGTGTCTGTAGTTGTCTTCTCCTCTCTCTGCTCTCCTCTCTTTCTCTCTCTCTCTCTCTCTCTGTTTGGTCTGTGTCTTGTGTTTTCACAGTGTTGCCTGTGTGGAGGAAGGAATTCTGTCCTGGCCACCACCCTCCTGCTCCCTGCCCGGACATCTCTGCTGGCAGCTGGCCTCTGCCCCTCAGGGCCTCTCCTGGCCTCCTCTCAGTGCTCCCACCTCTCTCTAGTTTGGCCTGAGAGCCCCCCCAGGACGGAGAGGTTCCCCCGGGCTTTGTCCCACCCCTGGCCCCAAACTCTTCCTGCCGGAATGGGAATTGCCGGGCTCTTGTGTGCGGTGCTGGCCGTGCCTTCGAGGCAGAGGAGAGAGGGAGCAGAGGTGGGTGCTGGGAGCCCCCCCTGCTCCTCGGCCAGCCCCTCCCTGGCCTGCTGCATCCCTCTGCGCTGCTCCCGGTCGATTTTCCTGCTCCCTCTGCTCCCAACTAACTCCCCCTGGCTTCCCCACCTCGTCCTTTCCCGGGGCTGTGGCGTTTGTCCCTGTGCTGTCCCAGCTGTGTGTCCTGCTTGTCCCGGGGCTGGCAGCTCCACAGGGATCCCAGCTCCCTCTCCCAGGCTGGAGGAGCTGGCTGTGCTCAGAAATGCCTTTTCCCTGGGAATATTTCCCTGTGGAGCAATGCTGGGTGTCCCAGGCATGGATTGATGGGTTTGGTGCCTCTTCCTTGGGAATATTTCCCTGTGGAGCAATGCTGGGTGTCCCAGGCATGGATTGATGGGTTCAGCGCCCCTTCCCTGGGAATATTTCCCTGCTGGGCTGGCAGGAGGGAAATGTTTTCCCTGGATGTTCTCAGAATTTGGGATTCCCACACCCCTGGGCTTGGTGAGGCGTGTGTTCAGAACCGTGGAATGCTCTGGGTTGGAGGGATCCTTGAATTCTCATCCAGTTCTTTCCTTCATACCCAGGAAAATCATTCCCAGTGGGAATTCCCTCGTGGAAGCTGCGTGTGTGGTTATGGGACAAAACAAGGGAAACAAAATGGGGGCAGCACCCCAGGGTGCAATTCCTGCTCCTTGGGGAGCGCTCAGAGCCGCAGGGACATCGGGGACAGAGCTGGAGCTGTGTCCTTGTGCCTGAACTGTCCCCCTGTCCCTGTTCCTTGGCAGACCCTCAGCTCTGGGCTGTGAGTTTGTAGGTGCTTCCCAGAGGGGCAGATCCCAATCCAGGTGTTCCCAGGCATTCCCAGGCAATCCAGGTGTTCCCAGGCCTTTCCTGGCTGCTGGCACAGTGCTCCAGCCTGGCTGCTGCTCTGCTGAGGTGTCACCAAGGTGTCACCAGGGTGCTGCTGGCAGGGGAGGTGCCCAGGCCGCTCCAAGGGACCTTTCCCGGCTCCGTGCTGTGTCTGCTGTCGCGCTGTCTGTCCCTGCCTGTGTCCGTGTGTCCTGTGTCCGTGTCACTGTCCGGCACACGTGGAACCCGCGGTGTCCCCTCCCCGTGTCACTGGGCAGTGCTGGCTCTGTCCCCAGCAGCACGGTCACTCCTCCCTCAGCTCCTGGCTGCTGTGGGGGGAGATTCCTGCAGGGAATTCTTGGATGGGAGCTGGGATGAGCCCCTGGGATGTCCCTGCCAGGAGGGAGAGGGACACGGCCTGTGCTGTGTGCTGGCACTTGTCACCTCCCCCGGGGGTGGCATTGTGGGTCCAGAGGAGGGAATCCCACTGTGGATCCAGAGGGAATCCCACTGTGGATCCAGAGGAGGGAATCCCACTGTGGATCCAGAGGAGGGAATCCCACTGTGGGTCCAGAGGAGGGAATCCCACTGTGGATCCAGAGGAGGGAATCCCACCGTGGGTCCAGAGGAGGGAATCCCACTGTGAGTCCAGAGGGAATCCCGCTGTGGGTCCAGAGGGAATCCCACTGTGGATCCAGAGGGAATCCCACTGTGGATCCAGAGGGAATCACACAAGTATTTATTCAGCTCACTACCCAAATCATAAACGGTTACGAACAAAATTAATTTTTTTTAAAACCCCCCCGTATTAAATAAAATCCCGTTAAACACGGTAACATTCCTCCCTTGTGGGAGCTCTGGGTGCTGAGAATTTTGGATTCGGACTTGGAATCGCTGCATTTGACCTGAGACCTTAAATAAGTCTTAAAAAAAAAATGAATGACAGCACTGGGATCACGGGGATGTGGTTTGGGTGGCATTGTGTGATCCCACAGGGTGAAAAATTCAGATTTGGGGTTTTGGTGTGTGCTGAAATGTGGGAGCTGATTTTGGGTGTGGATTACACACAAAATCCTTTTTTTGTGCCTTTTTTTACTCCTCCTTCCTCACGAATCTGGGTGGTTTTCTGTAACCGGGTGAAGGAGGTTCGCACTGCGGGTTTGGGGTGATCACAATTGGATTAGGAGCATAAATAACACAAATTTCAACTGTTTATTGGATTAGGAGCATAAACAACACAAATTTCA
Organism: Brachypodius melanocephalos; assembly: GCA_013398615.1. Taxonomy (NCBI): domain Eukaryota; kingdom Metazoa; phylum Chordata; class Aves; order Passeriformes; family Pycnonotidae; genus Brachypodius; species Brachypodius melanocephalos. The sequence continues at coordinate 4,828,601 of VZSR01003801.1, read as the reverse complement.
ACTGTTTATTGGATTAGGAGCATAAATAACACAAATTTCAACTGTTTATTGGATAATTGGGGCTTAAAGAGCCCTGAACAGGCACCAGTTTAGCTCAATTTCTCTGCTCGTTAGGGAGAGCTCACATCTCGTGAGTTTGTAATGGATAATGACAAAAAATTCAGAGTGAGACCCCAAAAACAATGCTTAATTCACCCTGACCTCAGAGCAAGAAAGAATTCCAACGCTCACAACTAAAAAAAATGGAAAAAACCACATAAATCAATGATAATGTAACAAAAATATCCTGGCCCCTGCACAGACTTCATTCACCCTGACCTCAGAGCAAGAGAGAGCTGGGAATTCCAACGCTCACTAACAGTAATTATAAAAAAACCCAAGAAACCATGTAAATTAGCAATAAAATAATGAAACCTCCCTCTCCCTTAGCACAGAACTTATTCACCCTGACCTTAGAGCAAGAAAGAGCTGGGAATTCCAACGCTCACTAACAAAAAACAATTTAAAAAAAAAAAAAAGCCACATAAATTAGCAACAAAATAACAAAACTACCCTGTTCCTTGCACAGACCTGGGCACGCCCAGCCCCTGCCTGAGCGTGGAGTGCTCCTTCGGCGCCAGCTGCGTGGTGAAGAACCAGGAGGCCGTGTGCGAGTGCCAGCAGCAGTGCCAGGGCCGCTACGACCCCGTGTGCGGCACCGACCTGCGCACCTACGGCAACGCCTGCGAGCTGCACGCCATGGGCTGCCTGCTGCAGAGGCACATCGGCATCAGGCACAAGGGGCCCTGTGGTGAGGGAGGGGATTGGGGGGTGCCTGTGTCCCCAAAAGGGACATTGGTGTCATTAAAAGGGGTCCTGTGGTGAGGGAGGGGGTTGGGGTGCCTGTGTCCCCAAAAGGGACATTGGTGTCAAGGAGAAGGAGCCCTGTGTTGAGGGACAGGATCAGGGGGTGGTTGTGTTTCCAAAAAGGACATTGATGCCATGCACAAGGGGATTTGTGGTAAGGGAGGGGATTGTGGTGGTGGTGGCTGTGTCATCAAAAAGGACGATGGTGTCAAGGACAAGGGACCCTCCAGAGCAGGACAAAAACCTCCAGGGCAGGATAAAAACCTCCAGAGCGGGATAAAAACCTCCAGAGCGGGATAAAAACCTCCAGGACAGGATAAAAACCTCCAGGGTGGGATAAAAACCTCCAGAGCGGGATAAAAACCTCCAGGACAGGATAAAAACCTCCAGGGCGGGATAAAAACCTCCAGAGCGGGATAAAAACCTCCAGGACGGGATAAAAACCTCCAGGACAGGATAAAAACCTCCAGAGCAGGATAAAAACCTCCAGGGCAGGATAAAAACCTCCAGAGCAGGATAAAAACCTCCAGGACGGGATAAAAACCTCCAGGCCAACAGCAGGAACCCGAGCAGGGGGTCGGTGCCTCCTCCTCCCCCATGCCAAGGCGGCAGCTGCTGCCTGGAAGAGAAAAGCAGGAAAAAGCACCTCGGAGCCAAATTCCCGGCGCAGGGAGCAGCAGGGAGAGGAGGGAGGTGTCGGGAGGAGAGGATGAACCAGGAGCCCCCAGGAGTCAGGGGATGTGTTGGCTGCTGCCTCCTGAAAGGAGGGAGAGCGAATTATTTTTTTTTTAACAAAATCGAGGTTTTCTGATGTTCTGCCTCGCATCCAGTGAAATGATGGGAGCTGGAGGTGGAATTCCCCCTTCCCACCGCGTCCTGCTGTGGGAATCTGCTGCCTCCCTGCCCCTGCAGCCTGGGGAGGATTTACTGCTCCCCGTAATTCCTCTCTCTCACCTCTTTGGCTCGAGCAGCCACGGTGACAGTCACAGTGACATTTCAGCCCCTTTTCTCCTGGCCCTGATGGATTTTGGGAGGAGTTCTTGCCTTTCCTCCTCCCAGCCTCTCCCTGCTCCTGCATCCCCTCCTGGCACCATGCTGCTGCTGCAGCGAGCTTTTATTTCTGCATTATTTGGGGTTTAAACCTTTTATTTCTGCATTATTTGGGTTTAGAGCTTTTATTTCTGCATTATTTGGGTTTAGAGCTGTGCTGGGAGGTTTGGGATGGGATTTTGGGAGGGAATTCCTCGCTGGGAGGGTGGGGAGGTTGTCCAGAGAAGCTGTGGCTGCCTCATCCCTGGAAGTGTCTGGGTTGGAGAGCAGAAAATTGCCAGAAAAACCCTTTTTCTGACCCAGAGACGGGGCTCCTGAGAAGCGTTTTAAAGAACTTTGATCCCATTTTCAGTCTCACAAGAAGGATGAGACGGTGCAGATATTAAAATTCACATCATCACAATCAGAAGCCAAACCATTTCCTAATTACATTAGAAGCAATTTTTGCTTGTAATAAAATAAGCAAAACATTCTGAGTGTTACAATAACAGATAATAATGTCATCTATTCTATATATATCGATTATTATACATATAATTATTATAATACATAATTATATATTATATATATTATACGTATTATAGATATATTATACATCTATATTATATATTATATATAATATATTATATATATTATATAAAATATATAATATAATATATAAATATACAATATATTATAATAGATATAATATATAGTCTATATTATTCTATAGAATATATATTGTATATAGAATAGAACATACTATATTATGTGTCTATATTATATATTATATTTATTGTGCATATATGCATTATATTATCACGACACATATGATATTTTCTATTTTTTATATCTTCTATTCTATATATTAATTATAATTAATAATATTTAACATTATACGTTCCATAATATGTATTGTATATGTGATAAGAGGGTTTTGGCCTACCAGCCAAAATTTTTTGAGCGATTTTTTTTGGCCCATCAGCTTTTCCCCCCACGCTGCTGACTCTTCCAAGAGCTTGCAAACACACGTGAGCGTCCTGCCAGCTTTGGGGGATCCTCCCCAAACGGGCTCCCCGCAGGAGCCGCGCCCCAAAAACGAGCGTGAACTCCAACACAGAACCAACCCCGCCACCCCTGGGAGCCGCCAGCTCCTCCCGGATGGTTTGAATCCCGATTTTCCCTTTTCCCCCTGCCCAGACCGCTGCGGGAAGTGCCAGTTCGGTGCCATCTGCGAGGCGGAGAGCGGGCGCTGCGTGTGCCCCACCGAGTGCGTGCCCTCGGCTCAGCCCGTCTGCGGCACCGACGGCAACACCTACGGCAGCGAGTGCGAGCTGCACGTCCGAGCCTGCACCCAGCAGAAGGACATCCAGGTGGCCTCCCAGGGACCCTGCAGTGAGTGTCGCCTTTGTCCCCTCCCCGTGTCACCCGCAGGGGATTCGGTGGGTTTGGGGTTTTTTTTTTTTTGAGCGATCTTCCCTTTTTTTTTTTTTTTTTTTTTAAATAATTGGGTATTTTGAGGCTTCCCAGCGGCTTTGTAGCCCCAGCTGGGTTTGGGTTTTGTGGAAGCGCCTCCCCCCTGTGTCATTAAAGAAATTGGATTAATGTCCGTGGGGCTGAGTCAGGAATTAGGGTAGAAATGTGTTAACAGCCAGCAGCAGCGCTGAGAGCAGAGGCTCTGTTTGATCCTTTCCCTCCCCTCCATCCCCTGGGGTCCGTTCCTCTTTGTTCCTGCCTTTCCCCAGCCCGCGGAGCTGTCTGGGCTAATTTCTTAATGAATTAAAAGCCCTGCTCGGCTTCTTCATTAAGAGAAAAGCTGCGACGATGATTGGAGCACCATTAAAAAAAACCAAACCCTGTCCAGCTGGGGCTGGGTGTGCTGGGGTGAGATTCTCCATAAATCTGAAAAAAAAAGGATGAGCGAGGGTGGGTGGGTGACACCCAGCAAAAAAACGATTCAATAGGATTTTTTCCAACCCCCAGAAAAACCCAAAATGCTCCGATTTCACACCCATTAAACAAAGAATAACGTGACAGAGAAAAGCTCTGTGACAAAACTGCTGGCCACCGGTGTGGGCGTGATTTTCTAGGTCTTGGGGGATTTTTTGGCCTGCCAGGCAGCTGCTGGACTTCTCCCAAGAGAAAAAAAAGCTCACAAGAGGAGTTGTTCTCAAAACGATCTCAGCAAAGACCCGTCGGTTTCTCAGAGCAATTCCTCAAATGCTGTGATGGTTAAAATTCCCACCTATCCCACGGGTTGGATTCCCCTGGACAGAAAACCGGCAAAAACACCACCTGCGGGAATTGTTTGGAGAAAGACTGATGGTTGTGGATAGAAAACCAGCAGAAATTGCAGAAATTGGAGAAAAACTGATGGTTGTGGATAGAAAACCAGCAGAAATTGCAGAAATTGGAGAAAAACTGATGGTTGTGCACAGAAAACCAGCAAAAATTGCAGAAATTGTTTTGAGAAAAACTGATGGTCATGGATAGAAAACCAGTAGAAATTGCAGAAATTTGAGAAACTGATGGTTGTGGGTAGAAAACCAGCAGAAATTGCAGAAATTTGAGAAAAACTGATGGTTGTGGATAGAAAACCAACAAAAACTTGCTGAAATTGTTTTGACAAAAATTGATGGTTACGGACAGAAAACCAACAGAAACGCAAAAATTGCTTCGAGAAACTGATGGTTGTGGGTAGAAAACAGCAAAACACCACTTGCAGAAATTGTTTTGAGAAAAACTGACGGTTGTGGACAGAAAACCAGCAGAAACTGCAGAAATCTGAGAAACCGATGTTGCTTGCCCAGATTGTTTCGAGAACTTTTCATTTTCCTCTCGGCAAAACATCAGCAGCTGCCTGACGGGCAAAAAAAAAAAAACTCCAAAAATGTCGAAAAACCGCGACGTGACTGAGCCGTGTCCCCTCCGCGTGCCCCAGGGTCGTGCGGCAGCTCGCTGTGCTCCTTTGGCGGCCGCTGCCAGGACGGGCGGTGCGTGTGCCCGCGGTGCCAGCGCCAGCGCCCGGCCCCCGTCTGCGGCACCGACGGCGTCACCTACGGCAGCCCCTGCCAGCTGCGCGTGGCGTCGTGCCAGCTGCAGAGGAGCATCCAGGTGGCCAGGACGGGACCCTGCGAGGACGGTAGGGCGGGCTCGGCTTCGGGTCCTTCGCGGATTTTGGGGGTTGGGGGGGGAAAGGGAGGGGG
>VZSR01003801.1:4782069-4794158 GCA_013398615.1 Brachypodius melanocephalos | reverse complement strand
ATATACAATATACAATATATAATTATCAGGAAAATCAAAACCGGAATTATTTATCAGAAAAGCCAAAATTAGAATAATTTATCAGAAATGCCCAAACTGGAATTATTTATAAGGACAACTAAAAAACTGGAATTATTTATCAGGAAAATCAAAACTGGAATGATTTATCAGGAATGTCCAAACTGGAATGATTTATTTATCAGGACTGCCAGGCCGTGCCGGCCCCGCTCCTGCAGCTGAATTGACGCTGATAAGAGGCAGGCTGCTGATGAAAAATGTCAATATTTCCTTTTAATCATGGGGGAAAATGTCAATATTTGAAGGCAAGTGATCCCAGGGAAAGGGGATCCTGCAGGAATTCCCTGATTGGAGCAGCCGGGACCGGCCCCAGCCTCAAAGGTTCCGTCTCCGGGGGTTGAAATTCTCTCTTTTTTAACGTTTTCTTGCTGAATTTATGGAACAAAATTCATCCAGAATGGAGCAGGATGGAAAACGAAGGGTTTGAATTCCCTCTCTTGATTCTCTTCCTGAATTTCTTTAGGAAAATTCACCCAGCAAAGGGATAAGATGGAAAATGAAGGCTCTGAATTCTATTTCTTCATTTTCTCTCTCAATTTATTTGGGAAAATTCCTCCAGCAAGGAGCAGGATGGAAAATGAAGGCTCTGAATTCCATTTTTTAAATTTTTTTTCCTCAATTTATTTAGGAAAATTCATCTGGCAATCAGCTTGAATTCACTTTCTTCATTTTCTTTCTCAATTTCTTGAGGAAAATTCACCCAGCAAGGAGCAGGATGGAAAATGAAGGCTCTGAATTCCAAATTTTCTTTTTTTTTTTTCCTCTATTTACGAAATTTCATCCAGCAAAGGGATAGGATGGAAAACGAAGGCTTTAAATTCCCTTTTCTTCCTCTTCTTCCTCAATTTCTTTAGGAAAAGAGCCACAGGAATGCTGAGAGTTCCTGCTTTTGCTCAAGGTCACGGCGTTTGTCCCAGGTTTTTTTTTCTCCATCTCTCTTGAGCGTTCCAAGCTAATTCATGAAAAAAAAATTAAAAAAAAAAAACTTTTTAAAATTTTTTTTTTTTTTTTTTAAATTAAGAAAAAAACTTTCCAAAAAAAAAAAAAAATCAGTTCAGAACGTGGATTTTTCCCCACAGGGAATGGCTCAAATCACTGAAATCCAGTGACAATCCCCCCAATTTCTGCTCCCAATCCTTCGGGATCCACCCAATCCCAAGCGGGCTCATGGGATAAAAATAACCCCGAACCTCCCTCTGGGGTCGGATCCATCCTCAGGATCCTGGAGAAGGAGGGAGGAGCTCTCCCAGTCTGCCCCAGGCTGGGAATCATTCCCAGCTGGAATTCCCAGTGGGAAAAACCCACCTTGGGAACAGCCAGAGCCTGGAAAGGGTTAAAATGCGCCTCTGGTTTTTCCAAATCTCCAACCTGGAGCTCTTGAGCACTTTGGGAAAAGGAACCTGATCCCAGCGGCTCCAACTTCCTCCGGGAGACCCTTGGAGGGCCCTGGAATTCCCTAAAGAGGGATTTTATGGAAAATTCCTGATGAAAATCCCTCTCTGTGCTCCTTGGAGACCCCTGGAATTCCCTGGAATTCCCTGAGAGGGATTTTATGGAATTCTCAGGTCATCCCGAGGACCTGTGGATCTTCACTTGAGGGCGGGAGGGAAGGCGAGGAGAATCCTGGAATAAAACCATGGAATGGTTTGGGCTTGGAAAAGCCCTCGCAGCCCGTGCAGTCCCACCGGGACACCCGGAGCTCCCTTTTCCCGGTCCAATTCCCAGTTTTCCCCGGGACAGCCCAGGCAGGAGCAGCTCAGACGCTTTAATTGCCGCGGTGATTGTCCCACGCTCCTGTTCCGGTTACTCACTTCCCTGCCATTCATCCGGGAATGACTTTGGGAATGTGACTTTGGGAACCCCGGGAATGGCCCCAGGGCGCTCCTGCTGCTCCTCTCCCGACTCTTCCTCACCTCACACAAACCCTCTGGCCCTCTGCTGGCGGAATTCCTGCTCTTCCAGCCTGGATCCATGGGAATCCTCCCAGACAAAGGATTAACTCCTTCTTTTCCAGACCTGGATCCATGGGAATCCTCCTGTCCAAAGGATTCCTCCTTTTCAGGTGTGGATCCATGGGAATCCTCCCAGCCCAAGAATTCCTCATTCCAGTTTTTCCAGATCCATGGGAATCCTCCTGTCCAAAGGATTAATTCCTCCTTTTCCAGGTGCGGATCCATGGGAATCCTCCTGTCCAAAGGATCCTTCCTTTTCCAGCCCTGGATCCATGGAAACCCTCCCAGCCCAAGGATTCCTCATTCCAATTTTTCCAGATCCATGGGAATCCTCCTGTCCCAAGGATTCCTTATTCCAATTTTTCCAGGTGTGGATCCGTGGGAATCCTCCTGTCCAAAGGATTCCTCATTCCAATTTTCACGTCAGAAAAATTCCAGGTTTTATTTCCGGCTGTAGCATTAAAACTTTAACGCATTTCCACGCCTGTTTACAGGATTTACATTGATAATTTCTTTATATTTATCAATTTTTTAGATTTCATTTTGGAGCCTCAGGATTCCCCACCTCCTTTTCTCCTTCCTTCCCCTCCCCCCCCTTTTTTTTTTTTTATTTTTTAAAATACAAATAATATTTACAAAACCGCGGAAATGAAGCGAGATTGAAACCTCGTTAGCTGTAATTGGGGTAATTTGCATATTTGATGAATATTTATGGAATTTTTCACCTCATACCTCTGCGAATATTTGCATTTTGAGGCAGTCTTGCTTCATAATTAAAAAAAAAAAAAAATCAGACAAAACCAATCCATGTTTTGTGTATAATTTGCAATTTCCAGGACTAAAAAATTTTAAGGAAGACATCCAAAACCTCCAGGAATCTTCTCCGTGAGAACTGAAGTGGAAAAGCAGATTTTCCTCGTGTTTAAACAGCAAAATAAAGGTGAGGAGCAGCTCTAAATGTGTTTAAATGAGGCCTTTGAGGGGTTTTTTATTTACAAAAAAAAAAAATTCAACAAAACCCTGAGGGAAATCAGGAGCTGGCTCGGAAATGCCAAATTTAAATGGATTTGTGCTCCAAGGAATCGGGAAAACTCCGGGATTGTGGAAGGCGCTGCTCCTCATCCCCACGCAAAATAACGAGGGGTTGAAAGGGGAAAGAAACCACAGGAAAGGGAGAATTTTAGGGGGAAATAAAACAGGGAAGAAGGAGATTTTTAGGGGGAAATGAACCATAGAAAAAGAAGATTTTTTAGGGGAAATGAACCAAATAAAAGGAGATTTTTTAGGGAGAAATGAAACCACAAAAGAAGGAGATTTTTAGGGGGAAATAAAACAGGGAAGAAGGCGATTTTTAGGGGGAAATAAGCCACATTAAAAGGAGATTTTTAGGAGGGGAATAAACCACACGAGTTCCTTTACAGAATTACGGAACGGTTTGGGGTGGGAAGGGATCTTCAATCCCATCCAGTCCCACCCTTCCCATGGGCAGGGACTCCTCCCACTACCCCAGGCTGCTCCAAGCCCGGTCCAAGCTGGCCTTGGGCGCTGTCAGAGATCCAGGGGCAGCCCCACCTGGAGCAGCCGTTCCCGATTTTCCCCGGAATTCCCGGATTTTGGGGCGCACAGGCCTCGAGCCCGCCGCCTCCACCCTCCGGCCGCGTCAGCGTTGCCAGGCAACGCCTGAAATGGCGGCGCGGGCGCGGGGCACGCCGGGAGTTGTAGTGCGGGGACACGGCCGCCCCCGTCACCCCGCCCGCAGCGCGGGACTCGCTCTCCCGGCAGGCACCGCGGCCAGGCTGGGATAGCGCGGTTACCTGAGGGGAGCGGGGGGCAGGTGGGGCGCGCCGCGGGGGTTCTTGGGGTTTGTAGTTCTGGGTGGAGAGGCCGCTCGGCGAAGCGGCGGGACGGGCGGTGGCCGCGGGACTACAAGGCCCAGGGTGCCGCGGGGCGCAGCGGGCAGGGCGGCGGTGGAGGGCGGGGGGTACGAACGGGAACCTCGGCGGTGCCGGGGGGATGCTCAGGGGAGCCCTCAGGTGAGGAGGGAGCGGGAGGGAGAACGGGCGGCGACCCCCGGGGCCAGCGGGGAGCGCTGGGTGGGGTCCCATTGTTCGCCGGGAGCGGTTCCTCGTGGATCCCCCGAGCTCTGCAGGGAAATCGGCACCGGCGGGCTCGGAGGGGTTTGGTTTTAGGGTTAAAAATCGCCCCTTGTTCCTCCTCCTTGCCCAGTGCTTTTGGGGCCAGCTGTTTGCTGCTGCGTTTGGAAAGGAATCCTTTCCTTATTATCCCCCCGCCCTGAAACTTTGGGTGCTTTATTTCCTAATAATTTAACTGGGTTTAAGACGATTTTTTTTTTTTTTTTTTGCCGATCTGAGGTTGTTGAGGCTCGTGGGTATTTGGTGCCGTTGTTTTTGGTGTGTTTTTCCTGGCTGAGCTTCCCCCAAATGCATATCCCAATTAAATGGATGTTGGTGCGCTATTTGGGGGTGAAAAAACCCCAAATTGGCCACAGAAACATCGAGATTGTTGAGCCTGGAGAAGGGAAGCTTTGGGATGACTCCACTGTGACCTTCCAGAGCTCCAGGAAAGACGGGAAGGGAACATTTCCAAGGCACGGAGTGACAGTGCAAGGGGGAATTAATCCAGAGTGACGAGGAGTGTGTTTAGGTTGGATATTGGGAAGGAATTCCCCCCTATGAGAGCACTGAGGCGCTGGCTGTGGTTATCCCATGGATATCCCAAACCTGGAATGTCCAAGGCCAGGCTTGGAGCAGCACAAGGTGTCCCTGCCATGGCTGGGGGTGGCCCTTGAAACCCCTTCCAACCCATCCCATCCCATCCCTTTATTCCAAACCGCTTTCCCCCTGTGGATATCCCTTTCTCCCGCTGCTCTTTAATGCTGCAGCGAGAGCAGAAGGTGTCTCAGCAGTAAATATTCATGCACGTTTGCCCAAGGCAGCTGTGCAGCAGCTTCTGCAGCAGAGCCTGGTTTAAGGTGGCTCTGATTGTCGAGGCTTTAATTGCTGAGCTCTCTGACAAAACCCCTGGAAGGGCAGGACTGGAGCTCCGCTCAAAGCTGGAAAAACGAGTCCTCCTCCTCTGGCTGGGGCTGATAAAACGATTGTTTTGTTCTCACCTTTATCTTTCTCCGTGCCCACAGCAGGTCGGTGGTGAGGCAGCTGCGGCGGGGGATGAGCAGCAAAGCACAACCCTCGGGTGTTTGCTGGCAGCCGGGCGAGCTGCGCGGGGCTCCTGGCAGCCTGCGGGGGCTGGTGAGTGACATTTGCAGCCTTTAAAACCTTTCTGTTCTTCCCTCAGTTCGGTCACTTCAACTTTTCTTCTCAGCGTTGTCGTTTCAGCTTTTAAAAGCCTGTGGTTCTGCTCTCCGTTTTGTCATTTCAGTGTTTAAAGCCCTTTCATTCTTCTCTCCATTTTATAATTTTGACTTTTAAAAGCCTCTGGTTCTGCTCTCAGTTTTATTTCAGCTTTTCCAAGCCTTTCATTCTTCTCTCAGCTTTATCATTTCAGCTTTTCCAAGCCTTTCATTCTTCTCAGTTTTATCATGTCAATGTTTAAAACAGTTTCATTCTTCTCTCAGTTTTGTAATTTCAGCTTTTAAAACCCTTTGGTTCTGCTCTCAGTTTTATCATTTCAACTTTTAAAACCCTTTCATTCTTCTCTCAGGTTTTATCATTTCACCCTTTGAAACCCTTCAGTTCTTTCAATTTTATCATTTCAACGTTTGAAACCCTTTCATTCTTCTCTTGGTTTTATCATTTCAACTTTTAGAACCCACTGGTTCTTCTCTCAGTTTTGTCATCTCAGCTTTTCCACCCCTCTCTGCTTCTCCTCTCACCTTTATCACTTCAGAATTAAGAAGCTTTTGGGTGTGATGTGGTTCCAAACCCAGGGAATTGTGAAACCACCGGGATTTCAGGCTGAGTTTCTCTTTGCTCCCATCCTTTTCCAGCTGCTGAAGTAATTCCCAAGCTCCAGCAGCACTTTCAGCAAGAAAAACGCTGATAATGCAGCAGGAAAATAAATAAAAATGAAAACTGTGAAGATAAGGAAAGCAGTTTGCTTCCAAGAGTGGGAGGAAAGCCCTCGGTGTTCCTGAGCTGTTTGTGTTGATTTTGAGAAGAAACAAGAGGCCGAATTCCCAGCTGGGTTTTATTCCTGCCTTTGGTGGCAGAGATTTGGGATTTGTTCCAAACGGGACACCCTGGCTGTGAAATCCTTGTTGGAATTCCAAAACCTGCCTTCCCCAAACTGCGCCGGCAGCAAAATCCCGAGGGAAAAATATTTTCTAATTCAAGCAGCAATTTGTGTATGGCTTTAAATCTCTTTTATTTTTCCAGAATTCACAGGGAAAACGCTGCCAAATGTGGAATAGATTTTTTGGGGGAATTGTTTTGCTGTGTGTGTTTGATCCTGAGGAAATCTGTGGGAAATTTGTGTAGCACAGAAAGGTGGGATGGGATGGAGGGAATTTAAATCTCATCCTTTCCATTATCCCAAATTATTCCAAGCTGGTCTGGGACAATTCCAGACAATTTTGGGGCAGCCCCAAATTCCCTGGGAATTCCAGCCCAGAATTCCTTCCAAACCTCCCCTCACCTTCATTTCCAAGCTCAGCCTCTCCTCAGTGCTGGATCCTGAATCTCCTGAAGGTTTTGGGGCTTTTTTTTCCTCTCTAAATTTCAATTTCTGAAGTAAAACCTCATCCTTAGAGGCAGCAGAATGTTGTGTTTGACCAGAAAATATATAAATAAGATTTTTTTCCCTGTGGTTTTGAGGAGTGGGATTCATTAAAAGCTCAAATCCCTGCTGGAATTTGCTCTCCTGGAAATTCCACGCTGGATTTATTCCCTGTTAAGTTCCCAGGCTTCCTCAGGTGGGATTTGAGGAATATTTCATCTATTTTTCACGTTATTTGTGATAAAAATAAATTTAAAAATACAGATTTTTTTTAAAATCTGTCTGATCATTTTTACAGTTCTCCTGCAGTGTGATTTGAGCGATATTTGATCTATTTTTCACTTTATTTTAAAAATACAGATCTTTAAAGCCGATCTTTTTGAAGGGAATGACCCTAAAAAAGTCCCTTTTTTCTGTCCCATCCCTGAATTTCTGCCTCATCCGCAGAGATTTAATTTATATATTATGCAAATTAGCTGCTAATTATTGCTGGCTGAGAGAGAATCCACCAGGCTGTGAAGAAATCATTGTGGGGCTTGGGGTAAAATCAAGTAAAAATAAAGAAATTTTTTAAATTATGTAAAATTAAGTAAAAAATACCAAATATTGGAAGTGTTTGGAAGTTTTAAAGCAGCTTTTTGAGCTCAGCTTTGCTTTCAAATTGGTTCAATTAAAAAAAACCCACCAGCTCCAGAGCCATCAAAGGTTTCAGAATTATCTCTGGCTGATGGAAATCAAATTTATTGACTGGTGGAAATCAAAATTATCGATGCAGGGCTGGGCTCAGAACTGCCCAGGGCAGCTCCTGATTGTGTCCTGATTTTATTTTTTATTATTTTTGGTTTTAGGGATGGAAATCCAAGCAGGACTGAGCTGATCGAGCTCTTTGCCTTCACCAGGACGAGGATCCAGCACTTCCAAGTGGCTTTTCCCACCCAAATTTTCCCCTTTATTATGACAAGGTTCTTTTTCTAGGTAAGAACCATCTATTTTTAAAAGAATTCAATTCTAGTAACTTTGTAAAAATAAATAATCCTTCCTCATCCGTGTTTTCTTACGCTTTGAATCATCAGGTATTGCCAAAAATCTAAATAACAATTTAATTTTATTCGATTTTGTAATAAATAATCCTTTTTTTATCCGTGTTTTCCTGCTCTTCCCACCTCCTCTTTTCTCCCTCCCTTCTTCTCCTCAACTTCCTTAATAAAAAGAAGCAGAATTCCAGTGCCATTAATAAATAATTTGAATTTCTTCCTGATTTTTCTCCAGATCCGTGTTTTTCCTGGGAATGGAGGTGCCCTATGGAAGCAGAATTCCTGTCATTAATAAATAATCTGAATTTATTCCTGATTTTTCTTCAGATCCGTGTTTTTCCTGGGAATGGAGGTGCCCTTTATGCTTCTCCTAACCAGGCTGGTGGCAGAAGTTGCCGGAAAATCCACGGAAAACTCGGTGGGTGCTCCAGGAATTTTTCCTGCTCCAATCCTGATTATTTTTATTTCATTCTATTCTATTCTATTCTATTCTATTCTATTCTATTCTATTCTATTTTTTTACTCTTATTTTTTATTTTATTTATTTTCTTTTTTAAAAAAAAATTTTATTTTATCCCAAATTTTCTATATTTTTCTTTATAAAATAAAATTTCTTGATTAAAAATAAAATTGATTTCTAAAACAAAACAAAAAAAAATTTAAAAAGAAACCGAATTCTCTCCTTCTTGCAGAAAATAAAATAAAATTCCAGTGGGTTTTAATTGAATTATCCTTGAATTTCTGTGGAGTTTTTTTTTTATTTGTTTGGATGGAAAAATGGGAATTTCCCTGGGAATTTCTCCCCTCAGGTGCCAGACCCAGAATGTTGTGTGGAAATGTTGGATTCCAACAGCTCCTGCCCCGTCACCCACCAGTGCAGCCCAGGTAGGGAATTATTTGGGATAAATAAAGGGAATTTTGGGTTGGAAAAACCCTTAAAAATCGTTTATTCCATGGGCACAGACCAAGCCGGCCTTGGAGAATTCCAGGCATAAAAAAATTCCCAGATTTTCTGGACTTTGAACACCAAAATCCACCAGTTGGGGAGTGAAAATGAATTAATTAATAATTATTATTTCCTCCTAATTCCTTCTCCTTTTTCCCTTTCGAAAGTTTTATTTTTCCTGGGGATAAAACCTCTTTAGTGTGGGGAAAAAAATCTCAAAAAAATAAAAAAAAGGGAATTTCTGCTGCTTTTTTCCCTCCAAAACCTGGGAATTCTCAGAAAATGGGGAATTTTGTTGGGTTTTATCCCTTTTTCCATGCTTTTTTCGGGCAGGATGCTACAGGAGGTGGAATGAGGATGGGAGCAGCAGCTGCATCAAGTGCAGGAATGAAACCCTGCCCAGCCCCTCCGGGCACAACCTCAGCGAGTGCAGGAACTGTGAGTTTAATTTTGAATTAATTTTTAATTATTTCCTCTTCATCCCTTGGAATTAAATTAATTTTCATTAATTTGATTCGTTTTTATCAATTAACTGACAGCAATTTGTGAAAAAACTCCTCCAAAAGGTGGCCAAAAAAAAAAGAAAAAAGGAGATTTTTATCCCACATCTTTTAATTAATTATAATTTCGTGAACTTTAATTAATTTGGGGTTTGTTATTAATTAATCGACAGCGATTCCTGTGGCGACAACTTCTCAAAAATGCAGCAAAAAATGGAGATTTTTATCCCACAGAATATAAAGAAACATTCCCAAAGTCCTCGTGGGACTTAGAGCAGGAAAAACTGTGGAAATTTGGGAATTTGGAGTTTGGCAGGAAGGGGAAAAATATCAAAATTTGGGATGGGAATGGATTTTTAATGTGAATTCCATCTTTTTCTTTCCAGCTGGGAACAGAGGGATGAATTCCCACATGAACACGAGCACGGTCACTCCTTTCATCCAAAACTTGGGTGAGAACCTGGAATTTGGGGCTTGAAAGGAGGGATTTAATGAGTTAAAAGCCATTTAATTTGTTAAAATGGGTTTAAAAACTGATTTAATGAGTTTAAAAGGTGATTTGAGAAGTTTAAAAAGCGATTTGATTTGTTAAAATGAGTTTAAAAAGTGATTTAATGAGTTTGAAAGGGATTTGATGAGTTTAAAAAGCGATTTGATTTGTTAAAATGGGTTTAAAAAGTGGTTTAATGAGTTAAAAAGGGATTTAAGGAGTTTAAAAAGTGATTGAGTTTGTTAAAACGAGTTTAAAAAGTGATTTGATGAGTTTAAGAAGTGATTTCATTTGCCCAAACCGATTGAATTTATTAAAATCTGTTCAAACTCCATTTCAAGCTCCTGGAATTACCCAACAACACCTAAAAATCAGGAATTTGTTCTTTATTTTGATTTAATCCTTTGATTAAAAAAAAGAATTTTTGGTCCAAAGCAGATTTTTCTCTGTGTTTTGATCATTTTTTTTCATTTCCAGGGGGCCCAGAAGTCGCCGCCTCCCTGATTTTGGGGACGTTTTTCCTCAGTTTGTTCCTGATCCTTTCCGTGGCTTCTTTTTTCTACCTCAAACGAGCCAACAAACTCCCAAAGATTTTCTACAGAAGGAACAAAGGTAAAAAAAAAACCCTTTAATTGGCCATTCCTTAATGAATTTTGCTCTGTTCATTGATCGAAATGGGAATTTTGAGGAGAAAATTCTCTATTTTGGGCTGCTAAATTCCCATTTTGTGGAGAAAAATCTCAGTTTTGAGCTCGTAAATCCCCATTTTGTGGCAATAAATTCTCATTTTCTGCCAAAAATCCCCGTTTTTTGCCAATAAATTGCCATTTTGTGGTGAAAATCCTCATTTTGTGGCAATAAACTCCCATTCTGTGGAGAAAATTCCCATTTGGGGCGGCTGGATTTTGTGGAGGAAAAAAATCCCCAAATTTGTGGGGGAAAGAAATCCCCAATTTTGTGGAGAAAATTCCCATTTTGAGCTCATAAATTCTCATTTTATGGAGAAAATTCCCATTAATTCTCCACTCCTGAGAGTCCTACACCCAATAAATTCTACAAATGGGATTTCTGAATATTTTGGTTGGATTTGGGGACAAAATCCCTTTTTGAACAATAAAATTATTCCGTCCCTGGCTGTGTTTTTGGAAAATGAACAATTCCAGCCTTCAAATTAATTCAAATAATCTTAATTAATCCCTTTTTTTTTTCTCTTTTAGCATCTGTCCTCCAGCCCAGTGAAACAGTGAGTGAATTCTTGCTTTTATAGGAACGTTCAATAAACAATCATTTCCATTTTAATTAACAATCATTTCCATTCTAATTAACGAAATGGAAAACTTTATTGAGCAATTCCCTAATTGATGAATGAGACTGAAATAAAACCAAAGCTATTTTGGGGGTTCTTTGGATCCAAACTGGGACAAAAAAAAAGGAAAAAATTGAAAAGAAAAAACTCTGTACACAGTGAAAATTATAAAAATCTTTTAAAAATCCTGGGTTTTTTTAAAGAAAAAACTGGTATAAAGTTCTTTTTTCCACATGAATATTACTAGAATTCTAAAGAATTTGTGGGTTTTTTAAGGAAAAACTGTTAAAAAGTGCTTTTTAAAAATATATATTCTCCTTTTCCTGTTCCCCAGGCATCCATGATCCCTCCTCCAGCTTCTTCAGGTGAGGAATCTTTCCCTGGAATGTCCTAAAAATGCCCAGAAAATCCCCAAAAATCTCGGAATAAAGCCTGGAATGTGTGCAGGGAACAGAAATCCAGGGCAATTTGCTTTTCCCAGTGGGATTCATTGCTTTAATTCGTGCAGGCCAAAATATGGATGGAATTTTTTATGGAAAATGAAGGGTTTAGGGGTTTCTGGTTGAGTTTCGTGGGTTTGGTTTGGGGTTTTGTGGGTTTGATTCTGGGTTTGGTGTTCAGTGTCTGGGTTTAATTTTGGAAGTTGGCTTTTGGGGATTTAGGTTTGGTTTTGTGGGTTTGGTTTTGGGGTTTTTGGGTTTAATTTTGGTTTGGGGGTCGAGTTTTTTGGGGTTTAGTTTGGGGTTTTTGGGGTTTGGGGTTGAGTTCGTGGGTTTAGTTTGGGTTTTGTGGGGTTTGGGTTTTGTGGAGTTTGAGTTTGTGGCTTTAATTTTGGTTTTGTGGTTGAGTTTTGTGGGTTTTGGGGGTCGAATTTTGTGGATTTAGGTTTAAGTTTGGAAGCCGGGTTTTGTGATTTTGGGGTTGAGTTTGTGGGTTTAGACTTTGGCTTTGCGCCTGAGTTTTGAGGGTCGACTTTTGCAGACTGAGGTTTAAATTCGTGCTTGAGTTTCCCCCAAACCCCAATCCCCATTCCTTCGGGAATTCCCTCTCCAATCCCGTTTTCCCAGAGCTTTTCCAGACCTTTTTTT
>VZSR01003801.1:4771773-4781969 GCA_013398615.1 Brachypodius melanocephalos | reverse complement strand
GAGGGCGGCCCCGGAGCGCCCCGGCCCCGCCTCCCCGCTCCGGGAAATCCCTGGAAGCTGCCGATCCTGCA
The DNA here is from genome assembly GCA_013398615.1 of Brachypodius melanocephalos. NCBI lineage: Eukaryota > Metazoa > Chordata > Aves > Passeriformes > Pycnonotidae > Brachypodius > Brachypodius melanocephalos. Next base: position 4,781,898 of record VZSR01003801.1, on the reverse strand, counting down.
AGAAACTCGAGAGTTTGTGCCAAATCTCAGCCCTGTCCCAGGAAATCCCTGGAAGCTGCTGATCCCACAGGGTTTGTTCCGAGTCTCAGCCCTGTCCCAGGAGATCCCTGGAAGCTGCCGATCCCACAGGGAACCCGAGGGTTTGTTCCGAATCTCAGCCCGAGCCCGGAGGTGCCGCCGGCTCCGGGAGGTTTTTGGGGACTTTGGATGGTCCCGCTCCTGCTGTTCCAGAGGATTCCTGAGGGATTTGGGGGATTTTTTTTCGTGTTTAGGGAGAATTCCTGAGGGATCTGGGGGCATTTTTCCTGTTTGGGGAGAATTCCTGAAGAATTTGGGGGATTTGTGAGGAGAATCCTTAAGAATTTGAGGACTTGAGAATCCTTAAGGAATCTCGGTGCCTTTTCCTGTTTGGGGAGAATCCTTCGGGAATTTGAAGAATTTTTCCTGTTTGGAGAGAATTCCTTAAAGAATTGGGTGGATTTGTGAGGAGAATCCTTAAGGAATTTGGGTGAGTTTTGCTCTTTTGGGAGAATCCTTAAGGAATTTGGGGACTTTCCTTGGGATTGTGACCCCAAAACTGGAGCTGGCAGCGCTGCAGGCCCCAAAATCCTGGGATTTGGGCTGTGGATCCATTCCGGGCTGGAGACTTGGCAAAGGGATCCTCTCAAGTGCTTTAACCTGGGACAGTGATTAATTATGCTAATTAATAATGCTAATTAACTACAAATAATTAATTATTATGATAATTAATCCTTTGGAAGCAAATCCTTCACATCCCAGATCCCACTGGGAGCGTTTCCTGCTCTCTTGGTGCTCAATCCCAGATTTTTTGGGGAATTTTTTCCAGCTGAATCCTTGGATCAAGTGTTCTCCAAGGATTCTCCCTGCTGCCTCCATTCCTTGTGGAAAGGGGAGAATTCCTGGGTTTGGAGCACTCAGGGATTTTTGGGATGAGCCAGAGGGATTGGGACAACTCCTGCTGGTGGAAAAATGGGATTTATTTGGGGGTAAATCCCTGGGATTTCAGGGCAGCTCCGAGCTCCAGAGGCATTCCCGAACTCCAAACACCAGCCTCAACATCTCCCATGGATCTTCTTCCTGCCTGAGGGATTTGGGGAAGTTCAAGTAGCTGGAAAAGGAAATTTTTTTCTGGCTGGGTCTTCCTCCTTCAGTTTTTCCATCCAAGCCTGAGAGTCCCAAATTCATGGAATTTTCACTGGCACTCCCTGGAACTCCAACTCTTTTCCTCCTGGCTGGGATTGATCCTAAATCCATCCTAAATCCATGGAATTTTCACTGTCACCCCTGGAATTCCAACTCTGAGCATTCCCAGCTCCCCAAAGGAATCCTTTGGATCCTCAGCATTCCCTGGCAGGGATGGGAATGGGAACAGTTGGTTCTCCCTTTTTCCCAAATATTTTTGGCGGTTTTTTGGGGGGAAAACAAGAAAAAAACTCTTGGATCTGCCTCCCCCATGGAGAATCCATCATTCCCTTTTTCCCCGAGATTCAAATATTCCAAAAGGAGAATTTGGGATGGGAAGAAATCAATTTATCCCATAGAATAATCCCCTTTTTTTCTGGGAATTTTGCTTTTATCTCCTTAAAAAAACCCCGAGATTTTTGTGGAATTTTCAGGGATAAAACCCAAATCATGGAGAGTGCCAAAAAACCCCTGAAATTCCAGATTTTTTCCTCTTTATTATGATAAATAAAATCATTTTCCTCCTGGCCAAGGAATTCCAGTTGTGAAACCCTTCCCATTTTTTTGGAGGATTTGGGAAATTCCAACTTGGAATTTTGAACATTTCCATTTTTTTGTGTGCTGCTGAGATTGTTTTGTTTTGTTTTTTCCCTTCCCAAGTAGAAATCCTGGCTGAAGGTTTTATCCTGGTATTCAGAATTCCTGAGGATTTTCCAAATTCCAAAGGGGAAATAAAAGGAGGAACTATGCAAAAAATTCCAAGGAATTTCACCTCTGGAGCCAGGGATTTCTCCTTTTTAATTCCTGTCCTGTTTAATTGCAAAAATTTAATTTATTGAAGGATCAGCTCCTTTTTTCTGTCTCTTCTCGTGTGGGGTTTGGTTTAATTGTCTAAAAATGGGATTTTGTGTGATTAAAAACGGGATTTTGTGTAGTTAAAAATGGGATTTTGTGTGATTTGAAAAATCCGATTTGTGTAATTAAAAATCTAATTCCGTGTGTAATTAACAGTGCAAAAATAAAGAGATTTGAACTTTTCTTTTTGGAGTTTTGAGGGTTTTTTAAAATTTATTTTTAACGATTCTGCAGCTCCTCCTGTGTTCCCTCTTTATCTCAGGGTGAAGAGAACAGAATTAACACCCAAGGAACTCGAGATTTCCACTCAGCTGGAATTTTTCCTGCCACCAAAACCGAGGGAAAATCAATCAAAATTCGCTTTTCTGTTGGTTCCTGCCCTGTTTACAGCAGGAAAATGAGGCTGGGCTGGGTTTTTACACCTTCAAATTCCATTTTTCGGGGGGGTTAAATCCAAATATTTTCACCTTTGAGCAGGAAAATCCTAAAATTGGAACAAACCTGGATCCTAATCCAGGGATTTCTTGGGGGGAATCTGCAGAGATCCGTGGATTTCTTTGGAATTTCTTTTTAATTCCAGGGATTTCCTTTAATTTAATGGATTTTTTAATTTTTTTTTTTTTTAATTTCATGGATTTCTTTTCATTTCATCCCTGGAAATCCCTGGAGCTGCAGCCACTGGGGGGGAGTAGAAGGCAAAGGAGAGCTCGTGGATTTTAGCCCTGAGAAATTGAGATGGGACCGTGATTTTCCAAGAATTCCCGAGAAATACTCGGGATCCCGTGGAGTCTCTGGAAAAAACGAGTTTTTAATTACCTTTGGATCAGAAATTCCCGGGATTTTGGCCCAGGGAAATGCTGCTGGGATAGCGATTTTCCAAGAATTCCTGTGAATCTTTCTGCAGCTGCTCATCCCACGGAAACCCTGGAAAAAAAACGAGTTCATGAATTAACCTTTGGATCAGAAATTCCTGGAATTTTGGCCCAAGGAAGTGCTGCTGGGACTGTGATTTTCCAATAATTCCCAGGAAATCCTCAAATCCTGGATCCCATGGAATCCCTGGGGAAAAAACGAGTTCATGAATTAACCTTTGGATCAGAAAATCCTGAGATTTTCACCCAGGAATGTGATGCTGGGAGCACAATTTGCCAATAATTCCCAAGAAATCCTCCTGGATTCCGTGGAACACCCTGGGGGAAAAAATGAGTTTTTAATTCCCTTTGGATCAGAAATTCCTGGGATTTTGGCCCAAGGAAGTGCTGCTGGGAGCACAATTTGCCAATAATTCCTGGGAAATCCTCAAATCCTCCTGGATCCCGTGGAATCCCTGGGAAAAACGAGTTCATTAATTCCCTTTGGCTCCGAAATTCCCGGGATTTTGGCCCTTTTCCCGCGCTTTTCCCAGGAACAGGTGACTCTTCTGGATGTGCTCATCCCTCTGAAGGCCTGGAAAATCCCAGTTCGTTAATTAGCGCTGCCAGCTCGGCCTTTAATGAGCCGAGCCCAACCTTTGGTATCTTATCTGGGCCCGATAAGCGCCAAACGTTCCCGGGGCGTTGCCAGAAATCCATAAAAAATTTAAAAAAAAAAAAAAATCCAATAAAAATCCGATTTTATGGATCAGGATGAAAAGCTCCGCGCTCCCAGCCCCCATCCCAAAAAAACTCCTGGGATTGGGAAAAATAAAAGAAAAAAAAGAGTTTTTCCCAAGTTGCTTTTTTAAAAAAAAACCTTTTAAAATATCTTTATTTTATTGAATTTATTTGTTGAATTTATTATTTCTTAGGGTTTGGGTTTTTTTAAATGATTGAGTGGTTGTTAATTTTTTTTTTCTCTTCTAGGTTTTGCTTTTCCTGCTTTTTTTGGGGGGATAAAATTCGTATTTCACCTTCCTGCATCACCATCTTCAGGTGTTTGGTGAAATAAATCGTGCAATAAATGCCACAAAATGGGACAAAACCCTGCAAAACCATCAAAAGCAGCGATAATTTATATTTTGAGGGAATAATTCCCCTTTTTCCTCTGCAATATCCTGATTTATTCTCCATTCCCAGCTTTACTGGAGGATTTTTATTTGATTTTTAAGGTTTTTCTCTCCCACTTTGCGAGGGGAAGGCGCCTGAACTTCAACCCTAGAAGCAAAAAAAAAGAGATAAACATAAAAATATTCGAAAAACCTAATAAGTAAAAAAGATTTTTTTTAAAAAAAACTCCTTATTTTTACCAATTTTAGCTGTCAGAATTGTGAATTCCTGAGGCTGGACATTCCACCTCGGTGAAGAAAACCCTGGAATTTTTGCCGCTCGCCCGCCGCGTCCGAGGCTTTTTTTTTTTTTAATTTATTTTTATTTTGGGGGGTTTTTTGTTGTTTTTCCAGCCGCTTTTCCTGCTCCAACGACCCAGAGGCAATTAAAAGGAGGCGGTTTTAATGAAGCTTTAATTGCGCAGGTGCTCCCAGGGGTGGAAAAGGGCAGGTGCAGAGAGGGGAAAAAAAAACAATAAAAAAGGGATAAAGTTGAGTTTAACAAGGACAAACATCATAAAAAATGGAGATCTTTGTGCTGGGGCTCAGCTGGCGCTGCCAGCTTTGGGCTTTGGTGGCTGCAGAGGGGAAAAAAAAGGGAATTTTTTCTATTGGGAATAAAAATCTCCCATCGGGAGGGAGCTGAAATCAGCTCCAGGGTAAAAACGGGGACGGAGATTTTTAAAGTTTTGGATGGATTTGCTGAGGGGGAGGGAAATATCCCTTGGAAATTCGATGTTTTTGGTGGAATAATCCGTGGGATTCCTCCCAGGGAACAATCCTGGGATATTCCTGAGCTCCACCAAATCCCCCCCAGCCCAAATTTCCTCAATTTTCTGCTCCCAGCTGGGAAAATGCTGAGAAAATTCACTTTACACTGAATTATTCCCACCTCTGTTGGTTTAAAGTTGATTTTGGAGGTGTCTGGGTGCAGTCTGGGCTCTGATCCCAACTTTCTCACTTTATTTTTTATTTTTTTACCTCCTCAGGGATCTGAGGGGATTTGGAGCATTTTGTTCTTGGCCTGCATTTTTGAAAATTTTGCTTTGTGTTTAAAGTTTTCCCCTCCCAGTTTGTGAGGGGAACGTGCTTGAATTTCAACCCTCAAAAGAACAAAAATAACAATAAATCAGGGTTTTTTACCTGTTTCAGTGACCAGAATTGTGAATTAGTTTAATTTCAGCCCTTCTGAGGGGATTGTGCCGCTTCAGCCCCAGGCCAGGGAAATGATTTCTATTTCCAAACAAAGGAGAAAACAAACTCAGCTCACAGGATTGAAGTTCCTGAAGATCTCCTCTCGCAGCTCTGTCATCTCCTCATTTTTCCAGGAAAATCCTTCCAATCCCTTCCCCTCATCCCCTCCATTCCTGGAAGATGGGAAGGGATGGGAATAAAAAGGAGAATTTCTCCCCATTTTCCTCCTCCAGAAGGGAATTATTTTTTTTTTCCCCCATCAAACAAACAATAAACCCAACCAAGCAGAGCCTTGGGAGCCCCCGGATTTTCCTCGCCGGGAGGCGAAGTTAAAAATTATTCAGAGTAAAAATTCCTGGCCTGTGAAGCGAAGGCTGCGACTGTACCAGGCAAAGATTTCCACCGGCGTTCCCCGGGAGATAACAGAGCAGGAAGGAATCCTCGCTTCCCAGATTCCAGCGGCTGCTCCTCATTTTTTCCCTCTTTTTTTTTTCCCTCCTTTTCCCTCCTTTTGGGATGAGGATTTGGCTCCTCTCCCTCTGGTTCTGCTGGAGTTTAAAGGACGAAGAGGACGAGGCGCCACGAGTAAGTGTTGGACTTTATCCTCTCCTAAGGAATTTATTTTTATTTTCCTGAGGGATTCTTGGGTTGGGATCTCTTTGGGGTTTGTTTTTTAGAGCATTTTTTTGAGAGAAAAAAAAAAAAAAGGGATAAAAATTCCTGGGTTTTGAGGCGCTCGGGGTGAATTCCAACAGGGAAACTCCTTGGGGTGTGGATTAGGGATGAAGCGATTTCAAGGAGGTGTTTCCCAGTTTTTCTGGTGATTCCTGAAAGTTCCCATTGGAAAATAAAAGGATGAACCACTCATTTCTTAATTTTTGTTTTTGGGATCTCGTGGTTGGTGTTGTCTGGGATGTTTTGTAGGGGATGGGAGCTCGGAAATGTTGGAATCTTCCTGATTTTATCCCTCTGAGGGATCCCAGAGCTGCTGTGAAGAGTCAGCAGTGGGAAATCAGGGATTTACACCGTGGAACCATCCCAAATCCCAAATTTTTTTCCTGCACAGCCAAAAAAAGGAAAAAAAAAGTGGGAATCTTTCTTAAAATGTGGCTGGAGAGAGGGAATTGGAGTGAAATCTTGGATTTGGGGGATTGTTTGGAATGCAGCCTTTGCTGAAAGCTCTGGGATTGAATTAAATTATTATTATTATTATAAATAATAATAATAATTAATTGTTATGGGGTCTGGCAGCATTGAACATCCCTAAAATCATCCAGAGGTTCCCCAAAATCCTTCAGAGATCCTTAAAACCATCCAAAAATCCCTAAAATCATCTGAAGATCCCTAGAACAATCCAGAAGGCTCTAAAATCATCCAAAGGCTGCTAAAATAATCCAAAAATCCCCTGAAATCCTCCGAAAAATCCCTAAAATCATCCAAAAGTTCTCAAAAATCCTCCAAAGATCCTTAAAATCATCCAAAAATCCCTAAAATCGTCCAGAGCTTCCCAAAAATCCTCCAAAGAAAATCCCTAAAATCCTCCAGAACTCCCCAGAACCATCCAAAACTCCGTAAAATCCTCCTCAAATCCCTAAAATCCTCTCAAAAATCTCTAAGATCTTCCCAAAAATCCTCTCAGAAATCCCTCAAACCCTCAGCCCGGGTGCAGCTCCTTGTTATTTATCCAGCAAACCCCCCCTGGAATCCATCGGGATAAGAAATCCGAGATTTCTTTGGGAATTTCAGGATAAAAGAGCCCAGCCAGGGGTTAATGAGCTGCAGGTCAAGGGTTATTTTTATTATTTTATTTTATTTTATTTTATTTTATTTTATTTTATTTTATTTTATTTTATTTTATTTTATTTTATTTTATTTTATTTTATTTTTCCCCAACCCCAAAAACCACCGCTGGATCCGGTTCCAAAACTTCCCGGAGTTCCTGCTGGAACAGGAAGAACCTGCGGATTCCTGGCGCTGGATCCGGGATCTGGGCAGGATTCGGGGCTTTTGTTCCCTTTGAAATTTCCCAGTTAAAAAGGGAAAAAAATTACTTTAAACCCAGAATTTTCCCTGTTTTCTCGGCTCTGTTTCCAGCCCGCATTCCTGACGTTCCTTCGGGACTCTGATCCTATAAAAACCCCGCTCCCACCTCCAGCAGCTCCCTGGAGCTGCAGAAAACCCGGAATTTTAGTAATTATTGCATTTTATTTTATTTTATTTCTCCCGGCACGTGGAAATTCGGGATCATTTAACTCTCTGAACGCCTCCCGCTTTTCCTTCTGGGGGTAAAAACAAGGACACGCCCCGGTTATCCCAACAATTCTCCTTTCCCTGGGATATTTGGGACAGGGGGATTTCTGTTGGGTGGTTTTTTCTCTTTTGTTTGAGCTCGATGACTCAAACTTGGGATAAATCCAAGGCAAACAAAAGGTGCAGGCGCGGAGTTAACCCCTGAACTGCCGGGATTTAGGGAGCAGGAAAGAGCCCGAAATTCCTCCCGGTGGGATGAGATCCAGCCTTTTCCCAGGTTTTTTGGGGGTTGAACCCCTCTCCGGGCTGGCGGGAGTGGAAAATTCCCGATTTTCCGCTGCTCTGGGTTGGTGAATCCTCCCCTCCCGCCGGGGTTAAGCAGCACCTGCTTCCCGAGCTTTTCTGGGAATGCTTTTTTTAGGATGGAGCCGGATGTTTGGGGAGGGTTTTTTTTTTTGGGATCTTGTGCCAGATCAGGAGCCGTGGGATGGGGGTGGGGTGATCATTCCTGGAATTCCTGGTAATTCCTGAAAATTTCTGATCATTCCTGGTAATTCCTGAAAATTTCTAATCATTCCTTATAATTCCTGCAGTGGGATAGAGATTTTAAAGATGGGGAAAAAAAGATTTGGGAATGATTTTGGAGCCTGGGGTGAGAATTCCTGGTAATTCCTGAAAATTCCTGATCATTCCTGCAGTGGGATGGAGTTTGAAAGGATGGAAGAGAAAATTTAGGAATGGTTTTGGAGTCTGAGGTGATAATTCCTAATAACTCCTGGTATTTCCTGATCATTCCTGCCGTCATTCCTGCCATTCCTTCCATTGGAAAGGATGGAAGAGAAAATTTGGGAATGATTTTGGAACCTGTGGTGAGAATTCCTGATCATTCCTGGTCATTCCTGGTAATTCCTGATTATTCCTGGTAATTCCTGGTCATTCCTGCCATGGGATGGAATTTGAAAGGATGGAAAAGAAAATCTGGGAATGGTTTTGGGCGTGGGGAAAGGGGCAGCTCAACCTGGATCCAGCCTGGAAAATCTTTGGGAATATTTGGGAAGGGGGAGGTGCCGATTTCACTGTTGAGATCACAAAAATTGAGGAATTTTTTAAATCCCCACCTCCATTTTCATGGAATTTCGCTTCCTCTGTTCCTCTTTCTGGTTACCCCCAAAGAGAATTTTGCAGGGAAAAAAAAAAAAAATTCCCGAATCCTTGGATCCCAACCTAAACCCGCCCTCATTCCGTGATTTTTAATTGAATTATGAATTTTATCTGCCTGAAAAAAACCCAGGGCAAAGAGATCCAACCTTCATTTCCAATCAAAAGCCACAAATCCCCACATTTTCTTCCTTTCCCCGGGATTTTTTCACCCACCTTTGGGAAGCAGTCGGTGGCTGCGCTAATTAACATTGGAAATCAGGGTGGATTTTTGCATAATTAAATATTAATTAAGGCAGCACGTGGCCAAAACAACCAAAAAAAAAAAAAAAAAAGTGAGGCAGCTGCCAGGGATGAGCGTTTTGTCAGTAAAAAAATGTGAATTTGAATAATTTTTGCCTGGAATTCCGTTTTCCTGCTGGGATTTTCGGCTTCCCTGATTTCCTTTGCAAGTGAAACGAGCACGGGGATGTTTTATTTGGAATATTCAAACGATCCCAGGGAAATACTGGGAGAAATCTTCGAGGTGTTTAAGGATAAAAAAAAGGTTTTAAAGAATGAACAACCTGGAAAATCCCTCTGGAATTCTGGGCAGCTCAATCCCGTGGTTTTTTTTTTTTTCCCTGTGGTTTTCCTTTTCCTTTGATCCTTCCAATTCTCAGATATTTATTTGGAATATTCCAATCATCCCACAAAAAAAAAAAATATTGGGATAAAAAGGTGTTTAAGGGAAAAAAAAAGATTAAAAAAAAAAAAAGGAGAATTAAAAACCCTGTGGATTTTTGAAAATATTAATAATTTCCCTGGCCTGGGGCTGAAGCGGCACGATCCCCTCAGAAGGGCTGAAATTAAATTAATTCACAATTCTGGTCACTGAAATAGGTAAAAAACAACAATTTATTGTTATTTTTGTTATTTTAATCTCTTTGAGGGTTGAAATTCAGGCACATTCCCCTCACAAACGAGGAGAGTAAAACATTAAAGGAGAAAGGAATGATAAAAAATCCAGGCCAAGGAAAAGGGCCCAAACCCTCTCAGAAAGGCTGAAACCAAACTAATTCACAATTCTGATCACTGGAATGGGTAAAAATAATGATCTGGTGGATTTCTAAAGTAATTTTTTTACCTCTTAGAGTGTTGAAATTCAGGCACATTCCCCTCACGAACGGGGAGAGTAAAACCTGAAAAGAGAAAGGAAATGTTCCCACAGCGATGTGCCAGCCGTGTCCCTCTGAGGGGGAAACATTTCCCAGAGCTCCCAAATCCGCCTCAAATCGATTTTTAGGGGATGTTTTCGGAGGCCGTGACCTCCCTCTCTCTGTTGGTTTTGGGGTTGGTTTGTTTGATTGGTTTATTTGGTTTATTTGGTTTATTTTTTGCGGCTGAGTCACGGAACCGTCACCCGATCCTTCCTCGTGCCGAGGGCCCGGCCCCGCTCCCGG